>JAJHZJ010000226.1:3090000-3663119 GCA_023548195.1 Bettongia penicillata ogilbyi
AGTCTATTCAGAGCCCAGCAATGGACCTTCTAACACACCTGAATTTGAAGGCACCATGTCCTGGCTCTGTCACTTAATAACTTCGCAACTTTGGGTAACTCTGTAATTTGCCCAGCTGTGAACTGAGGAGATTGACTAATGAATATCTAAAGTTTCTAGTTCTTTTGAAATTCCATGTGGCAGCTACCCTTTGTCTGCTAAGTCTACATGCCCAGCTCATCGTAGGCCTTCTCCCTTCTCTCTCTGCCCTATCCCCTCCACCTCCCATAGGGACAGTGGGTTTGGGATCATAGACTTTAGACCTAGAAAGGACCTTAAAAATCATCTAACCTAGGGTTCTTAACTCGTTTCTATGTCAGTCTGGTGAAACCTATGAACTCCTTTTCAAAATTATGTTTTTAAATGCATAAAATTAAACACAGAGGATTATAAAGGAAACCAACTATATTGAAATAAAGATGTATTTTCCCCTCCAGTATTCCAGAACCCTGGAAATCTATCCATACACTTTTGGGGGGTCCATGGAACCCAACTTAAGAAGCTTGATCTAACTCCAATCCCTCATTTCCACAGATTAGAATACCGAGGCCTCCAAATGTAAATAAATTCTCCAAGATCACATGTAGACTACATAGTAAAGCTAAAATCTAAGCAATGTCCCAAATTCAGTCTTCTCTGCATGGTATCTCAGTGCTTCTCTGGTGAAGTGAGAAAGAAATTAGTATGCCTGAGAGAGGTCTGGGGGACACCCAAATGCCCTCAGCTTGCCTCTCTTTAAACATGTCCCTTCAGAAGTTCCAACTTGATATTTATGTAAACCTGTTTTGTTTTGTTTTGTTAAAGAAAAACTGTGGTTTCTGGAATGCCTCACCAGTAACATTATCAGGCTTAAAGGACAGCCTCAGGTTGTCTCAGACTTCCTCCCAATTACTCAGAAAAGTCATTTCTAGTAGAGTAGGAGGAATTGACCTTCAGAAGAAAATATGGCGGTGCTTCTGGCCAAGTGCTTCCTGGTAACTCATGGATGACTATATTCTCATTTATCAACTTACAAGGCAAGAAAAGAAAATGCTTTACTTGGCTAGTGTCTGCATGGCCTACAATTCCTTTTTGTAAGGAGTAGATGGGATAGAAAAATATGCCTACTCACCATCTTTTTCTTGAAAAGTAAGAATGCTTGCCTAGATTAAAGAAAGACCCAAATTCAAATCCCAGCTCTGCTATCTGTGTGACTATGGGCAAATCACTTCCCTTTTCACAAATCACTTTTCAGATTACTCATCTAAAATAGGAGGATAATGATACAAGATTTTGCAGGGTTGTCATGCGGAAAGAGCTTTTAACCTTAAACTGCTCTAGAAATAAGAATTATACATCCTGAAAAGTTGCACTTTTGAAATAAGGTAAAGGCTATATCTCTAGAAATAGATTAAAGCTCTCATTAAAATTTTAGTAAAGTACTTTGATTCAGCAAATTAAAATTCAATAAACACATATATAATGCTAGGTATTGGGCTACAAAGAAAGATACAATGCCAGCTCTATTCAGAAAAAAAAATGATACTATTTGTAAGCACTTGCTCTGAGAAAGGAAATTACTATATGCCTTCAACTCAGAACTGTTCCAAGAGCACTTGGTTACCCCACCCAATCCTTGCCTCGTACTGCCCTCCACAAGTTCAGTTCCTTTGGACCATCCCCCATTTTGTGAGATTATTATTGGAGAACAGTGGGAGGAATTCTTGAAACTGACCCCAAGAAGATGCAATTCAAAAGAATTTGACACTTTTCAAATACTTAAGGAGAATTAATAAGTCAAGAAGTCACTTAAGCCAAGATATGACATAATAGTCAATACTGTTACAGCACTTTAAGGGCTTCAGTCTTTTATGTACTTATCTCATTTGAGTCTCAAAATGTCTCCTTGAAGTTGATAGAACAATTACTATTATCCCAATTTTAACGGCAAATAAACCATTCGCCCAAGGAAGTAGCCAAAGTCACCCAAGTGGGGAGTAGCAGAATCTGGATTCAGACCTAAGTCTCCCAATGCTAAGTCCATTGCATTTTCTTCTAAACCACATACTTCCTACAGAGCTTTGGCTTTTCCCATTGCTCTTTACCTGATAAAATACACACCCTATTTACAGTCTCAGGAACAGTGGATGCTGCCAAGACCATCCCTAGTATTGAGTTCCACCTGTGCTCCTTCCATTTCTCCATGCTAACAGGGGTAGATCCTTATGGATCCAGTGCCTCAGAAGTCCTACTCTTGTCTCTGACTCGTTGGATGAGAAGAACCCTTCCTTATCAGGACCTCAGTGATTCTTCCTTTAAGCACCAGACCCTCCTAGAGTTCTCTGCAGTCACCATTCCTGGAAGACTCTATGGATCTATCCCCTGGAAGATCTCTTATGATGAAATGAACTGTTTCCCTCTGTTTTGATTAAATTCAATAGCAAGTTGTTAAGTGTGGTTCTGACCCTTGGTGAAACTTAGCTTCTTCACCTCTTATGTTACCTAGGCTAGTTCTAGATCTGATTTCAATAGCAGCCAGTGCTTCCTAGATGATCATCTCTGGAGGTTATCTCCCCAGGGATGCCAGTAATAGACAGTATTCACTTCATCACTGGACTCCCCATGAAACTCCTGTTCCCAGAATTATCATCTTATTTACAGAATCAAGATGACCCCAGTGAATGATCACATCTCTCCTGATTCAGAGTACCAGCCCTACCCATTTCCCTAGTTTCTCCTTTAATGATGTATCATCACTCAAGTGTCCCTGGAGGAAGGGTATTATGAATGGATTATTATAATTTTATCATTAGATACTCTGATGGATCCATCTTCATCACTGCAGATCATAATTGGATACATGCAAATCAGTGATTATACTAGTCTTTGATGAGGACTTTAAAAAAACTCTTATGTGAAAGCTTTCTTCTGTGAAAAAGGATTCAAATAGAATTTGTACAAACTGAAGTTTGGTCTCTGCAAACACTGACATATCCTTATGATTTTTCCTGCCATACTATTTTAAAAGGTCATTTCTTCCCATGTAAAATCAAAATGGGGACAGATCTATATTGCTCAGCAAATGGACATTGATCGAATTCATGAAAAATAAATATAATTAATTTGTAGACACAATTGAATTAATCAAAAAGTAACATGTTGCCTTCTAAGAGTTTTGAATTCAGTAGTTAAATTTTTTAATTGCTATAACATCTCCATGAAATGGGCAGATATTATAAATACACTTACTTCAAAGAAAAGGGTCTACTGTAAAGGCAACTCTAAGAATGTAAAGGTTCTTCATTCAGGAAACAGTTAGGAAACTCCTACTCCATGCAAAGTACCATGCTAGGAGAGATTTGGGATTTATAATACACATGGTTCATCCAGATGCAAGCCAGATTAGAATAATTCAAAGATCTTTCTTGCTCCATAGATTCAAAAGCCATGTCTTCATAGCAATAATTAAGGGGGGAAAAAAACAAAAAGCCTTTCTGGTGTCTTTGCTGAAGATTTACTTCTTACCTTACCTACTTCTAGGTTGCCCAGTTCAGGGTCAACCTATGCCTAATATCACCTGGTTCCATGATCATCAGCCTGTTGCTACATCAGCAGACCCAACATATCGCATATTGGCAGCTGGGCAGATTCTTCAGATTACAAATGTCAGTGGAGGCTCTCAGGGTGAATTCAGCTGCCTAGCTCAGAATGAGGCTGGAATGTTAGTGCAGAAGGCATCTCTTGTGATCCGAGGTAAGAAACAGCATTGCACTATGATTTGGTTTGGGTGGCAACCTGTGATTTTATCAGCATGCAGAACTCCTGTTGTGGAAATTCTCTCCACTGATGCAGTTCAGCAACTCATCTGTAAATTCTAATTTTAGAGATCTGCCAATGGTGTGTATACATACACATGTGTGTCATGTGTGCATACCTATATGCATATATAAATGTGTACATAGTATATGTATATATGTTGCATGTATGCTATATACATGCATGTATATAACCATATGCATGTATACCTGTGTGTATGTACATACATGTACATGTATACACACACACATATATATCAGACCTGGCCTTCCCAACTCCAAGGTCAATCCTCTATCCAATATTCGATGCTCAATTAATGAATGAATGTAAAGCGCTTATAAAGTGCTTGCTATGTGCCAGGGACTGTGCTGAGAACTGGGATATAAATACAGAAATCACAACAATGCAAACAAGAAGACTGCACTTTAGGGAGTGATGGCTAGAGAAAGCGTTTGGGTCTTGGAAATCACACTGGTTTGGTTCCATCCTGATTTCTTAAAGAAATCAACATAAAGAACTAGATAGAATTTTCAAGTTCTGGTTAAGCATTAGAAAGTACCATTATTTCTGATTAATATATATCCTTAGAGACTGAATCCTAAAGCCAAACAAAATCTTGATCTTCATAAACTGAGTGTACCTCAGACATTTTGGAATTGAAACACACACCCTTTCAAGCAGGCATAGGAAGGGGTTACACATTTAAAATACACATCTATCTGCCCTACAAGTTACAACCAGGGCAGAATACCAAAGGTGGCGTCTATCCAAACAGCAACATATTCCCTCTGTGTTCATTTCTAGTAAGGATAATAAAAAAGAACCATTAGGGAAATGCTGGTCTTGTGTGCTTGTTTGGCTGACAGATGACGTGGGCCCTGTCTGGAAGCTTCCATCTAGAACAAGTATTAGAATTTGAAGTATGTGCTTGGACTGAGCATCACCTCCCTAAGGATACCCTGCCATCAGACATCCCCATGCATTCTCCTGAAGCTAACAACTGTAGTTTCCAAAACAGTGGGACAAACTGTGATTGGGCCTTTCTATAAAAACCCATTAGAAACTTCTAGCTTGGCATATCCGGGTTTCTCCATAGGCCTGTGTGGAACACTTCAAAGAAAAATTCCATTGCACATTGTTTCCAAAATGCAGAGTTCTGAAGGCAAGAAACAGTTGGATGACAATATGGAAAGGTAGCCTTGGAAAATTTTTTTAAAAATTTCCAAGCCCATAAAACTTTTTCCCCCTTAAGTCCCCTGGCTCCCGCCGACTCACCCCACAATAACATGGCTTCATAGACAGAAAAAGAGATCAGTTTCCCTGCTGGCCAGCCCTCCTACTCTGCTACACCTCAGCAGCTAGTGGGGATCTGCACTGTTTGTATGGCATCATCTTGCAAATGAAGCACTAAAAATTTACAAGCCCACAAGTATTTTTAAATATTCTCCTGCCTCCACCTACACACACATTTTCAACATAAGAAAGTAAAACAAACTCTAATTCTCTACATCTCATTTCACATCCCCAGAACTTATCATAGTGTTTGGTATATGGTACATGCCTACTAAGAGCTTATTGCTTGACTGATCTCATACAATATAAACGGAGAATTTCTTAGGCTTTTCAGTTATTTATCAAGTTTGTGATTTACAAAATCCATGGGATTTAAAGATACAAAGGGTCTGAGAGATCATTAGTTATAATATCCAACCCCTTTATTTTACAGATAAGGAAACTAAGGCATGTGCCAGTAAACTGACTTGCACTACTCACAAAGGTAGAAAATGCCATAGCCAAACCTAAGTTCTGGGACTTCAGATCCCTTCATCCTCTAAGATATTATTATAAAGGATTATAAATTTAAAACATCTTCATCTGAAGAAATAAGTAATATTTTGGGGTGGAGAGAGAATACTAAAGGAAAGTTCTAGTGTAAGTATGACCTGTAAAACCAAACTAGGAGTGATGGGAAGGGGGAAGAGAAAGTGCTGTAAGTAACCCCAGGGTATTTTCCAATTTTACCTTGTGGCTGCTGCAGAATACTGGTGGGCTGTGGACAAACTGGTGGGATGTTCAGCTTCATGCGGAAACAAAGGAGTTCAACAGCTCCAGCTGAAGTGTGTGCTGAATAATACTGAGGTCAACCCTTCGTACTGTGCAGGAAAGGCTAAGCCGACTGTGCAACCTGTAGCCTGCAACCGAAGAGACTGCCCATCCAGGTGAGTCCGTCAAGCAGAGGATCTTCGTTGGACTTGCTCTAACCTATGTCACTTGGACCCAGGGCTAGAGTTTCACGTCATAGGTTCACAGTCCTTAGAACTCTAAAAGACCTTTGAGATCAGCTAGTTCAGCCTTTCCATTTTATTATTGATGGGGAAGTTAAGGCCCAGTGAGGGAAAGACACTAGTTACAGAGAGGCATGATTCAAACTCAGGTCTCCTAGGACTAAATTCAGTGTACTTTCCACCATAGCAAACTTTCTTCTGAGGAAGCTGCCTAATTCACAAGAGACTCTCAGCTATGGTACTTGGAAAGCATGAAGAGCCTTATATCTTTTTCTTCTCTTAATAACTTTACCAATCAATAGACCAGTTCAGTTAAGAGATGTGTATCCATTTATTTCTTCTTCTCTTGACACTGCACCAAGTTAAATTTGAAGCAAATCTCCATCCCCCATCATTCTTAACAGTTCCAAAGATTTCTGTGTCCTAGGTTTTGGGTTCTTCCAAGGGTCACTGGAAGCATACTATACAACTTCATAGTCATTAGAACCCTATCATAATTTTACCCAGTCTTTATCCTTCAGCACCAAGATTGGTGCAGATGGACCTTATAGAATCAGAGCACAGTTAGGGTTAGAGTTAGGGTTAGGGTTTTTTTTTTTACCTCCTCTCTGTGCCTCAAGAGAAAGAATCAATCCCCTGATTTTAGGACGCTGGTCAATGGGGGATGGAATGGGTTCAGTTACCCAGGGGCCATACTGGTTGAATGTGGTGGGTCAGTACCCAGCTGTAGTAGGGCTAGACACAGACTGCTACAATGCCATTTTATTACCTTTCCATAAGACATTCACCTCTTAGGCAACTGTTTTGTCTTTTGCCAGCTGTGTCATAAGAAACAGTTGAAACCAGGAGAGATTCAATGAAATATGAAACACACTCATTAATATCAGCAGTTTGACTTGCTGACGGGAACGTTTCCACGGGAATGATTAATGTCCTTTTATACCCTTCCTGAACTGTAACACAGCCCGTACCTCCCCCACCCCAGCTCCTAAGAAACTGCTGAAATGGATATTTGGAAATCAAAGTGGATTGAAACACAGACCTGAGATTCACCAGGGACATAAGAAACTGCAAATTCTGCCCTGCCAAGCTGTGTGAAATGAAGAAGAGATCTTTTCTTTGCCAGGGACTTTTTAATTTGATTTGGTGATGGTTGGAGTCAATCAACCTAATTTACTCCTGTAAATGAAATAATAACAGATAGGTCTGCTTGAGTTTCAGTGCCCCTAAGGAGTGTTAAAAAGTACCTCCTGCTTGCTTCCCAAAGTAATCATAGATGTGGGCATTTCTGCTGAGCTGGGTTGTTGGTTGGGACTATATGCAGAGGAATCTTCTCTCCAAGGCAACTACAGCATGCAAAGTTACCACAAACCTAGATTTCCTAACAAAATGAATAACCACTTTGTTTCACATTCCCCCAGGGATCCTCTTCCAAAATCCCAATTTTCCAGGAAGGGAATATCACCAATTCTTTTATCTTTAATCATTCTTCAGATTACATACTTTTTATATTTAACAATGTTAATCTCTACAATTTTTATGCAAAAAACACAGTATGGCCCACAGTTAATAAAAGGATCTCCCTTGTCATTCTTTCTCACCAACACATGTGGATTCATGGTTAGGCAGAGGAAACAGGATTCTTTCTTTTTGTCCCTTAGAGATAATAAAGGTGTGCCTTGTAAAAACCTAAAGCAGACATTCTCCCTCAACAATATCAAATGACTTTTTCTCAAGACATTTAAAGCTACTTTTGTTTTACTGAATGAAATAACTAAGAAGTAATGAGCAACTTTTGTCTATGTTTCTATTGCTTTTCTCACACTGATACCACATCTATTGCAATGCGTCAAGATTGCAATGCCACATTTTAGGAAAGACTGTGAAAGCTGAAGCACATCAAGAGAAAAGAGACCAGGATGGTAAGGGAATTGGACACTAGAATAAAAGAAGACCCCACCAAGAAATTGGAGAGGTTGACTTGTGGGGAGCTTGAAAGCTATCTTCAAATATTTCAAGAGTTGTCTCATAGAAGAATCAGACTGTGTCAGCTTGGCCCCTGAAGGCAAAAGTAGAAGCAGTGGGTTTCACTGAAGCTTCTACTTCTGTCTTCAATGCCAAGATGATTTTTGGAACAAAAAGGAGAGAGCAAAAATGACTAATGGGGATTGATATCCAAGATTAGGAGATAATGGGTGAGCAACTAGCCACCCTTGACAAGTTCAAGTAACAAAGCCCAGATGGATTTCATTCTTAAGTACTGAAAGACCTGACAGATGTGTTCACTGACCCACTGGATGTGAGCTTTGAAAGCTTTGGGTGAATGAGAGAAGTAGAGCAAGATGAGAAATAGGCAACTGGCCCAATTTTCAGAAAAAGGAAGAGACTAGAGTCTGCAAGCTATAGTCCAAAGAGCCTGATTTCAATTCTTGGCAAAATTTGAAACTGATGTATTGAAAGAATAGCTAATGAACATCTAGAAAAGGAAAATGGTGGTCACAGGCAGCATATTCATAATGAACAGATCACGGTAGACTGTCTTTATTTCCTTTTTTGAAAAGATTACTCAACTGATGTCAGTGAAAAGTCATAAATATCGTTCTCCTAGATTCTAGTGAAACATGTGAGTCTCTCGTGCTATTTTCATAGATAAAAATTAAGGAATTCCACCTAGGTAGTAATATGATTAAGTGGATTCTGAAATGGTTAATTGTTTGCACCACAGGTAGTAGTAATTAATGATTCCATATCAGTGTAGAAGGCAGTCTGCAAGGGAGTGCCCAGAGGAGCTATGTTTTGCTATGTCCTTTAGCATTTTTGCCAAGTGACTTGATAAAAGTGTAGAGAGAGTATATTCTTAGTAAATTTTTAGAGGGCACAAAGCTTTGAAGGATAGATAATTTCTTAAATAAGTTAGGATTCACAAATATCTTGATAGGTTAGAGCACTGGGCAAAATCAAATGTGATAAAATGTAATAGAGAGTTCAAAAAAATGAATTTTGCAAGTACAACATGAAAAAGACAAAGCTAAGAAATGGCTCACTGGAAAACAATTCAAAAGTTTTTTTATACTACTGTAAGCTCACTATGAATCGACAATGTGAGATAGTGGCCAGGAAAGCTATTATCATCCTCCACGGCACTGAGACAAGTGGTATCTAGGACTAAGGAGGTAGTAGTCCTATCATACTCTGCCCTGGTTATGACCAAGGTGATGCATACTTGTGGGCACTACATCTCTTCTTGACCCTGGGCATTTTCTCTGGCTCTCTCTCCTCATCTCTGCCTACTGCCTTCTCTGGCTTCCTTCAAGTCCCAACTACAATTCCTATCTTCTACAGGAAGCCTTTCCCCAACTCAATTCTAATGCCTTCCCTCTGTTATTTCCTATGTATCCTGAATTTGGTTTCTTTGTATATATTTGCTTGATTATTATCTCCCACATTAGTTTATAAGCTCCTTGAGGGAAGGAACTATCTTTGGCCTTTTTTTTCTTTAGATTCCCAGTGCTTAGCATAGTGTCTGATGCATAGTAGGAACTTCATAAATATTTATTGATTGAGAGTGTTAAGAGGAGAGCAACAGAAGATGGGAAAGGACCTTGAATTTATGCTACATGAGAAAGCCTAATTGAAGGAACAAGGGAAGTTTATAGTGCAAAAAAACAAAATAAGGGATTGGGAGCATAATAGCTGTCTACAAGGATTTGAAGTCCGGTCAAGCATTTGCTATGTGTCAAGCACTGGGCTGTCATAACAAAAGAGAAGAAGACAACTTGTTCCATGTGGCCACAGGAGGCAGAACTAAGTGCAGAGGGTAGAAATTACAGAGACAAATTTAGGCTTAATGTAAGGGAAAACTTCCAAACATTTGGGGGGCATGGGAGAGTATTCTGAGATTTTTATTTATATGTGCAACTCCTAATATGAAATTCTCTGTTAAAAGAGATTGGATCTTTAACATGGACTTGGAGAGTTGCCTGGGCCACTGAAAGTTTACCCATGGTCTAACACAGCTGATATGGATTAGAGACAAGTCTTTTTGCCCCAAGAACTGGCTCTCTATTCGCTCTACATGCTGATTCTCTCTTAAAGATTACAACAACCCCAAAGACAAGGACTTGCCTCAAATATTGCCAGGTTCTGCCTCCCTTAAAGGCTTTAAGCAAAGACTGAATGATCCTTTCCAGCATAGGTAGAGGTTAACTAGACCCAATTCAAACCTTCTTTCCCTTCTAATAGTCTTGAGTCTCTGGAGCACAATAACTACCAAGATGAGAGACAACTTCCAAGTAGCACCATCCAGTCTTTACATGAGCTGACACTTGGTTTTCTGGGCATCTTTCAAAATCTACCTTTTGGGTCCATTGTCTAAACAATTAAAGAGAATTGTTCCTGTTGATTCCATACTGTCTGTATTGTGCACAAAATAAATCCACAGAATTGGTTATGAAAAGGGTCATTTATGTGCCCAGATTACCACAAATTAATATCTACATAGAGAAAGGTAAACTTTGGACTTCTAGGAAGCTCTTTATGGCAAACCATGATGCAATCCAAGTCCTTATGGCTTACTAACCCTTTTCCCCGCTTCTAACAGGTGGATGGTAACTTCTTGGTCATCCTGTACCCGAAGCTGTGGGGGAGGGGTCCAGACTCGTCGAGTTACATGTCAGAAGCTAAAAGCTACTGGAGTCTCAGTACCTATGTCCAATGATATGTGTTCCCAACTGGCCAAACGACCTGTGGACACCCAAGCATGTAACCAGCAGCTCTGTGTTGAATGGGCCTTCTCTAATTGGGGCCAGGTAAGGAACTAGACACCTTTTATTTTTATTTTGAAGGTAAATTTGTCAGTTTGCTTATAGTTGCTTACAAAGGTATAAGTACCCACAATGGCAGCCTCTTCTACTTCTATAGAATAGTCTTCTTTTTCCATCTCTCTTTCATCCTGTTTCAAGTCCCCTTCCTCATTCCTAACACTATATCCTTCTCCCTAGATTTTATTATTTCATTCTCTATTTTAACTCTCCTCTCCTCTTCCCATCATGTCTTTCCTAATACCCTGCTATTCTCTGCCTTATCATTCCTTTAGATTTTCACATTTTCCTGCAACACCTAAAGTCTACTAGAGGTACCTACCCTCTCATGCTTAACTTTCATAGGGCCTTTTCTTCATTGTCTACTAGACCACGTTAGAGAAGACGAATCCTATCCAGATGTATCACAATCTGAGTACCTTTAATATACAATTTCAAGCCCCATTCTAAGTCTAGCCCTACTTCACATACATAAGAATAAAATAAGCCAAATATAAGTGCAGGAAAAGAAGTTTGCAAGGAAAACTTTCATGTGGAATGTGATTCCCATTCCCTAGGCTGTGCAGCAAGTAGCTGAAATACTTTCCCCCCAAAAGCCTGGAAAATGAGAATAGTCTTGTACATGAAGTGGCAGCCTTACGAGTTATAATGAATTTGGAGCTTTCATTTTATTTGGACCATTCAAGAGCTGCCAAACAAGTTTTGAATTGCACTGAAGGGTGGCATTTTTTCAGAGTACCTTTTATCTTCACAATATTTCCAAGGATGAAGATTAACAAATGGAAAAAAACAGCTTTAAGCACTGATAGATCCTTTAGAGTCTATTTTCCTCTCTCAGCTAGATTCTGCCATTCGCACTCCCGGGAGGGAATGTGCTTTTTTCTTTCATTTTTCTAGATTCACTAGTACGTGAAAACTCAAACAAGAAATCTATTTGTCACCCTCCCCAAAAAAGCCTAAGTTTTCTAGTGAGCTAGCAAAAAAGCAGCTATTATAATGAAATTCTCCCAGTCTCACTTTTCAGGATAGAATCACTCAAAGTTAGAGATGTTTCTGATCCAATCCAACAGGCATTTATTAAGGGTTTACTATAAGCAAGAAACTGGGCTTGGTGCTAGACAGGCAAATACAAAATGAAAAGAAGCCCTTACCCTCAAGGAGCTTATATTCTATCAGAGGCAAGATTGAACATGTGAAAAGATAAGCATCAATATGACAGCTTGAGAAAGAAGAGTGAACCAGGGCCACCAAGGAAGGTTTTCTGCAGGAGGAAGAATTTTTAGCTGTCTTCAAGGTTAAGACATGGTCTCTTTCAAGTCGTCCCTAAGTTCAGCAACCTTGGAAAGTAGCAGAAACCAGCAGACGCTGAACCACTTGGGTGATCTGAAATCTTGTCCTCCAAAGTCAATGTTGTTCTACAGACTTTGAAGGTCTATTCTATACATCTCAAGTGACTGTAATAAATGTGCTAGTTGGGTCAGGAGAATGACAAGACAGCATTACTTGAAATAGTGAGAAGAGTCCACAGTAACTTCCAGGTCCCCTTAATACCCTCTTTCATGGTGAATGGTGTGGTTTAGAATCACCATTTTCCTTCTCTCCATGCCACCCTTCATTCCAACTCAAGACTTAATGATCAGTTCTTGAATGGTGCAAACAAAATGGAGTATTTTAGCCCCAAACTGATAATACCTCTTAAGACTTCTTCATGTGCAGGATTGTTCCCATTTTCCAGGCTTGGGGGTGAGGGGAAATTATTGCAGTTTTCTAACTTTAAAAAGAAAACTATAGACAAAGCAAAACTGCTTCTCCCAGCAGAATTCAGCTACAAATTTGTCCTTCCTTTTTTTTGCCAACTGGGATGCTCACTATAGTTGGCATTATTTTAATTCATTTTTAAGTAGCTGAGAAAACATTACTACAAAGTTATTGGTGCCTTTGGCAAAAAAATGGGACCCATTTATCATGAGCTGACCAGAAATAAAGGCATTGAAATTCTTGGATGTATTCTTTGGAAAACATCCACTTTCAAGGTAACACTATGATTCTCTGCTAGAAAAGCTCTAATGTTCTGAACAGAAAGGCATGGTCATGCTGTGTTCCACGGCACCACATTCAGTTAAGGGCTTCAGGTAGGGACAGGGCTCCTTGAGGCCAGATCATTGTACTGCCTAGATGGATATGTCCCCTTCTTAGCTTCCTTTCCCCCCACTCTGTTCTTTTGCATGAACATCATCCATAGTGGACATTCTCCTACCTGGAAAAACCCATTTTTTTATGTCTCTCTTCAGTCTCGATAAGGATCCTCTTGCCTAATCAGGCAGCAAGATGGATTCCAATTAGAAATAGATCACTAGCTCTGGTTTCTACATTATGTCATCAGGGTCACCAGATAGGGCATCAGGTTCATGTTCAGCAAGACAAATGATCCTTTCACAACAGAGTGGAAAAATGAGCAAAGAATCTACCCAGGCCTATCCTCATGTAACTTTTGTCCCCTTCTATCATAGATTGTAATGAATTATTTGATATCACGAACCTGTTGTTTTTTTGCTTGGAATTTTCCTTCAAGATTCAATTATTCAGACAGCAAACATTTATTGAGAGTCTTCTTTGGTCTTAATACAGTGGTAGGATAATGAAGAAAACTAAGAGATGGTCCTCCCTTATGGAGCTACCAGCCTAGCAGAGGGGAAAGTCACTAAAACAAAGATTTGTAACAGCATTATAGAAGTGCCTTGGAAAAATCTCAACACAAAATGCTATATTCAAGTCCAAGTGTGGGTGGGGATAATTATATTGACAAGGAAGTGGTCTTTGGGTTTCTTTCATTTTAAAGGATAGACAGAAATTTAACAAGGTGGGGGGAAGGGGAAAGATGAGAAAGAAGGCACTGAGGCAGAAGAGTGTGTCCCTACCCCAACATTTCCACCCACATTTCTATGAAAATGCCTTTGGAACAGTCACATGCACATTCCCGTTTCTCCATCTCCTTTACTTCAATAAGGCTAGGAGAAATAATGCTGGTATTTCCCTTGGGGAATTAAAAATATTTCCTCAACCTTCAAAAACCTGGCTTGGATGGATGCCCTTTATGACTGATATTTCTCACCTACTCCTAAATAACTCCCTGTGGTTTTATGAACATCACAGCCAAAAAAAAAAGGACCTTTAAGGGCCCAGAAGTGAATCACTGCCTTAAGAAGCTAAGTATAAAGCTACATCCCACTATTACGATCAGAAAGCCGTTGTCAGCCTTTCTGCTATTCTGAATAGGACTGGAGATAGCCTGATGAGCTTTGTGTCTTCTAGAGATTGTTATAACAGTGGCATTTATTGTAAGAGGAGTCAATCCTAGACTGTCCCTTTCAGCTCCCAGAAAGTTTTCCTTAATGTTATTCATCAGTAAGAGAGTAAGGCCAAGTCAGTGCCAAAGGGCTGGCTGGCTTTTCCCCCATCACAGGCATTTTCCCAAGTGTTACCACACTCCATGTTCCCTTCATGCCCCAGGTTTCACATCTGCCCCATGAGCACCACAGAAAGGTGTTTTTCCCATTTTGGCAAACCTTGGGGATGTGAATTCCTTCATTTTTTGCCCAGTTTTTAACCTGGAGACTATGAAACCCAGGGCAAGTTGGGGAAATAACAAGGTCTGGTTTCTTAATTTTGCAAATATTCATTGGTTTGGAAAAGCAGCAGTTCAGTGGGGGCCACATTATTTTCAATGCCCTCCACCCCCAGTGTTCCATTTATATTTCTCAAACTTTATCGCAAGATACACTTTTAAATGATCCATGTGGAAGAGAAAAAACTAAGATTCTTGGTCTGGCTCCTCATTGGTTACCAGTACTTGCTTGATGATAGAATATAGTGCATTCAGGCTGTAAGGAAAACAGTCCTAAGCATCCAGTGACTCTTTCATTCCCACTCCCTCATTTTGAGATGATTTGATTTTGGATGGAACTAGCAACCAGACAAGATTCCCACAGTCCATGCCTCCAAGTCTTTGTGAATTCCCCGAAGTTCATTGGCAGGATCGGGGTCTCCTCCACATGCCCACTATCCCCCACCAAGCACACTCTCCCAGGAGAGGCTGGGCTCGGTGCCTCTGGCCCTTTCACAGAGTGCCTTTCTTCTCCCTGGTCCACAGTGTAATGGGCCGTGCATCGGGCCCCGCCTGGCCGTGCAGCACAGACAGGTCTTCTGTCAGACGAGGGATGGAATCTCCTTACCGTTGGAGCAATGCAGTGCCCTCCCAAGGTGAGAACACCCCTGCACCCTTTCCCACAGGAATGGGAACTTAAGGGCTTTCTAAGCAAAATTCACTACCCCTCCTGTCCTCTGGTTTTTAAGGACAGGATTTTACCCCCTCCACTCTACCACTTATACTCACTTTCCAAAGTTTCAGAACTTTGACAGGGAAGGGGATGCAGCAGGGACTGAGAACTGGGGCAATAACGCAAGAACACCAGCTGCCAAACTTGGGTAAAGACCACTACACACTGAACCCCAAAAAGGGTCTCAATAAGATCTCTCTCTGCCACCCCACCAATCAGATGACCAGCCCGGGCCAAGAATACCATGACAACCCTGTTCTTTAACATTCCCAGAGCAGAGAGTATGGAGGAGGGTTGACAGTGGCCTAGGACCCTCCTCTAACCCTGAGTCACCCGAGAGAGATTTTCTCAGTACAGGCAGCCCATTTGGTCTACGTCAGATTCATTCCCATAGAAGAAAACATTCATCCCACCTCCCTCAGCAATCTTCCTGGGAGGCAGGCTCAGCTGGAAGGTACATTTAATCGCCTGTCCATTGCTCCTTGGCTTCCTTGTGTCAACATCCTTCTTCTCATCCAGAGTCCCTCTCTCTGTTTCATCCAGACAGACACTGGTTCTGCCTTCTCGAGATCCCAAGACAACAAAACTGAAGGAGAGTCATGCATAAGGCAGACCCACCCAGCCTCCCGCTGCCTCAGTAGTTCAAAGATCTCCAGTTCTGTTAGCATGGCTATTCCCTCAACTGACACTGAGCAGAAACTTCTCTAACTTAACAGATGGTCTTTAAGGGCTGCTGTGTCCAGAGAATTCATCCCCTAACGGCCAACCCCTCTGGTCTTCAGATTGCAGCCTTATTCTCTATCACTACGACAGTATTTAAGCCCTTTCCAGACTAGTAGAGAATGTACTTTGCCAGCCTATCCTTAAAGAATCCAGGGTTACTCCTTTGCCATGATGAAGCATGTGGGGGTAAGGGAATAAACATTTATATAGCACCTACTGCACACTAGGCCATGTGCCAAGAATGTTTCATTCAACAACCTTGAGAGGTAGGAGTTATCTCCATTTTACAGTTAAGGAAAATAAGCCAAGAAGAGGTTAAGTGACTTGCCCAGGGTCACACAGTTAATATGTATCTGAAGTCATATTTGAACTCAGGTCTTCCTAACTCCAGACTCAGCACTCTGTCCACTGTGCCACTAGCAGCCTCTAATCAGATGCACATATACTGAATAAATACAACAATTAGTAGGTGGCATAGTCACAGGACCATAGGGCTATATAGCTGGATGAGACCTTAGAGGTCACCAAGTCCATCCCCCCCCATTTCACAGATGAGGAAACTCAGAATCGGACAGTGACCGTACCAAGGTCACAAATTAACATGGCCATTAATTAGGTCATTACAATTAAAAAGTTAAAATTAAAATCCAGGGTTCTTGACTGCCAATCCAGTAAGTCTTTCTCTGTGTGGGCGGAGCTAGGTTGGCTTCTGCTTTCATTCCCTGTGGTCATCCTAGCTCAGTAGGCACATAGAGGACAAGTCCCGGAACAGTAAGTAATGATTCATGACTCTGGTCATGAATATAGTGAAGAGAGCACTTTATTTGGAGTCAGGAGGCTGTTAATAGTCGTGTGACTGTGGGTAAGTTATTTTAACTTCTCTGTGCCTCAGTTTTCCCATCTGAGGATGAAGATAGTACCTCTGCTAACTACCTTGCAGAGAGTATAGGGAGGAAAATTTAAAGCTGAGGGAAAAGGTGAGTTGCTGTTAGGGTAGAGATCCGGATCCTGCCTCCTGCCCCCTGAGAAGATTGACAACTCTCCCATGTATTTCTTCTTAGACCTGTGAGCACTCAGAATTGCTGGGCAGAAGCCTGTGGCGTACACTGGAGGGTCAGCCTGTGGACACTGTGTACAGCGACATGTGGTAACTATGGCTTCCAGTCACGCCGAGTGGAATGCGTGCACATCCGTACCAACAAACCTGTGCCAGAACACCTGTGCTCCTGGAGACCTCGCCCCGCCAACTGGCAGCGCTGCAATATCACCCCTTGCGAAAACAGTACGTTCCAACCCAAAAGAATCCTCTGCAATATTCCAGCAGGGCTGCGGGTCCAGAGGGCAGCCCCAAGGGCCCGGACCCCCTGGTTAGTGCTATGGAACAGGTTTTCTTAAGGATTACAATCCCCAGGCTGTATAGACCAATGTCCTCAAAAGGAACCTTTTCCATGTGTGTTTATGTATCTGTACACATGAATGTACAAGGGTATGTACATATACACATAGAGTGCCCATGTGTCACAAAATTAATTTACTGCTCTATTGGTCAAGCATGATGGGTGTGACCTGGGGGTTCCAGCCCTCATCTGGAGAAAAGGAGAGGTTAGGCTCCTCTGGGGAGAACCACCAGTGGGAACCTAAACACACTCAGCATCTAGCTCATGTGTGGGCAGCAGGCAGCAGCAAGGCCTTGCCAGTTAAAATAAGCATTAAAAACACGGAAGAAGAAAACCATGAAGTCCACTTGGAAAACCACCATTGCAGGGTCTCGCCATGAAACAACAAACATCCCTGTTATCTGGTTTCCTTCCCTCTTGGCCATGCAGTAACCAGAATTCTTCAAGGAGCCAACACACATGCATTTTGCTATTTGACACCCTTTTTATAGACTCCCAGGAGCTGAGGACTGAAATGGACCTCCCCTCTTTCTTACAGATGAGGAAACTGAGGCCCAGAAAAGTGAAGGAACTTGCCTGAGGCCACTTAACTAGTAAGGGCTAGAGCCTGGATTTCAACCCATTTCTTCTGCTTCTGATGTTCCTACTCTATTAGAGCATGTTCCTGTCTCCCGAGTCCAAACTCTCCCTAGCCCACAATCCCCAATAGTGGAATGTTCAAATTAGGTGAGGATTTGGTTTTTTTACCCTTTTCAAATCCTTCCATCATAAAGATCATACTTCCTCTTAAGGAAAAAAATAGAGAAACCCTAGGACAAAAAGGAGGAAATAGAAAATGAATTGAGGCATTCAGTTCTTCTGTCATGTCAACAAGAAAATATTCTTATGGTGAAAGAGACAAGTAAAGTGGTGCAGAGAATAGTTGATTTTTTAAAATAACCTTGAGTTGGTTTTTCTGCTCAGATGGCAAAGAAGCTCCTAAAACAGTGACAAGTTACAAAGCAAACTGTTCACCTTGAGTTAACTGTTCAATGTGGTCTTTTTCCTGTTTTGTAAAGTTTTCTGTTGATGACATCAGCAAATATTTCCTAAGTACCTGTGTGCAGAGCCATTCACTGGGCACTGTAATGTGACCAACGTGGCCACTCGGGATCTGTAGTATTCCTAGTAGTATAGCATCCGGACAACAGGTCCTCACCGGTAAAAGACAACTACCTGACAAGTTGTACCAGTGCTTAATAAGGGGTCCCTGTAGTAGCATCAATCTACCATCAGACACTACCTCAAAGGTAAAGCACAATTAGTCCTGTTTAAATCCATTTGGAATTCAGTTAAGTCTTTACTCTGCACCAGCACTCTGTTTGGCAGTGATTGTACAAAGAAGAGTAATGAGACAGTCCCTGCCCTCAAGGAGATTACAGCCTAAAGGAGAGGAGAGGGGAAGATGCTGGGGAGAGAGAGAGACTGGTCTCACACAATTCAGTAACATAAGGAAGAATACGATTGAGGTAAAGTGCTATGAGAAATTTCATGTGGAAGAGACCCAAAGGAGTTAGGTCTGTAGGGTCATAGGATCATACATCTAGAACTGAAAGGGACCTTCGGGGTCATCGAGGCCAGCCCTACCTCATTTCAGAGATGAGAAAACTGAGCTCCAGAAAGGCTGTGACTTGCCCAGGGTCACACAGTGTCAGAAGTGGGAGATGAATCCAAGTCTTTCTGACTTCAAGTCTAATACTTCTCAGTGTCAAAGGTAACATCTGAAAGATGCCATCTCAGCTGAAAAGGAGAGGGTTAGAGTGGTTCTTCAGTACATTCCGTTTACTTCTATATTTCTCTCGAGACATGCTTAAAACATGCATTCTCCAATCACAAGCATAGTGAGGGCACAACCTTCTTTTTCCTCATTTGCCTTTTCAGTCCTTTGTTTTATGGCTAATGGTGAACTTCTTTGACTGTAGTGCCCCCTTCTTCATCCCTTACACCGTAAAGAGTGAGGGAGGATAAATACCTTAAGAGTAGTTGCAGGCAGACATGTGCTTCACACAGGCCACGCTAGATGGTGCCAGGGAAGGAGAGAAATAGAGAAGGAAGCCAAGGTTCCCACCTCCTCTACTGAGAGGGGAGAATGGGCGGTGCATCAGGTGGGGAGGGGATCTATGAGCCTGAAAGAGAGACATGCCTCTTCTGGGCCCGGATTCATCAGCTCCGCAAAGATATATTTAGCATCTACACTCCTCCGGCCCAGTCAGGCCCCTCTAACCACACCCCACCCCGAGCCCCCCAGCCCTCCTGGCCTACACAGAATAGCGTTTGTCGGTTTGCCTTTATTTCACCGTTTCCTTTCTGTCCCCTCTCCCCATCCCCTCTCCCCCTTTCCCAGTGGAGTGCAGAGACACCACCAGGTACTGCGAGAAGGTGAAACAGCTGAAACTCTGCCAGCTCACCCAGTTCAAATCTCGCTGCTGTGGGACTTGCGGTAAAGCCTGAAGATGGGGAGCTCTGGCCACACACAAAGGACTCGTGCAACCAAGTGGGACAGAACTCAAGCTTTCTTCATTTTATTTATTTATTTTCCCCTGTCTTGCTCCTTCCTCCCCACCCCACCCCCACACGCACCCTCATCTGACTGACCTCCTCCTTGACTATAAGGGCTTCGACAAGCTTTCCCTTCCACACTTCTGGAAGACAGAATGCGATAAAGGCAGGAATAGCTAGAATTATAAAAGGAAAGGAAGAAAAAGGTTCTAGGCTGAGCCAGGCCCAGAAAAAGCAAGCTGCTTCAGGGGGACTTCCCCCATGATGACACAGAGGAGGTAGGAGAAGGTAAAAGTCCCCCAAGGCCACCACCAATGCCCTGGGCCCCAGGAGGCTAAGCCTCTGCCATGCCTAGTTGGTTCAACAGACAGGGGGAAGAAAATTGGTGCGGGGGAAGCGGAGGGGGTAGATTTGTACGTATTTACACAAACTTTGGACAACTAACAGGGTGTTTGTTTTGTTTTAGAAGAGTGCAACTAAGTGTGTGTGCGTGTGTGCGTGTGTGTGTGCGTGCGCACGCATGTGTAAAATACAGGATTGTCTCAGTTTGTCTCATCTGCCTACCACATGCGCTTTGTCACAATGAGGATGACTGGAGGGAACCAAGAAGAGTGAACTTTGAGCTGCAATGGGAATTAGTCTAGAACCCAGCCCTTCTCCTTCTTTGAGGGGGACAGTAGGAAATGAGGTCATAAGAGAGTGGAATATAAAAGGAATGAATTGAGAGATAGTGAAGGGGATGGCGAAAGAAGCACTAAGAATTATGAGGTATAGTATTATCTATAAAATAAAAGGGATGGGGAAAGAGGGAAAGGGTGTGTGCATACAATGGGAACTGGAGGTATAGTCTGGTACCACATCAGAGGTTGTCATTGACTTGGAATCTAAAGGGACATAAAAGGTTATCTACTCCTACCTGTTTCACAGATGGCAAACTCAAGGTCCAAAGACATTAAGTGACTTACCCAAGGTCACACAGTCAATAAGAATAGGGCTTGGATCTGAACCCACAATCTCTGATTCCAATCCAGCCCATACTTTTCTTTGGATAGCACTGTCTCATAAGAACCAGTTATGCTAGACTCAAAAATGTCATGTGTCCCTACAGCTCATGAGCTTGCGCTCTCTTAAGTCAGCCCTCAGAGCTGGCATAGTGCTTTCTGTTTGGTAAATGCCTAATCCTTCCACAGGGAATGAGGGAGGCTTTTGGGGAAGGGACATTCCCCACGGCAGCCATTATTTTCTAGGATGAACTAGTGACATATAGTAGCAGGTGCTTTCTATTGACTGGCCAATGGCACTGTAGGAGCCAAGAGTGGAATAGCAGAGGCTGGAAACCTTCATCCTTCTCCCTTAGTGCCTTACAAGTAGGTGTGTCTTGGGGCAATGGAAGGACCTGGTTCTTGTGAGACCTTTCTGCCTTTGTAGCTCTGGCAGTCAAACAAGGTTGTAACCCCCTGTTATTGTGTATTAGAAAGCTTCATTCAACCAACCAGGAGCTCCCCAACACTAATCACCATGATGCTTCAAAGGCACATAAAGACTTTATTTGGGAGACTGATTTTTGGAACAACTTCCTGTTTCCCTTGTTATGGCAGAATCTGGGCACCACTGCCATACATAACATGATTATGACTGGGGAGAGGTAGTGCCTCTAGAGTGAGCCACAGTACTACCCCTCTGCCCACACAAGAATAAGCCACCACTCAACTCTAGGAGTGCTGCCACCAGTGCCATGGCTCTGTCTTCAACCTTAAAATTCATTTGGGGAAGTTGACATCAAGGTCAACAGCAACATTCCTCTGCCATATCCTTCCCCCAGGAAGCAATGAGGGAATGGTCAGAATATGTATCTCTCTCCATTCTTCCTCTTCCTCCAGAATTGGGCTCCCAGAAATCATGTTACTTAGAATCAGTGTAAGTTTTATTTAAAATAAAAAGAGAATGTCTTCTATGTCTGTATATCTTTTGTGTATATTTATTAGGATTTCTTGTATAAAAAGTGCAATATTAATAATTGTACATGATGTTGTCCAGATAAAACTATTGGGATGGGGTGGGGGGTACTTTTAATGATCTTCCTGAAATTGTGTTCCTGTCAAATCGGTGGTGATATTGTATGTTTTTTCTATTTTAAATGGCACTTGACATCTAACTTGGGAATACATTCATTCACTGTGTACAGAATACATGATAAGCTCTTACACATGGGATGATGGGGCAATGAGATGGGCTTAATTTATGACATGGTAGTTTTGCATGAAATAAAGGGCAGTTCCCTTTAATAATAATGGAGTGATTGTTTCTAGTTCAGTAGCTAATGGAAAACAGTGGGAAACTGTACATTTCATAAGGAGTGAAACCTTTCCAATGCAATCACCTATAGGGTTTTTGCACCTGGGACTATGCTTTGCAGAAACCCCCAGAGAGCCACAATTTGGAATGGAAAACCCTGAGCTCTCTTGCATGGAATGAATGTACTTTCAAATGTTTGTCCTGTGAATTGTGACTTGGCAGCATCGCAATAAGAAGAGAAGGGTTGCTAAATACTGTGGAAGGATGTGACTCCTCCCTGAAAAACACAAGCCTGTATTTATATTTTTTGTACAGATAATGCAGCTTATTTATTTAAATACTGTTGTCAGACTCGTTATTTATGAAGTCTAACTGGTTCAATGTTCTGTGGAGTGAAAGTCTTCCCCCATCCCACCCCTTCATATAACATGACTCACAGAGAGGTCCCTTTCTTTGGTCAGTAGCATTTTATAGCATTTCTAGCCAAGTCAACAAGCTGTTAATAAGTCTCTCCTATATGCCAGGCTCTGCACTAAGTGACTAGGATACAAAGAAAGGCAAAAAATAAACAAATGGAAACACTGGACTTACTCAGAGAGAGAGGAACAGATGGTAGATGCTTAGAAATCAGACAACCACACCTCTGGGAGAGCAAACTACATATCAAGCTGGACAGTGCCTTCTAGAAGCAGCAAGATGTAAAGAGAGCATCATAGATTTAAGGCTGAGACTCTAGAGATTATCTTATCCTAGGATCCTAGGGCTAGAGTTGAAGGGGAACCCAGGGGCCATCCAGTTCAACTCAACTCTCACATTTTAGAGAGAAGCAAATCAGGTCAGAGCAGGTCAAGAGTGGCCAAATGATTTGTCAAAGATCACACCAGTAATAAGGAAAGAGGCAGGATTTGAATCCAGGGTCTCTGATTTTCTTCCACAGGCACCACAAGTCAACATGAATGATATTGGATCTGGCCCCTGATATTGATTCTGCTTATCTAATTCCTAGCCTATAAAATGAGGATCATACTTATAAACAAGACATTTTGTAAACTTTAAAGTGACTTGAAAATGTGAGCCACTATTGTAAAAGGTTCAATTCTGTGACCTCAAATGACAAGACGTAACACACACAGGGAAATGTGAGCTGTATTGAAAATCACTTCAAGAGATTACAGCACAGGTCGCTTTAGGAAAATGAGAATATCCAAGTGCAGAAATGGCCCAATGGGCTGAAATCTCCCCTGGACATTATCCTGTCTACCTGCCCTTGGTAGTTTTCTCCCCAAAGAAAGAGAATGCAAAGTATATTGTCTGCACATGTCAATAAAAGGGGAGAACAGAATAGGAAGGGGTTTGAGGTCAAAGCAGAAGTCATCTGTGGTCTGAGTCAGTAGCAATAGAAGAGCTGCCATAACCCTGTAGGTTGAAGGATTTACATGTCTGTGTCCAACTCTGGGCACAACAACCTTGGAATCAAAAATGTGAAAAAAGCAACTGAATGAGTCCATATAACTAACATGGGAGGTTGTGAAAAGGGGGCAGTCCTGAGAGTGCTCTTAATTATGATAAATAAGCTCACAGAATTTGAAGGGAACTTTAAGAAATAATATACAGTCCCTGCTTCAGGAAGATTGGATTCATTTTACAAATGAGACAACTGAGACTCAAAGTTCAAAATCTGTGATGTATGCTCCAGGTGGAGGTGAGGTGGGAGCAGCTCTAAAAGGTGTATAGGTAATAAGAGCAGCAATCCAAAAAAGCGAAACCTCAGTCTCGTAACTCAAACTCAGTACTATTTTCATTCCACCAAAATTCCCTTACAAAATATTGGGGCATCTTCGTGGAGTGTTTCAATTTGCTAACCACATTGACTAAGCATTTATTAGCATAAGATATGTATGTATTCATACACACGTATAGTTGGTGGTCACACATCTCATGGATGCAATTCCATTAAACAGAAATTGTCTCACATTGAATCATTTTCACCACTAACATTCTATCCAAAGCACAGTGTGGTATGCGGACCACGAGGTTGATTTTCTTTTTTTTAAACAAAGGCACCAGAACTCACCCATCCACTGGAACACAAGGGTCTCAAGAGATGTGCCCCAATTTCAACAATGCAACTGCTCACAGCATTCCCAGAACAATTTCAAAACTTCCCCTAGAGTATGAATCATATTTTTTAATCCACTTAATGTAACAAACCAGTTTGGCAAAAAGGTTCAGAGTTCCATAAAAATTGGGATTCAAAAAGTAGTGAGATCTTTGGGAATAAACTGGCTTTGAAGGCAAATCCAAAAAAAGAACCCCAAAAATATATTAAGCCACGGCAGCATTGCTGAGATAAACATGTTTCCGCCACATTCAAAGCTGTTACTGAAGAGTGACACTCATTTGGCTAAAAAAGTTCTAACGTGTAAAAGCAAATAAATGCTGATTCCCTATCTTGTAGTCATGTCATACTGAGCTCCCCACCCTCTCCCCTAGCCACACATGTCACTCCTTCACTCAGAAACTGTCAGTAGCTCCCAGGATAAAGACCAAGGTGTTTGGCCTGGCATTCAAAGCCCTCCACCCTCTGATCCCAAACTGCCAATCTAGCCATCATCATTACAAATTACTTTCCAAAGCTCAAAGTAAAACTCCAAACTGGTCTCTAGAGTCCCCTAATACAGTATTCATGTTCTCATTGTCCTTCGCTCAGCTGTTCCATCTGTCCCCAACACTTTTCTCTATTCTAAAGATACCTTATCTTCCTTCAAGAACTCAACTCCCCGTCCCTCACTCCTCCACCTATAAGGGCTGGTGAGCGCTCTCTTCTCTTTTCTCTTCTCTTCTCTTCTCTTCTCTTCTCTTCTCTTCTTTTCTCTTCCTCTCTCTCCCTCCCCCACCTTCTCTCTCTCTCCTCAATTCAAATTGTAAAATAAAAAAAACAGTACTTGGAGATATGCTACTGTTTATTTCACAACTGGCTTTCCAGGAAGAACACACTTTTAAATTTAATCTGCACTGACATTTCTCCACTATTTTTTTAAGTCTATACAATCAACAAATAGATCAAGTCCTTATTTACAGCTGCAAAGGTTTGAAGACGTACTAAAAATTTAATAATCAATTCTCCCAGTACAAGAGGGCTTCAGCAAACCCCTGTATCTATCCTCTAATTTAGAATTTGTATCACATATTTGCATCTTCTTATGAATATGCCGCGTATGTATACAGAACAACATGAGGGGAAATCATCTTAGAAGACATGAGGGAAAAGGAAGAAGAATAAATGTTACATAGCACTTAAAACATACCAGGCACGGTGCAAAGCACTTTACAAATATTAGCTCTTTTTATTATTATTACCTACATCAATTTACAAAAATTGAGCCTCACAAATCTCTACAAGGTAGGTGCTATTATTCTTACTTTACAGTTGGGGAAACTGAAGTAGACAGAGATTAAGTGATATCTTGAGTCTGACTCTTGTTAGCCATTTGACCATAAGGATCTCACTTACTTCCCTGAAAGTCAATTCCCACAATCATAAAATAAGGATAATTGTGATGTCCTATCTACCTCAGTAGGCTTGTTGTGTCAATCAAGATAATTATTTTTATATATTGGTTCAAGTATAAAACATACCCATAAAATGAAAGTACTTTGAAAGGAAAACATACACACACATAATTTCATTGGAAAAGAATTTTCTCTTAATTGAATCATTTTAACCATTGACATTCTATATAAAGTTGTATATAGAACTATACACATACATATAACTATATATAGTTATACAATATAACTGTATATTATATGTGTATATACACAGAGACATATAGGGTATCCCAAAAGTCTCAGTGCAGTTTTAAGCTTTAGTAGTTTAAACATATACTTCTACACAGTAATTTGTATGTCTATATGTATGCATGCATGAATGTGTGTACATGCATATATACATATGTTATTGTCATGTCCAATTCTTCACGACCCCATTTAGGGTTTTCTTGACAAACATATTGGAGTGGTTTGTCATTCCCTTCTTCGATTCATTTTTACAGATGAGGAAACTGAGACAGTTAAGCAACTTGCCCAGAATCACACAGCTGGTAAAGAAAGTATCTATGCCACCTAGTTGTATACATATATACACAGAGGTAGATGGGGTATTCCAAAAGTCTTAATGCAATTTTACACTAGTGCAAAAAATCTTAGTGTGAAATTATACTAAGGCCTTTGAGACACTCTGTACACCTGTATATATGTGTATACATAAATGCATTTAAAATAATTACACTAAATTACTGGATAGAAGTATATTTTTTACTATGAAAAGGTTTTTTTATTTCAATTCAAATCAAGTTGTTTTCCTCATTTTTATGATTAGTACTTTCCTTGGGTTTTATCATTTTTATCATTATTCTCTGAATCATGACTAATGTCCTTGGAAGTAAAAGAAATTTTTAGATCTGCTAGTTAGAACAGAAAGAAAGCTAGTCACAGCCCTTCAGTTTACAAATGAGCTGATACCCAGAGAGAGAAGTGAGTTGCTAGAAATTACAGTCAAGTCTTATGTACTAGCTAGAATGCAAGGGTAAAATAAGCAGCCTAAATTTGTACCAATATAATACAGATGTATGTGAGCCTATAAGCATATAAAGGTGTGAGACTAAGTGAATATAGAAAGATACAGTGAATATCTTCTTTCCTGCTATCTTTCCTAAGACTATAGGACCTCTAAAATCACTATGTGTTATTTAGTAGCAAAGGATTTGGCTCCCCATACCTATTCAAAAGCAGCAGCTATAGATAAGTCCCCTTCTAATCACAGCTTTACCTGTTCTCATCAACAAAAGCCTGCCTCGGTAAGGCTAAGTCAATTTGGATTTACCGTCCCACACACGCATCCCCGAAAGGCAGCCAGGATGCTCCTACTGGTACGCACAAGCAGAGTATTTAATAGGGCACTGCTCCCAATAGCTTCAGCTGCAGAAGCAGCACCAGGGGCAAGAATCTCCCCACTCAGCTTGCCCAAGGGCACAATGCCCCAGTAAATTTGCCTATTGAGTTGAATGCAGAAGAATGCCATAGTGTCTGAAATGAGATCCTTGTTGGTTTCTGAGAAAGTCTGCCACAAAGTTTGAGATTTACTAGAAATAAAAAGTTGATGCTGGAAAAATAAATACTCACATACCAGCAATCAAACAATGGCCCGCTCACAGTCCTGGGTGGAAGTGGAGAAGGGAGAGGGGAGTGTTAAAATGGGATTGAGCTCTTGGAAATCACTGAGCTCAGCAAAGAAAAATGGCATTTCTTCTCAAGATCCCACCAACTACCCAAGTCATAGATCCAAACCTTAACACAGACCTTGGGAATCACTCCCAGGTATGAAACTAAAGCCTTCCTCCTGGCTGCAAAGATTTCTGGGGCCTGGCTCTTGATCTCCTGGTGACAGAACCCCACCTGTGCCTCTTGAAGGCAAGACCCTCCCCACCAAAAACAAGATGACTGGGCTTAACAACCCCCCAGGCCTGGGCTGTTAGTTCAGGGTTGGGGGGAGGGAGCAGGGCTGGCAAGGGCGATAACTGTTCCACACTGTTTCATGGTGTCTGGTTGGAAAGCTTCTCCCCAGAGTGTTAGGCAGCAAAAAAATTGGCAGCCACTTTCTGGTTTTAATAGGTAGGGATAAAAGCAATCTCTGCTTCATACTACAATACTCCATAGTTATAGGACAATGCAACCAGTTTAGGCCTAAGTGAAGTAAACTTCCCCCTTTAATAGGAATCAGGCTAATCCATATTACTCACCAATTTTTTTTTTACAGACTGGAGACACTCCAAAAACCAGAACTCCCAGAAGAGTCCTCACTTCAAGGGGGAACAGAAAGGCCAGGCACAACTTTGCAATGACCTTTTCTATTTCTTGGGTAAGATGCAGTCTTATCATGCATCATGCAGTCAGATGTGCACACAGGAAAATACATGGGAGTGACTCCAGAGGCTGGATAGGTATCTCAAGAAACATGCCAGTAGAAAGATCACTGGACCAGAAGTGAAGAGATCTGGGGCTTCAGCTCTCAGCTCCCTCACTGACTAGCTGTGTGCCTTCCTTGAGAAAGGCAAGGTAAGGTACTTGACCCAAGCAAAGTACTAAAAGGACTTGCTGAAGCATTTACTGCCTTTGACAAAACTGGGATGAATGGAAGAGATGAAACCAAGCTAGCGCTGAGGAAATGTTGGTATTTTCCAAAAGGAGAAATGGAGACTTCAGGCTATAGCGTGTCATTGACTCTTGGTAAGACTATAGAACAAACTTTTTAAAAAAATCTGTGAACCCCCAGAAGGAAATATAAATAATTGATTTTTCTAAAAATTTTAACATATAAAGTCTTTTCCTTCTAAAAATTCTGTGAAATAGGTAGTGAACGTATTAATATTCCCATTTTACAAATAAGTTCATTAAGGCCCAGAGAAGTTAAGTGACTTCCTCAAGGTCATAAATTCATTCAATAAATATTTCTTATGTACCTACTATGTGCCAGGCACTATGCTCTGCCTTCACAGAGCTTACAATCTAATTTTAATTGACAATGATAAATAGCAAAGTTAGGACTTGAACCCAAGGATTCAGCTTTCCATTTCTGACTCTCTGATGGTGAATTTTCTTCCACAACTCATCAAATGACAGGGTTTCTCATTGTTGAGGTAACCCTGCAACATAAATGCATGACTAGGTAGGAGTTACCAAATTTCTCATGTCTTTTTTTCTGAAAAAAAAATTTCCTAAAATGACATTGCCAAGTCTATCAACAAATATTGAATAACAACCAAATTAAGACAAGGTGACTTCCCACTCTTAAAAGGAGCCTAATATGATAAATATTAATTTGCATTGCCTTCCAGTTACTTGGGGGGAAAAACATAAAAAAAAAAGTTCTCGTCTTTCCCCTTTCATGTTGTAAAAGCAAGCAATACATAAGAGAAAGCCTCAGTCATGGCTAAGACAACAGATCTCAGAAAGAGGGTGATGATGGGCCACGGATGAGACTGGATTGAGGCAGAGGTTTGCTGTTGTTAAGAGGGTTGGATCTTAAACAATTTAAAAATGGACCTACCCCTTACAAGGAGGCAGTACCCTTAATGACTTTCAGATTTGGGCTGGGTTGGGTTTCAGAAGATTCCATTTTACTATACTACAAAGCAGTAATCACCAAAACTATATGCTACTAGTTATAAAAGAAAAAGGTCACTCACTAAGACTGATGAAGTAAGTATACAACATGCAAAATAAAAGGAAGACAGCAACATAAGTCTTTGATAAACCTGAAGACCCCAGCTACTGGGGTCTATCTATTCACTATCTGACAGTAAATGCTAGGACAACTGGAAAGCAATCTGGCAGAAATTAAGTATAGACCAATATCTTACACCATACACTAAGATAAGCTCTGATTTCCTCAGATATTATTTCTAATTTATCCTGCATGTATCACAGCTGCATGATACATGGTTGTTTATATACTGGGTCCCCCATTAGACTGTGTTTTCCTTAAGGGCAAGAACTGTTTTTGCCAGTGCTTTGCATGGCATAGATGATTAATGCCTGGCATTTGTAGATGATTAATAAATGCTTATTATTCACATGACTCCAACACAAAAGGTAATATCATAAACAAATTGGAAAAGCAAGGAAGAAATCTATGGATAAGGAGTTTGTGACCAGAAAAGGGATAGAGAGGATCACCAAAGATAAAACATGCATGTATTGTACATGCCCATTTTATTTTGGTGTTAACCTTTACCCTCGGGGGAACTGGGGAGCAGACTGTGGAGAATCTACCAAGGCGGAAGGTCACGTGGCTTGAAAAGACTTTCAGCATCATGATGGAAGGATATAGACAAGACACACTTGACTTCTGCTTGGAAGGCAGTGCGAAATAACCTAGATGACAATCATTTTAGAATCAAAGCACCTGGGTTTGTATTCTACACTTGCTAGCTGTATGATCTTAGAGAGTCATTTCTCTTGGTGCCTCCATTTCCTTATTTGTGAAAATGATAATAACATTTGCACCACCTGCCTCACAGAGTGGTAATGAGAAATGACCCTTTGACCAGTGGAGCCAACAACCCAGTCCCAAGAAAATACTAGAGGTACAGAGTCACTTGATTTGATTTGCCCAAGATTAAAAAAGTGTCAGGAAGTATTTGAACTCACATCTTTTTGACTCCAAGCTCAGCAGGCAATCCACTTTGTCATGTTCCTTTTTGTGTTGTAAGACTCTAATGATCTCTACAAATGTCAGTTATTACTACGACTCCCTTTCTTACAGATAGAGTCAAAATCCACAATCCGGGTTCTCTGGCAGAAACAATATCATTTTCTCATCTTAGGACTCTCTTTTTTTTCTGGTATAGAGGGTAGGGGCTCAGTCAAAGTTCTTCCCCTCTCTATAATTCTAGCAGCAAGAGCAGAGGCCATGTGGTTCTCTCTGTTTCTGGTTCTTCGCCAAGCTGAAAGCAGCTTTCCTTTTCTGCTTGGTTTAGAGAAGGAATGACCTCATGTCAAATAAGCCAACCCAGTGAGGCCCAAAAGAGGTACTGATTTGTAATCTAATCCTAACCTATTAAAGAATATTTCTTTGTCTCTTTCTTTAAAGTTAGTGTTAGAATTTTATGCTCAAGTTATGGATATCATGTTTCATAAATTTATATGTTTGTATTGAGCTACAAATTTACCCATAAGTCCATATGCTTACAAATGCTTGTGAAATAAATACACCCCTTATTGTTTCATTAAATGTTATTGAGAATATTATTTCTTATTGGGAATAAAGTCTTACTGAGTGAATTAGCTCTTGATAAAAGATCCTAACTGTCGCAGTTGGAAATTTGAACCACAAAGTCTTTCCGAGGGCAGTACTTGTGATCCTATTTCCCTTCCATCTTCTAATGAACCACTGTAAAGGTAAGGGAACTTGGAGTTCTTCCTGCCCCTTAATAAGCCCATGTGACCTGCTTTGAGCTCGGCCCAGCCCATAGCCTGAGTCACATGGAGCCAATGGTGGCAAGAGCTTGCTGAATGAATGGAGAAGGAAGACGGAGGTAGAGCTGAGAGCGAGAGAGAGACAGAGAGACAGAGAGAGAGAGAGAGAGAGAGAGAGAGAGAGAGAGAAGAGAGAGACAGAGAGCGCTCAGGCAAAGCAGAGCAGAGTAGCTAGTGTAAGTGAGAGAGGGAGTGATTTTATCTAAGGGAGCTTGTTCATGGGGAGGCCTGATGGAAGAAAGTCTTGGGGATGGCCATCCTGCCTGCATTAATAATGTGTATTGTTTTTTTGTTACTGTGATGAATTTGGCTTTCTGGTATCTGAATATTTTGGTTTGTCTTTGAGGAAAGAGTATATTCTATGAATTTACCCTGGAAATACACATGTATATCCATAACAGCTACTATGATTATCAGAGTAGCATTGCAACCAGAGTCTTCCCTGAAAAATACGCAAATTTGAATTTGGGGTAGATGAGTTTGATCAGAAGTATTAATAAAAATCCTCAACATAAGGTTCAAAAACCATAAAGAAGTATCTCCCTGTTTTCTTTCTACAGAATTCCATATGTCAAACCTATGTTCCCAGAAAGATCACAAAAGTCACACTTTACAGGATTGAAGCGGGAAGAAATAATGGACCTAAAAACGTTTCCATGAGGACTATTGTCACTAAAAGCATAGCATAATAGTGGAAACCTCCCACTCCGAATTCTCATTGGTAACCATAAAAATTACCAACCAAACAAGGCTAAGTCATAATTTTGGGACAAAATGCAATGATGCCATATGCTTGAGCCTACTTTGCTGAATAACAATCAAGAGAAATTATTTAAAGGCTTTTAATTACTCTATGTGAGGATAATCTTTAAATTAGGGATAGGAATTTACCCATCCCACATTATGATGGTGGTAATGGTGAGATTTAGATGTCAATCTGAATAGAAGTAGGTAGAGGAACTGAATGACACCTGTGATGCTCAACTCTATGAGTCTGGTCTCCAAATCATTGTCCCATGAACTTCTAACTATAACCATATTTTCTGGCTCTTCAGGAATGTCTACTAAAATCCTTCTCATTCTTTGAGCCCCAGATATCACCCTTTCCATGAAGCATTCCATGTTCCTTTCATCAAATAAAATAATCTTTCCTTACCAAACATTACTAGAACACTTTTATCTGGTTTTCCCTTCTTTCCCCTTATATCTTTGCATGATTTCATACTTATGTTGGTATCCATGTAAGTATCAACCCATTAGATTTCCACACTTTGCTTGACAATCAAGATAATAGAGTAAAGAGACATAAGGGACCCACGGTCCTTACATACTTGGTGAAAAACAAAGAAAAATAAGGGGAAGAAGGGAAGAAAAGAAAGGTCTTTGGAAATTCACTTGAAAATAAAAATCAATATAAATTTTAGATGAGGAGACCAGCATGCAGAGTGCAGACCAGCATGAGGAGCAGCAGGGGACAGGACTCAGAACAGGATTCTGGGTGCTACCATCAACAGTTCCCAGATTCTTCAACCCACAGCTTCAAAGGTCAGTGGGAAGGCTCCTGCACCCAGGAGAGGGGAGCAAGGTCTGGAAATCACAGCAGGCACTGCAGTGGCACTTGACATTTTGGGAGCCCTCTACCTAGAGCCCCTGAGGGAATTGAAGGGCCAATTGAATATCAGCCCTGAGTGACATCCCTGGGAGATCTCCACCTAAAACCCCTGGGGGAATTGAGTTACTGATCTAATTCTCAGCCCTGAGCTCCATCCATAGGTGACGAGGAGCACTGACTTGGTGAAGCTGGAGGCAGTTGTGGTGAGGGAATTCAACTGCTGATTCTGGACAGAAAAGTTTTTGGTTGCTCCAGACCAGTGTGCAGGTCAGGAGAGGAGTAAACACCTATCCCTTGATTGTGTCACCTTGGAGGAACTGAGAACTTACAGGTCCCCAGGATATAATCTCTTCTCAACAAAGGTCTCAAAAGTCAAGTAACTGGCTGGGAAAATGGCCAAAAAAATAAGACTATGGAAGGTTACTTTTTTCTTCCATTCTTTCAGATGAGGAAGAGCAAAGCACAACATCAGAGTAAGTCAAGGCTTCTGAATTCAAAACCTCCAAAATAAATATGCAATGGTCTCAGGCAATGGAAGAGCTCATAAAGGATTTTGAAAACCAAGTAAGAGAAGTAGAGGAAAAATTGGGAAGGGAAATGAGAGCAATGCAAGAAAATCATGAAAAGCAAGTCAACAGCTTGCTAAAGAAAATACCACCTTCAAAAATAGGCTAACTCAATTGGAAAAAGAGATCCAAAAAGCCAATGGGGAAAAGAATGCTTCCAAAAGCAGAATCAGTAAAATGGAAAAGAAGGTTCAAAAGCTCACTGAAGAAAATAGTTCTTTAAAAATTAGAATGGAACAGATGGAAACTAATGACTTTATGAGAAACTAAGAAATTCCACAAAAAAAATCCATAAGAATGAAAAAATAGAAGATAATGTGAAATGTCTCATTGGAAAAACAACTAACCTGGAAAACAAATGCAGGAGAGATAATTTAAAAGTTATGGGACTACCTGAAAGCCATGATCAAAAAAAGAACCTAGACATCATCTTTCATGAAATCTTTAAGGAAAACTACCCTAACATTCTAGAACCAGAGGGCAAAATAAATATTGAAAGAATCCACAGATCACCTCCTGAAAGAGACCTGAAAAGAGAAACTCCTAGGAATATTGTAGTCAAATTCCAGAGTTCCTAGGTCAAGGAGAAAATATTGCAAGCAGCCAGAAAGAAACAGTTTGAGTATTGTGGAAATACAATCAGGAAAACACAGGATCTTGCAGCTTCTACATTAAGGGATTGAAGGGCTTGTAATAGACTATTCCAGAAGTCAAAGGAACTGGGATTAAAACCAAGAATCACCTACCCAGCAAAACTGAATATAATACTTTAGGGGAAATAATGGTCATTCAATGCAATAGAGAACTTTCAAGCATTCTTGATGAAAAGATCAGAACTGAATAGGAAATTTGACTTTCAAACACAGGAATCAACAGAAGGATGAAAAGGTAAACAGGAAAGAGAAAACATAAAGAACTTTCTAAAGTGGAGGGATTGCACACGCACACACACACAATACACACATATAAACAGAGAACACAGAGTGAGTTGAATAAGAAAGGATGATACCTAAAAAATAAAGTAAAATTGAAGGGTGAAAGAGAAATATATTGGGAGGAGAAAGGGAGAAATGGAATGGGGTAAATTATTACCCATCAAGGAGGTAAGAAAAAGCTTCTTCAGTGGAGGAGAAAAGGGAGATGTGAAAGGGAAAAAGGGAAGCTTACTCTCTTCACATTTGGCTTGAGGGAATGACATGCTCACTCAATTTGGTATGAAAGCATATCTTGTACTACAGAAGGGTAGGGGAGAAGGGGACAAGTGGGGAGAGGGGGATGATAGAAGTAAGGGCAAATGGGAGAAGGGAGTAATCAGAAGTAAACACTTTTGGGGAGAGAGAAGGTCAAAAAAGAGAACAGAATAAAGGGCGGGACAGGATAGGATGGAGGGAAATGTAGTTAGTCTTATACAACATGACTATTATGGAAGTCTTTTGCAAAACTACACATATACAGCCTATACTGAATTGCTTGCCTCCTCAGTGGGGATGGGTGGGGAGGGAGGAAGGGAGAAAAGGTGAAATTCAAAGTATTAGGAATGAATGTTGAGAATTGTTTTTGCATACAACTGGGAAATAAGAAATATAAGCAATAGGGTATAGAAACCTATTGTGCCCTACAAGAAAAGAGAGAAGAAGGGGATAAGGGAAGAGAGGGGTATGATAGAAGGGAAGGCATGTTGAGGGAAGGGGTAATCAGAATGCAAGACGTTTTGGAGTCGGGGAGGGGAGAGAGAGACAGGGAGAAAATTTGGAACTCAAAATTTTGTGGAAATGAATGTTGAAAACTAAAAATTAATAAATAAAAATTAAAAAAATTTAGATGAGCAAAGTAGAGTGCTAATACAATTTGCTAAATCCTATACAGTAATTGAACCTTTTAATAAACCAGAAGCAAACAGGTGGAAGAAACCATACATGGCAGCCAACAAGATTTTCTCAACTAGATAAATAATACCTTAGAAATAATTTAAAGAATTTAAACTGTTAATAAAAATCACAAAACCATATAAAAGAAGAGTTCAAAAAAGTGAAAAATCATAGGAGAACTCATTCTAGCATTAAAATACTCTTTTTTAAAACAATTGGGAAGAAATAGGGAAGAAAATGATCAAACAGAGAATATTATTAAAAAACTCAAAATAAGTCATAGGAAAAAACAAAAGCAGTCCTACCATCACAGAAAGTATCATTACACATGATTCAATACAATTGGATATAAAGACTCATAAAATCACAGTCCTATCCAAATTGCTAGAAAACAAGAAAAGTCAAATGAAACATATGAAGGACAGATAACTGATATCACAAAAAATTTGAGAAAGTGAAAGAACGAAAACACATTCAGAAAAGGTGTCAAGAAAATTCCCAAAATTAGCAAAAAAGTAACCAATAAAATACAACTAGAAAGAACCCACAGGACCTCAACAAGTAAGAATATGACATTCAACAAGCCTAAAAGGATATATTAACAGGTTCCCAGTAGAATTTTTAAGGAGGAACATTGATAATTGGAAATTCTGGAATAAAATATTTACAAATATCCCTGAACCCAGAATTATCTATCCAGAAAATTCCAGTTTGCTATAAGAAGGCAAAAAAATGGACATTTGAGAAGCAAATAGAAAAGTTTTCAGAGAGATAAATTCATTGCAAGAAAGTATTCTAACAAACAAATCTCTCATCCAAAAAGATAAATACTCAAAACAATTTAATAGAGTTGATCTAATATAGGTATATAGTGCTGGATTTGGAGTCAAAGCACCTGAATTCAAATTCTGCCCCTTCCACTTACTACCTTATGTGACCTTAAGTAAGTTACTTAACTGGTCTAAGCCTAAATTTTCTCATATATAAAACAGAGTGATTGAATTAATTAACCTTTGATCCTATCATTCTAAATCAAGGTAAAACAAGTTGCTAACAAAATGTGAGAGCCCTCAGGGCACTGTTTGGCTTAAATCACTAAATGTTTTTGCTAAAAGGAAACTTTAAGTAAGTGAAACCACCAAATCCACTAAAAAAACAAAACATAAAGACATACTAATTTAGTTTAAAGTTGTGTTGTTAAATTGGAATTCACAACAGAAACATTAAGCATAAGTATATAATCCCTTTCAATAGAAGAACTGAAGACAAACCTAATGATTGCAACACTAAATGTAAACAGAATTAACTCTCCAATAAAATGGAGTCAGAAATGTAAAAACACACACACACACATATACAGAAATGTAGAAACTACATTTAATCCCGCAAGATTTAAATTCCAAGTGAATCATAGAAAGCACGGCAGTGAATGAATTCCTCCAAAGAGAGCTTTAAAATGCACCAGACTAAATCCTCCATGAATTCCTCCAGAGCTTAAAAATGCACCAGACTAAATCCTGATGGGAACAATCTAGACAAAGTCCTTTGTCCATTTCAGTTTGGCATAGGCAGACAGACAGGAAGGTCTACAGGCACTGGGGCAAGGGTTGCCAAGAGAGAGGCTGCACACTAACTCAAGAAGAGGTTATAAATCCAGGAGGTACCAGTAAACTAATATTGGGTCACTGAAATGGGAACAGATGTTGTAAAGTGGCAGTTTTGTCACCCACTACCCAGTTTCAGGTCATAGATCCAGGGTGGAGTAAGAAGGCTACCTGTGCTCCCAAGAAGGGAGGTCCTGAGAGATGTATTGGAAAAGGAGAAAGTTCAGAAGCCAGCAGCAACATTGGTAGTGCTCAGACCCCAAGGTCACAGCAGGATCTCACTTCTAACATCTGGCCCAGCCTACATAAGAATAACCAAAGCTGGAATCCCAGGCCAAAATGGACCTATGATTATTCTGAACCAGTGGAACTTTATAGTTGACTGATAGGGACATAGCATAGTTGCAGTGACAAATCTAGGTCAAAAACTTGCAGAGCTTAGACCAGAGAGAGACAGCAGTCAGACTCCATCCTGGAGAAAACCCATGTTGGAAGCACTGAAAGCTTACAAGTCCCAAGCCTGTTTCCAAGATCTTGGAACAATTCAACACTCAATATCCCTCAAGAAAGCAGAAATAGAACCAGCCTACACTTTCCCTCCATAAGTGTGACAGAATCCAGACCCGACCACAAGTCCAAAGTCAAGAAGCAGGCTGGAAGAATATGTAAATAAAAAGAACCCCACTATAATGAATCATTATGGTGGCAGGGATGCTTAAGATATAAATGCAGAGGAAGAAAATTACTCCAGAACATCTACAAACAAAGCCTCAGGGAAAAAACACAGCTTAGGCACAAAGTTAATTAGAACTCTTGGAAGAGATGAAGCAAGGATTTTTAAAACAGCTTTAAAATATTTTTTATAAATGCAATGAGAGCACTTGAAAAAAATGGAAAAGAAATGAGAGCTATGGAAGAAAAAATTGGAAGAGGAATTAACAATTTGACACAAGAAACATAAAACCTTGCCCAAGCAACAAAATCCTTGAAAACTAGAAAGGACCCCAAACAGGGAAGGACAGTCGAAAAGGAATACGAGTCCTTCTAGTGCAGTGGATAGAGCACCAGCATAGAAGTCAGGAGGACCTGAGTTCAAATCTCACCTCAGATACTTGACACTCACTAGTTGTGTGACCTTGAGCAAGTCACTTAACCCCAACTGCCTCATCCTGGGTCATCTCCAGTCATCCTGATGAATATCTGGTCACTGGATTCAGATGGCTCTGGAGGAGAAGTGAGGCTGGTGACCTGCACAGACCTCCCTCACTCAAAACAAAGTCAAGTGCAAATCATGTCATTATTTCTCTGATGGCATGGTCTTCTTCGGCAACGAAGGATGAACACACACATGCTAAGGACTTTACAAATATCACCTCATTTAATCCTCACAACAGCCCTGAAAGATGGGTAATATCCCCATCTCACAGTCAAAGAAATTGAGCCAAACAGATATTAAGTGACTTGCCCAAAATCACATAAGTAGGAAGTGTACAAGACGGAATTTGAACCCAAGGTCTTCCTGACTCCAGTTCCGGTGCTGTATCCATTGCACCAATTGGCTGCTCCAAAATAGAAGGCAATGATGACATGAAGCAAGAAGAAATATTAAATAAAGACAAAAGGCTGATAAAAATAGAAGATAGGGCAAAAGTGGAGCAAAAACAACTGACCTGGAAAACAGATCAAAGACCCAAAAAAAAAAATTTTACGAATCATTGAACTGCCATGACTAAAACAAGAACTAACACATTCTTTTTCAAGAAAACTTCATTAAAAAAAACATCCCAGATCTCTAAGAGCCAGAAGGCAAAGTGAAAACAGAAAGAATCCTCTGATCACCTCATGAAAAAACCCACAAGATGAAAGTTCCCAAGAATAGTATACTCAACCCAGAGCTTTCCAGTCAAAGAAAAATATACTGCAAGCAGCAAGAAAGGATGAATTCAAATACCAAGGAGCCAGTGTCAGGATCACACATGATTTAGCAGCTTCCACTATGAAGGAGTACAGAACACAAGTATATGATATTTCAGAAGGAAAAGGATATGGGCTTACAACCAAGAATAACTTACCCAGAAAAAAATGAGTATAATGATACTGGGAGAAAAAAGGAATTTTAATAAAGAATTCCTAAGTATTCCTGATGGAAAGAGCACAGCTACAGCAAAACTCTGAAGTTCAAACACAGGAGCAAAGAGAAACAAAAAAGGTAAACATGAATGAATAATGATAAAGGACCAAAGATAAAGTGCTTACATTTTAAAATGGGGAGATGATATGTGTCCCCTCCAAATTCTATCATCATCAGGATTCATAGAGAGTCTGGTTAGACAAGATTTAGGAGAAAATTATGTTGTATTATCAGGGGTACACAAGTCAACAACTACATAAACAAGGAAGGGTTGGGGGGTGGCAGACCCTTGAACCTCACTCTCATCTGAACTGATCAAAAGAAGGGATACTCATACATAGGAGGACAAGAAAAACATTTCATTCAACAAGGAGAAAGAAGGGGAAGGGAAGAAAGGGGGGAGGGATTAGGGGAAGGATAGATTAAGGGAGGGATTAATCCTAAACAAAATAAAGTCTAAAGATAGACAAAAACACATATAGCTCTTTTTGAGGTATCGAAGAATGGGAATCTGAAGAGGTGCTCATAAAATTAAGAAACTTGATGAACAAACTGTGGTACATAAATGTGATGGAATATGATGGTGCTCAACTTTTATCAGCATAATGACCAACCAAAATTCCAGAGGACTAATGATAAAACATGTCATTCATGTCCTGATAGAGAAGTGAAGGACTCAGAATGCAGAAAGAGACAAATGCTGGAGTAGGGAGGGGTGGCCAATGTAGAAATTTGTTTTGATCAGATATACATATTTGTAATGAGTTTTATTTTGTGTTCTCAATTGTGGGGTGGGGTGGGGTATGAGTGGAGAAGGCAGATCTTAGCTGAATAAAACATAATTTAAAAAAAAATTTTGAACAAAGTGAATGGGTAGTGTAAATTTTGCCAAAAAAAAAAAAGCTGGAGTGATGATATAACAAAACATTTAATTCAAACCAGAAAGCATTGAGACAAAAGACATTATATTATGCTGATATAGTCTATAAAATAAGAGTATAACAATTTTAACTATATATATTCTAATAATTCTGTGGAAAATTTAATAAAGGAAAACCTGGAACAGAGGAAAAATGATTAGATTTGGAGTTAGAGACCCAGTTTCAAATGCTGACTGGGACCTGTAGGAACACAAGGTTCAGCCATTTAACTTCTCTGGGTCTCTGTTCCTCACCTATAAACAAAGAGAGGTCAACTAGATGACCCCTAAGATCACATATCACTTTAAATCTATGATCCCATGACACTGCAGTCTTGTAAGAAGCAATAGATTAAAATGACCAAAAAAATAACCATAAAATTGATCATTGGCAACACTCCAGGGAAATGTGCACTCTAATATATTATTGATGGAATTTAGATTATGAAAACATTTTGGAGAACAGTATGGTAAAAAACAATGAATAGCAAAATGGATCATACCTTTCAATCCAAAAACTCCTTTGCTACAAAAGGGCCTCTTTCAGTTTACTGACCTTGCTTTGCATCATGTCTCATACATATATGTATGAATAATGTGTGTGTGTATATACACACACATACACAGGTGTATATACACAACAAAAATACATACATATGACAACACTTCTTTGTGTGCTTCATCAACAATTACAGCCCTTCTCTACATAACATGGAAAAAATGGAAACAACCTGTATGTTCGATGATTGACAAAGAGCTAAATAAATTATAGCATTATTTAATATACTTGAATACTACAGTGCCTTAAAATTATAAATATGAAATAGGACATATAAGAAGATATTCTATGACATTATGCAAAGTGAAATCAGACCAAACTGTATATAGCGCACATTAAGCACAACTGAAAACAAAGCCAAGGCCACAGCACTTCAGACAGACCTAGAGAAATGGACAGAGAAAAGACATTCTTTGTTTTTTTTATTGTTTCCTAATTCTTCTGTTCCTACTTTGCTAAATGCAAAATAGTTTACCTACAAGTTTAGTCACTTTATATGTTCATTTGATGAATTGTTTTTGTTAAAGATTATTAACAAACTATTTTATTTCAGATTTTCAAAATCTTTACAAACAGGGATTGTGTCATGTTTTATCTTTGTATCCCCAGGATCCAGCACAATGCCTGGCAGAGAATACTCTATAATCTTATTAAATATTTGTTGAATTGGTGAATATCAGACCAGTTTTGACACTTGTTATCTTGGGCAAAACTTCTCAGTCATAGCATCCCCTAGAGCTCCAACCTTCTGGATCATAATAGAGATGTTTATGAAAAGACAGTTAGTTACTAATGAGATTCTGCCTGTCCCCATAATTGTCAACCAAATCCTTAAATTTTGACTTAGATTGATGAGTAGCACCTGGACCCAATAAAGTCCTTGAATTCAGAATCAGCCACATGTGTGCCATGCATCTGATAACACAATATACAGATATCACTCACCTTCATATTTAAAAAGTCAAAAATTCATTTTAAACCATTGATTTCCCACCTTGCTCTTAAAGGAAAAGTTTATATACGTGCAAACAGAAATTAAATGTACAGTTTTATGCAACTAAAGAGAAAGTGGACGTTCGGGAATGGTCCTCCTGATGTACATAAATAATGTTTATTTAAGCAAAATTCTTAGTAGAGTCTGATTGATTGCGAGGTCAGCATTCAGACCAAAAAGCATGCATGGGAAATCTCCCTCTTCTTCTCAAGATTATATAAACAGGCTCCCTCCACATCTCTGGGATGGCTAAGCTTGACCTCATTTACAAATCCCAAGAAGAATATACTAGACAAGCTGTGAACAGTTTAATTACCAGATGAGTAACTCTAGGAAATGTTTAATGACCAGGCCAGGAGATATTTCGATTAAAGTTTGTTGTTGGGGTGGTTTCCCATCCCACACTAGAACACTACTTTAACAATAATCTTTTTGTTTTGCTTTTTAATGAAAATATTGACTGGATTGAAATACAGTTATCAACCGTGTTACCATGCCACAAGGAGCTCACAATATTCCCAAGTGAGGCTAAATCAGATTAAAATATAGCTCCTATCAGATTTTAATGTGTAGTCATATTCATTTTTTTAAGTCAATATGCAGTCCACAGGGATCTTTGGTAAAGTTTGGTCACCTCCACATCTTTTCTATCTGAGCTTGACACAATGCTTTAGAGTCACGTAATGGAAACACAAAACACTGGTTTGGTCAGTCAGAATCTGCCCTGAAGGTCAGGGAATCAACATGGTAGCCCAAGCTCTGGAACCAACCAAGGACAAGGTTGCACACATTGTTGTTTGCAAAACACTTCATCTTGATGAGATCTCCCATCTCCATAAAGCATGTAGAATCAAGCTTCGTTTCAAGACCCACTAATGTGTATTTGGGAATACTTAGCTCTCCCTTTCCCAGACAAACATGCCATAATCCTGGCCCCAGAGTAACCAGTGTAAGCTGGATACTTTCTCAGGTAAGCATTTGGCACAATTCCATTCACATACAAGCTACACACACACACACACACACACTCTCTCTCTCTCTCTCTCTCTCTCTCTCTCTCTCTCTCTCTCTCTCTCTTTCTCTCTCTCCCTCTCACTCTGTCTCTCCGTCTCTGTCTCTCTCTCTTTCTCTCTCTCCCTCTGTCTCTGTCTCTCTGTCTCTCTCTCTCTCTCTCTCTCTGTCTCTCTGTCTCTCTCTCTCTCTCTTCTCCTCCTCCCCCTCTCTTTTCTGCATTGTTCTCTTTTTCTTACCTCCCAGCCCGATGTAATTCTCCTCCCAGGAATCTTAGGCTCAATTTTTTTAGCAAAGGTACAGTTTTCAGTAGATCCATGAATATCATTTATCTATGGAAGGGGTTCTCAAAACAGAGTCCATGCGCTTTTTTTTTTTTGATAACTGCATTTCAATATAATTGTTTTCCTTTGTAATCCTATATATTTCATTTCATGCATTTAAAAACTCTGAGAAATAGTCTATAGGAGTCACCAGACTGCAAAAGATCTCTGTGAAACAACAAACTTCAGAACTATTGATCTCCAGGAACAGGCACTGCATCAGTAATTTCATTGGTATTGGGAATTCCAACGTCAAGATCTCCGCAATTTATAGACTTGGAAAGCTGCCAAGAGCATAAAGAGATAACATGACTTACCTTGGGTGACAATGGATATCTGTCTCAGGCAGCACTCAAACCCAAATCTTCTCGGCTTTGAAGACAGCCTTCTAGCCATTATGACAGTGTTTCTGTTCACTTAAATGATTTTTGATATTAAGCTTCCCTGCTTACAGGAAGTCCTGAGGCATAAGTTTATAGATGTAGAGATAGAAGAGACCTAATGGAACCTCTTAATTTTATAGATGAACAACTTAAATCCCAAAGAGATGAAGGTCATAAAGACAGAATCTGAAAATCCCAAGAAAATCCTTTCTACCGTATCATATGGCCTTTGAACTGCAATGCACCATTTACTGTTAGCATATTTTGAAAACCTTCTATATTCCCATGGAAACCTGACTTATTAACCCTAATCTTTAATGCAATTTTCTGCCACATTTTATTCAATTTATTCAAATAATAGACTTTTAAATCTCCCCCACTTCTTTCTGGATTCCTACTTTCCATTATATCCTGAAAGTAATTACTATTCATTTTGCTAAATCCCCTTTTCTTTAACACCTGCTTCTTTTTCTCCTTCTTCTCCACTCTCCCAGTTACAGGTAAATTCCAAAATGTTGCCGTATGTTCTATCAAGCATGAATTGGGAAGGGAAGATGAGGAGAAAAGGCTGTCTTAAATTATCAGGTACATCATCATCCCTTACAAGCTTGGATCTGAGCTGGTCGGTTCTTGCCCAAGGCCTATCTCACTCCCTTGAGCCTTCAAAAGAGTTTAACTCTTTAGCCAATTTAACAATCCCAAACCAGTAAGACCCCTGCAGGTTGGATTATCCATGTGAAGCTACTATACCAAGTCTCCACTCACCCAGACCAGACATGTATCTAGGGCATAATTACTACTTTCCTGCCAAGCCTCCCCTCCCACCAGCTTTAGGGTTGGTACTGGATGGTAGCTCTTTAGTGCCCATTGGTGCATGAAAAGCTCCTTTGTGATAGAAGCCTGGAGATTTCTACGGGTGGGAGTTCCTGCCTCTCTGCTCCCAAGTCTACTTTTCTAGTCTCATGGTTTCTTTATCAACAGAAACTCAAACCATGCTGGGACAGAGCCTGGAGTCGATTCCTGGCTGGGGACCCTCAGTCCTCACCCGCAAGAGGGTAGATCTCTTGAGTCACCTGGCCACCAGCTCCATCAGCTACCCCTTGGCTTTCACCTTCCATCCTACTGTGCTGGGAGCCCAACCTAAGCCTCTCAGTCAATACTATCCAGGAAATGCCAGCCTCAGTGCTTGCTTTCTTTAAACTCTCAACCATGTCCTTCAGCCTTCTCCAAGCAAATCCCTCAGTCTTCGTACCAGTCCCACAAAGAGGACTCTCCATGCACAGCCAGAAAGGCAATGGATAGTGAAGGGAGCAAGACAGTGTCTGATCAAGGTTCCCTCCTCCCCCTCCTCCTCTGTATCTGCAGGGATCTTCCCCTTAACCCAACCCATGTGAGCCATAACGCCAAGGCTGAGTTACCAAACGTTTGGGCACGGATGGATTGCCTTGAATGATTCAAGCTCCATGTTGGGATGAAATAAGGCACTCTCCAGTCACTGCACATTTAACAAAGGTGCTCCACCCAGCACAGCAAGAATATACAAGGAAACAATGGTACCCAACTTGTCTGGTCATGGCAACTCTCATCTCCATCTCGAAGCACATCTCCTCCGTGAGTCATCAAGGTATGCTGACTTATGTGCTCTTAGGCACCTACCAAGCCTGAGAGGTACAGACCACACACAACTGGGACTTTTTAAGCCCCTAAATGACCAGAAAGAGGTCTTAGGGAAGTTGAGACCTATCAATTCCTCGGGGCAATGTTCAGGTAACAGGGCTGTGGGGGTGGGAAGGTAAAAAGTTGGGTTAGGGAAATGCTAGCCCTCTCAGCAGGTGTTACTGTGGGTAGGACCAAATAGTTACTTGAACTATCCCATGTAATATCAGGTGTTAGAAACACTCTTGACACTAATAAAGTATCAAGTAAAATTATTGCAGCAGAGTTCAAAGGCATTGAACACTTTGGCCAAAGCCAGCCCCTACCCTCTTTTCAGGAGGAAGGAGCAGTGAATACAGAAGTGAGATGAGCTATATACCATTATTCCAAGACAGATCCTCCCAACAGGAAGACAGACTGGTCCATCCTCCATTAGGATCATCTTCTCTACATGCCCATTACATAACCCCCCTTAGTGTGATACCCCTCCCAAACAAGCTTTAACACAGGACCCATGTTCAGAAAATGGAGGGATAATTTGTTGTGGGGTGTGTCTGCTTATATACATGAGGTTCATTAAGCAAGCGCAGTGAAGGAAAGCTCTCTCTAGGTTATTCTAGGTCATTTTTCTTGGCTAGTTACAGCTAGCTGTAGATTGGTTACTTTATCAAAAATTTTGTAATTTTCTGAAAGCCACACTGTCTGTCTTTTGATTGCCTGGGTCCACCTGCAGTCTGCAGGCCTTCTCATTATCTAACTTATTCTCAATGACTTCATCAACTAATAATAACTTATTGTGGAAACTTAACTTTTGCTGTCTCTCACATATGGTGAAGGAGATGAAGAAAGATTATATATTCATATATACACATATTTATATCTGATCCCCTTACAGTAAACTTCTGTTACCTATGAAAGCAGGTGGTACCTGGCAGTTTATAATGGACAATAGAGAGGTGCACAAAGACCTTATGCCTACCTCTATAGCTGATCTTGATCTCATCAACGTTGTAAACCCAGGAGCTCAAACCCAGGGCAAGTAGGATGGGGCTATCAACCTACCATCCTTTTCCCCTTTACCCTTGCTGCTGTCTGTTCCAGAAAAGTTTACTTTCACCTGAAAAGGATTCCAATTTACCTTCACAGTTCTTCCAAAGGACTCCCTGAACGCTCTTTCATACTATCACATCATGGTGGGCAGAGATCTGAAAAAGGCCTCCCTTCCTGAAGGCACAGGATTACCTTGATAACATAATGTTAACTGAGCCAGATAAGGCCATAGAAGCAGAGGCCCCACGTCAAATAATGGCTCACATGAGGGACAAAGGGTGGGAAAACAATTCCAAAAAACTCCAGAGTCCAGCCTGCTCAGTCAAATTGGGGGGAATAGAGTGGATGGGGAACCCAGAGGATTGCAGGCATAGTCTGGAATAAGCTACTGACACTCACTACCCCACAACCTAAGAAGAAAGCCCAGACTCTTAAGATTTTGGAGAAGTCACATTCTCCACACAAAAAAAATATGGAAAAATTCACATTTATTTAAATAGACGCAGAAAAGGACTTGGACAGAATATAATATTCATTTGTGTTTTAAAAAAAAATCTAAAAATCACAGGTGTGTAAGTACCTTTCTTTAATAAGATCAAAACCAAGATGTAGCATTATTTGCCATGAAGAAAGTCTACAAGTTTTCCCAGTACAACCAAGATGGAAGCAGCACTATTATTTGACACATCACAAGAAATGTCAATTAATGCAATAAGTCAATAGAACAAAAGTAAAAACCTTAAGCGTTGCTGGAACAGGAGACAAAACCATCCCTATTTATAAAAGGCATTTTGGTGTGCCTAGAAAAAAAATCTGTGAATTAATGAAGATTATGAGTAACTTCCTTAATGGAACCAATCTATGATTGTCTTATGGAAATGAACTTTCATGCATGGATTCTGTGACATCACCTTCAACTCTCAGAGGTTTTAGAGCTGGTTTCTTGCTTCTTCTGTTATATTCTGGATAATGGGGGTTTCCACAAAAGTGATTTCTAATAAATAAAATGTCATTCTATTTTGTTAGTATTGTCAGGCATTGCAAGGTGACAGGAAGCACCTGCTTAGCAGTAGTAGGTAGCTAAGTGGTATAGTGGATAGAAGACTGGACTTGGAGTCAGGAAGACTTGAGTTCAAATCCTGCCTCAGATACTATCTAGGTATATTGTCAGTTGTTAAGTTGATTCAGTCATGTCTGACTCTCTGTGACCCCATTTTAGGGTTTTCTTGGAAGAGATACTAGAGTGACTTGCCATTTCCTTCTCCAGTTCATTTTACAGATGAGGACAGTAAGGCAAACAGAGTTAAGTAACTTGCCCAGGGTCATCCAGTTAGTGGTTGAGGCTTGTTTTGACATTCATGAAGATGAGTTTTCCCAATTCCAAGCGCAGTGCTCTATCCACTGCTCCACCTTACTGCCCATGATCTATCTGTGTCACCCTGGGCAAACCTCTCTGAGTCTCAATCCCTTCATCTATAAAATTAGGATGATAATACCTACCTCACAGGGTTGTAGTGAAGAAAACATTTTACAAACATTGTATAGTGCTGGAAGCAATAGATAGGGGGTTCAGAAAAACACGGTGAGGAGAGCACATTCCAAAAAAAAAAACCAATTTCTCAGTTTATAAGTCATCTGTTGGCACAGAAGTCAAATTTCAATCTTTTTTAAAGCATTTTTGTTCTCCTATAACTCTCAAGTAGCTGTTTTCCTTTTTAAAGGGTATTTGTAGGCTTGCCTGTTTTATTATTCCATAACATGAAATGGCTTGGGGAGTGGGGCAGAGGGAGGAGGTTCCCTTCATGTTGAAAGACCAACTTTGGCCCTGATTAGGCAGGCAGGCTGTCTGGTTTCTAGGTTGTAAAGGACTGAGAAAATCAGTGCCATCTGTTCACTCCTCACACTGGAGTGGAAACTTAGGATCAAGCTACTTTTCTCAGGAGCACTTAGAGCCCTTGCTTGTGACCCATGGCCAGAAGGCTCTGGATTTCACATGCCAATGCCCCACCATGGCACTGCAGGCCACTTTCTGTTCTGCAGAAAGAAAGGAATCTGGTTGCAGCTCTCAGTCTGCATCATCTCTATTTTCAGATGTTTAACTCAGATTAAAAGGGTACTAAATGAAGACACTCTAAACAGAGGAACTCCCCTAGTCCACAATAGAGCCCAAGCAGATGTAACCTATAATGTACATTCATCTGCTGTATTCTCTCATTACAAGCTCTACGGAAGAATGTCCCACCTGCTCCCTACTGCTGGGTAAACCTTGATTCTACTCATGCCAAAGAAAACTCTATCCCTATCCCCACTCTGATCCCTGTGGTTCCACCTTTTTGCAAAAAGAACTTTTCTAACTTTCCCTACAGGCCACAAATGAATCATTTGGTCATTGCCATTAATGAACAAATAGCATGCTCAGAAATCTCAAGACCCTTGGGTCTGTGAAGCCATAGTCTGGCTGAATCTCCTTCTGTTCATAAGCACCTGCACAATGGAAACAAACCTTTATACAGCATGAACTATCTAGTTTAGCTACATTCCTTACTGACAAAATCTCAAAAATATGAGTCATTTGGGGAAAATTTTAATTATAATGCCTCCTCTATATTCCCAAAAAATAAATAAATCAAATGAGATATCTATAAAGCACTTAACACCAGGCCTGGTACATATAGACACTTAATAAATATTTATTACCTTCCCCTTCCCTAGAACTGAGTTATTTATGTACCATTTCAATTTTATTCACCAAATATTCATTAAGCACCTACTATGTGCCTGGAACTCTCTTCAGAATACATAAAACAGTTCAATGTATCATGAGGCTGAAAAGGTAAGATGGGGCTATAATTGTAAATGACTTAGAATTCCAAACTTAAGACTTTGTATTTGATTCAAGAATCAAAAGGAAATCAATAGAGTTTATCATGTAAGGGCATAACATAGGCAGACCTTTCTAGATGAAAATGGCAGAGAATACCTATTCAAAGACCACTGCAATAGCCCAGGTGAGAGGTGGTAATGGTCTGAGTTAGGGGACTTGTTCTGTGAATGGAGGGTGGGGGATGACAGCAAGAGAGGTTATGGAAACATACCTCATTGTTGTATAAGAATGTTGAAGAGTGAGGGGCAGAACCATGATGGTAGAGCAACAGCACTGACTTGCTTGGACTCTTCCCTCAAACCCAGCCAAATACCTGTAAAAAATGACTCTAAACAAATTCTGGAGCTGCACAACCCACAGAATGAAGGAGTGAAGCAAATCTCCAGCCCAAGACAGCCTGGAAGGTTGCTGGGAAGTGTCTATCTTGTCACACTGGGAGCAGAGTGCAGTGCAGTGTGGTCCACACCAGCACAGATGGGACCTGAGTAGGTCTTGGGGGGACTGAATCTCTGGCACCTGCGCTGCCAGACTTCACAACCCCAAAACACCAAGTGAAAATTGGAAGGTCAGTGGAAAAAACCTGTGGAACCTGTGTGAGAGAGTAGGGAGGTCGAGCCACAGCACTAGGGTAGTGGAGGGGGTGGAGGAGCTAGAGGAGAAGAAGCCCACAGAAGCAGTGGCAGCATGAGGGACAGGGGCAGGGGCAGTGGCAGTGACTGTTTCTAGAGCTCTACGCCCACAGATTGTGGGGGGATGGAGCAGCTGACAGCACACCTGCCAGCCCCACTAGAAACAGAGAACTACCTTGACAAAGAGTTCAAAAGTCAAATAAATAGCTGGGGAAATGAGCAAAAACCAGAAAAAGACTCAGACTACAGAATCTTATTCTGGTGAAAAGGAAGACCAAAGTATACAAACAGAAGACAACAAAGTCAAAATTCCTATATCCAAAGCCTCCAAGAAAAATATGAATTGGTCTCAGGAGATGAAAGAGCTCCAAAAGGATTTTGAAAATCAAGTAAGAGAAGTAGAGCAAAAATTGGGAAGAAAAATTAATATGATGCAAGAAGACCATGGGAAAACAAGTCAACTGCTTGTTAAAGGAGACCCCAAAAAATGCTGAAGAAAATAATGCTTTAAAAAATAGACTAACCCAAATGGCAAAAGAGATTCAAAAAACCAATGAGGAGAAGAATGTCCTAAAAAGTAGAATTGGCCAGATGGAAAAGGAGGTCCAAAAGCTCATTGAAGAAAATGATTTCTTAAAGATTGGAGCAGATGGAAACTAATGACTGTATGAAAAATTTGTATTATAAAACAAAGCCTAAGGAACGAAAAAAATAATAGACAATGTTAAATCTCTCATTGGGAAAACAACTGACCTGGAAAATAGATCCAGGAGAGACAACTGAAAAGTTATGGGACTACCTGAAAGCCATTATCAATAGAAAAACCTAGGCATCATCTTTCAAGAAATTAGCAAGGAAAACTTCCCTGATATTGTAGAATCAGAGGGTAAAATGGATATTAAAAGAATTCATTAATCACCTCCTGAAAGAGATCCCAAAAGGAAAACTAGGACTATTGTAGCCAAATTCCAGAGCTCCCAAGTCAAGGAGAAAATATCACAAGCAGCCAGAAAGAAACAATTAAAGTATTGTGGAAACATTATCAGGATAACACAAAATCCAGTAGCTTCTACATTAAGGGATCACAGGCCTGGGAATATGATATTCCAGAGGCCAAAGGAGCTAGGATTAAAACCAAGAATCACCTATCCAGCAAAACAGTGTAATAATTCAGGGAAAAATGGTCATTTAATGAAATAGAGGACTTTTGAGCATTCTTATTGAAATAACCAGAGCTGAATAGAAAATTTGACTTTCAAACGTAAGAATCAAGAAAAGCATGAAAAGGTAAACATGAAAAAGAAATCATAATGGATTTACTAAAGTTGAACTGTTTACATTCCTACATGAAAAGATCATATTTGTAACTCTTGGGACTTTTCTCAGTATTAGGGCAATTGGATACACACACACGTACACACACACACACACACAGGGCACAGGGTAAGTTGAATAGGTAGGGATAATATCTAAAAACAATAAAATTAAGAGGTGAGAGAGGAATATATTGGAAGGGCAAAGGAAGAAATAGAATAGGGCAAATTATCTTACATAAAAGAGGCAAGAAAAAGCTTTTTCAATGGAGGAGAAGAGGGAAGAGGTGAGAGGAAAAGAGTGAACCTTACTCTCATCTCATTTGCCTTAAGGAAGAAATAACACGCACACTCTATTTGGAATGAAAATCTATCTTACACTACAGGAAAGTAGGGGAGCAGGGGACAAGTGGGGTAAGGAGTATGATAGAAGGGAGGGCTAATGGGAGAAGGGAGTAACTAAAAGTAAACACTTTGGGGAAGGAATAAGGTCAAATGAGAGAATCGATTAAAAGAGGGGGACAGGGTAGAATGGAGGGCAATATAGTTAGTCTTATACAACATGACTAGATGGAAGTCCTTTGCAAAATGATACATGTATACCCTATATTGAATTGCTTGCCTTCTCAGTGGCAATGGGTGGGGAGGTAGGGAGGGAGGGAAGGAAGGAGAGAAGTTGGAATTCAAAGTATTAGAAACAAATGTTGAGAATTGTTATTCCATATAACTGGGAAATAAGAAATACAGGTAATGGGGTACAGAAATTTATCTTGCCCTACAAGACAAGAGAGAAGATGGGGATAAAGGAAGGGTGGGGTATGATAGAAGGGAAGGCACATTGAGGGAAGGAGTAATCAGAATACAAGGTGTTATGGGGTAGGGTGAGGGGAGAGATGAGAAAAATTGGAACTCAAAATTTTGTGGAAATGAATGCTGAAATCTAAAAATAAACTATTTAAAAAATTTACAAAAAGAGAATGTTGAAGAGTCTGAACTGACAGGATGAGGAGAGAGAGAGAGAAAGGAGAGTCTAGGATGATCCCAAAATTACCAACCTGGATAACTAGTCATTGTGATGTCTTCAACAAAAAATAGGGAAGTAGGGAAGATCAGGAGTTCTATGTTAGACATACTGAAATACTGATAGATCATCTTTGATAGGGAGTCAGAAGACAGCTGAGACATCAATGTCCTAAAATTAGGTCTGGACATCCTACATAGAGATGATAGTTGAATACAGAGGAGGAAAAAAAAGAGGATAACAACATAAGAGAAAAAGGAAGAAGAGGGGAGTGAAACAAAAGAATGAGGAAGGGAAAAGAGAGGATAAAGACCAACATGTTTGGAAGTGGGAGATGAATAATGATCCATCAAAGGAATGGTCAGAAAGAACCAGGAAAGAAGAATATCACAGAAGCCAGAGAAGGATTGAATACCTAGGAAGAACGAGTGGTAAATAATATGAAAAGCTATAGATAAAGTCAAGCAGCACAAAGACTGAGAAAAACAAGGTCACTGAACTCAATATCATTAGTAAACTTTGAGAAAGCAGTGTCAGTAGTGTTAGAGTTAAAAGCAAAGCTGCAAGGAGTTGAGAAGTGAATATGGTTAGGTTTTAGTGAGAGCTGCAAGAGTAGATAACTCTAGGAGTTTGGCAATGAAAAGGAGAAAAGATATAGGAAGATAGTTTGAGTGGATGGCAAAGACAAGTAAAAGTTTTTAAAAATAAAAGGAGAAATCAAAGGATGTTAATAGGTAGAGAAGAAAGAAAGGTAGCAGATAAACAGAAGCTGAAGATAGAGGACTGGAACTGCCAATAAGGACAAAATGCCCTAACTTCCTTTCATGCATCTGGACATGACATCCAGTGTATTACTTGCCATTCACTGAACTTCACATCCAGTCTCTCTTCTCTGTGCATTAATGCACACCATTCCCAACATTTGGAATCTCTTGACTCCATGTTTACCTTTCAGAATCTTTCTCTTCCTTCCAGAGACAACTCAGTGCCATAACCTTCAGAAAGTCCTTTGATTCCTCCAAATGAAAGCATTTTCTCCCATGTTAAATTTTCCTAGAGAACTCTGTCTGGATATCTGTACCTCTATCAGTCCATGGCATATGCTCTGCAATAGAATGTCATCCTCTCAAGAGCAGGGAGTATGTCCTTCCTTATCTTTCTATCTTTAACCCAAGGTCTTATACATTTTTTTAAACTGGATCTGTGATTTCACTAGTATAAGAAACTCCCAGAAGGTGTACTGATGATGCATTTTTGCTTATTGTTACTATAATTTTGCTTCTTAATGAGATTAAAGATCTTCCCCACCCATTAATGGGTCTGCCCATTAAGAGAAGTTTGATTAGAGGAGGTTCACACCTTTTGTTAATTTCTAATGAGGCACTGGTTCTCAAGGGTTATGATGCCCTCAGGTTCTGAAAAGTATGTAAAGACTCTGAGGTGAGGTTTTACTTTGGGGTTTACTCTTGGGAAGTGTTTGTTTGGCCAGACAAGAATCTGGGCAGCTGCTAAGGAGCCCCCCAGCTTAGGAAACCCAGACGTTGGTGCATCTCTCTTTGGTAATTACATATGTATGTAATGGTCAGACACTTGGATCTGTCTGTTGATATATGTATTGCCTGTGTCAGACAGTTGGAAGCTATGTCTGTTTATTTTGATTTCTCTGCATTTCCTCTGAAGTTCAGGGTGCTGACTTTTTCCCTTGAACTAACTGAATGATAGATACATGTGCATGATTAAAGTGGTTGTTGACCCCTCAAAAGTTGCTTTCCTTTTAGAAAAGCAGATCAAATAACCTGTACAATAGACCCTCCTACGTAAGTTAGGGTGCTTGTTTTTACAGCAGGTAACTTCCTCTACACCAAGGATGGGGAACCTGTGACCTCGAGGCCACACATGGCCCTTTAGATCCTCAAGTGCAGCCCTTGGGGTGAGGGAACCTGTGGCCTCAAGACAGCAGGTTTCCCACCCCTGCATTCATACATATCAATACCTTTTCTGAAACTTCTGGTGTTAGAGTTAAAGAGACTTGTCCAGGATCACAGAGCAAGCTTATGTATGCCAAAGGCAGGACTTGAATCCAGGTCTTCCTGACTTTTAGGCCATTACACCATGCTTCTTCATGCCTTGTACCTACTAGTTACTTAATAAATTAATCAAGCAATGAACAAATATTTATTAGAGCTTACTATTTGCTTGGTGCTGTAGTAGGTGCAGGGGATACAAAGACAAAAAGTGAGATCCTTGCCCTTGGGAAACTTACATTCTACTGAGAGGATATATCATATTCATAGATAAATAAATAGATAGGCAGGGAGGTGGCACAGGGATAAATCACTGGTCTAGAGCCAGAAGACCTGAATTCAAATCTGCCCTCAGACACTCACTAGCTCTGTGATCCTGGGCAACTCACTTAACCTCTGTTTGCCTTCATTGGAGAAGGAAATGATGCACAAAGAAAACTCTGCACTGGCTCACAAAGAGTTGGACGTGACTGGACAATTGACCAGTAAGAACAAATACAAGATATAGACAAACATCTGGTGACTGATCGTAGGGACTATCAATCAGTAAAATCAGTAACATACACAAAGTACAGGTTAGTTTATGTGTGCTTTGCAATCATGTACATAAAAGTGTGTCTATAAGCACCATAAATCTCTATGAAATTAGAAGAAATGGAAGAAAGGTATTTTTCACATAAGTGTTCTTAGAAGAAATGGAAGAAAGGTATTTTTCACATAAGTGTTCTGCTTTTGCTGAAAACAGAATACTTCCTTAATAAATTAACATCCATTAAGAGAGAATTACTGAAAAAGGTTCACCTATTACCACAAAACATGTGGATCTAGCCAAGATACCCTTGGTGGAAAGCTTTATATAAAGAAATTCTCCCTTTGGAATAAGCAGTCTCCAGAACAATCCAATGATAGGGTGGTTGTCCTTCATTAACCTTTAATGTGAAAGGAATCTATTACTCACACCATATCCATACTGGCCCCCTCAGTTTCCTCAACTGTAAAATAAAGGGGCTGAACTCAATGATCACTAAAGTCCCTTTCAACTGTAAATCTATGATCCTCTTATCTACACTGACCAACATCACATAGAATCACACAATCATTAAATCTCAAGAGTCAGGAAGAGACTCAAGTGTTTTCTGGTCTATCCCATACCTAATCAAGAATCCCCACCATACCCATATAATATTCCCAACAACTGGGCATTCTGCCTCTGCTTATAGACCTCCATTGATGGAGAACCTTAATTACCTCCTAAAAAGTAGCCAATTCTATTTTTGGACAGCTCTACTTATGAATAAGTTATTATTTATAACTAACCAAATTCTTCTGCCTTAAAATTTCCACTCAGTGGCCTGTTTGACCTTCTAATGGCCAAACTAGCCCTACCTTTATGCATTCTACATTCTAGCCAATCTTATTCTGTCCTGTTCTTATTCCATGTATTTATGTAAATCATACCCAACAAATGGAATGGAATCCCTTTATATATGCAACTATTTATTTTATATCTTAAAAATCTGACATAGGTACAACCCCTTGGATGAAGTCTAACCCAATATCCCCTCCCTTTCCCCAAATCTCTCATCCTTTGCTCCTTTCTACTACGTACTTATTGCATTCATACCTGCATTATAGGGATTTAAGTATTTGTCATATCCCCCTACTAGAGTCAAAGCTCCTCCAAACCAAAGGCTATTCCTCAGTTATCTCTTTTGCACCCCTAGTGCCTAGCACAGTGACTTATATTAGAATGTGAGCACCTTGAGAGCAGGAACTGTCTTTTTTATTCCCGGCACATAGTAGGAACTTTATATATGTTTACTGACTAGTAGAAATTAACATTTTTTTTTTAAATATGAAATTCACTGGGCAGTCACATCTCATTCATATTGAGCTTAGAAGTTCACTAACACTTCTCAATTTTTTTTCACATGAACACTACAGAGTCATGACACTTCCAACTGTATTTGGGAAGTTGATTTTTTGAACCCAGATATATGTTTACATTTATTCCAGAAAAACTTTACCTTATTAGATTTGTCACAGTGTTCCAACCTGCCTAAATATTTATGGTCCTGGATCTTGATCTCAAATATTTTGCCTCACACTTTGTGCATAGATAGTAACTTTCTTTTGTTTTGTATTAGGTTTTTTGGCTTGTTTGGCTTTTTTTTTTACCACTACTGATGACAGTAAGGATCCAATGTCAGAGTACTGAAGTTAAACTAAAATTACCCAGAGTCAGTATGTCTTAAATAAAAAGAACTGCTGTACTCTGGAAATTGTAAAGGAATACTCACTAACATCATGAGAAGTAACAGGAAAAAGATAACACTTTGGGGCTTTGAAATGGCTCCCTCTAGTACACAGGTTCCCAAAGTGGGCAGTGGGATGCTAGAATGATCCATGGGGGTGGTAGTAACCTTAGATGCAATGGGGGGGGAGGGAACATGAAAAAAATAAAGAGGTAGTGAAAGCTAAGGAAAGAAGAGAAGAAAATTTTGAAAAATTGTTCATATATGTTTCATCTGTTATGTAACAGAGTTAAAGTAGTAGTGATAACATTGTTTTCCAAATAAACACACAAAATGCAAGGTATAACCAATCAGTGGTCATGACAGGCTTAACAAGCAAGTTTTGGCAGGCAAGCATGTCACACATTGTCAGGAAGTCCAGTGTAAATCAGCAGGAATATGTGCGTGTAATGACTTGTTTACAATATGATACTATACAGTTACGTGACATAATATTGCATCATCAAAATTTCAATACCAGAAAAACTCACAAGTTTACAATAAATAATTAAATTTAAGATGCCTCATTATTTATTTAATTATTTTTGAGGTTCATTAACTGGTTAAAGAAAGCAGATTTCCAGGGAGTAGGGGAGCTCTGAATTTTTTCTTTTAAAAGGGTAATGGCAGGCCAAGTAAGTTTGGGAACCTCTGCTCTAGCCTGATACGCAACCAGTTATCACTGAAATGTAATAAATAATAGGCCCAACCCAGATGACTCTGTGCAGCTTAAAAGGGACTGATCAATGAAACCTATTGGTTTCTTTCCTCAAGTGTACTCCTCAACCTTTAAAGGTTAATTAGAAAGAAAGTTACTCCAGGTGATTATCTATTTCCTTTCCCTATATCCTCAGGCTGTTCATTTGGACAGCCTATAAATGATAAAAAAAAAAAAAAAAAAAAAAAAAAAAAAAAAAAAAACTCACATTTTTAATAGCACTTTAAGCTTTAAAGGCACTTTCATCACAACCCTGTGGAAGTAGATAGTGCAAGTAATGTTATCCCCAATTTCTGGGAAAAGGAATTGACACTGACAGAGGCAAATTGACCTGCCCCTGGGTCCACTGTTATTTAGTACAAGAGCAAGGATTTGACCTCTACTCTCAACTCAAAATATTATCCTATATTGTCTCTCAGATCTTGAATAACTTGTTTCTTGAGTTCTTTTTGCAAGAGTCTCAAGATTTCCTTGACAAGGGGATGCCTATCAACTGGGGAATGACTGAAAAAGCTGTGGTATATGAATGTAATGGAATACTACTGTGCTATAAGAAATGATGAACAGGAAAGACTTCAGAGAGTCCTTATTTGAACTGGTGCTGAGTGAAAGGAGCAGAACCAGGAGAACTTTGTACACAGCAACAACCACAGTGTGCGAGGAATTTTTCTGGTAGACTTAGTCCTCCATAGCAAAGCAAGGACCTAAAAAATTCCCGATGGACTTTTGAGGCAAAACACCTTGCACATCCAGAGAAAGAACTTCGGAATTAGATCACAGAATGAAGCAGACTATTTACTTTTCTATTATGTTTTGTTTTCTTTTGTTTTGTTTTATGGTTTCTCCCATTCATTTTAATTCTTCTATTCAACATGACTAAGGTGGAAATATATTTAACAGGAATATATGTGTAGAACCTATATAAGATGGCACACCGTCTAGGGGAGGGAGTAGAGAAGGAGGAAGGAAGGAGGGAGAGGGAGAGGAAAAAATCTAAGGTATATGGAAGTGATTTATAGAACACTGAAAACAAATAAAATAAATTTAAAAAAGATTTCCTTGACAATGGTGTTACTACTGTATTAAATTTAAAATACTTTCAAGAAAAGATATTAAATGTAACAAGTTCATAGTTTCATAAACAATCATCAATCAACACTGACTATAAACAAAAGATGATACTTGACAGATTTTTTTGTATACTAAAACACGTGTTTGTTGACATTTAAGCTCATAGTAAAACTGTAGTTTTTTTCTTTAATTTTTAAAAGAAAAACTCAATAATAGCTAACATTTACATAGCACTTATTATGTGTCAAGCACTGTGCTACACACTTTATAATTATTATCTCAGGTGATTCTTCAAATCAGTCTGGGAGGTGGCTGCTATTATCATCCCCATTCTACAGATGTGGAATCTAAGACAAGCCGAGATGAAGTGACTTGCCCAATGCTCTATCCACCAAGCCACCAGCTGTCTAATTCATCAGCCTCATGTAATCTCTGAGCCCAAGCAGAAAGTTAAGGCTGTCATTTCTGCTACTGCTTGCCCTTTTTTCTCAGAGAGGACCATGATATAAGCAAGTGAATTGGATTTAAGTGAGGGAAGGCTGTGCAAAGTCACCAGCCTCACTTTCTCCTCTGGAGTCATCTGGATCCAGTGACCAGATACAAATCAGGACAACTGGAGATGGCCCGTCATTACTTCTCCTTCAAGACAGACCACTGCATGTTGAACATCATACAGCTCTCATCCACTTTCCCAAGTGGGCATATCAGAGTAAGCTGACAGCTTTCTAGAGTTGGACAGCAGAGCGTCAAGTTTCCAAATCATCCCCCTCCTAGCTCCAAATCTAAGGTTCTATGACCCATGCAAGGAAAAAGGTAGTAAAGCTCAAGCTATGACATTCATAAGCCAACACACGAGTTTTTTAGTTTCAAAGAGTACCAATTGTCCCCCCATATTCTACTAGCTGTACAATATACACAGTATGAAGAGATACATCAGTTAAAAAAGCCAATTCCCCAAAATATGTTTTATTCATCAGACTTGTCAGGATTCAAGTCTAATTTCATTATTAATACAATAACTGAATGACCACAATAGATCCAAATTAAGAAATGAGCTTCTGAAAAAACCCACTCCATCCATCTTTAAGAAACATAAGAAAGCACGGGGTTTGGGAAGTGTGGCTGCTGGGGGAAAGGATCAAGAGAGGAAATTAGCCACTCATCAGTGATTAACTGTCATTTTCCTAAAGTAAACTTGTTCTCATTTATTCAGATTTTCCAGCGGGAACGAAATCCCAGGAATGATCGAGGTTAAAGTTTTTCGAGGAATAAATCTCAACAGACTGTGTAATAAGTACTGTGAATTTTAGAAATTTTGTGAGAAAATTTTCAAAAAACCAAAAGGCTCAAGCTGTCACTGCTAGCTCCCTTTGATTGGGACCATCTGGTCTATCTGTAGAAAGGCAACTATTCTTCCTCGAGCCAAGTTGGCTCAAGTGGGACACAGGACGATATACCCTGTGACCAAATGCATCCACTTCATCAAAAGTGTAGCCTGGTGGTTCAGGATACGAAGCAAGGCACTTCACTGGTTCCTTAGGAGTATAGCTAACGTTGTAAGTGGTTTCGACTGTCAGAGGGGCTTGACATCGGGCAGGGGGAATGTAAGGTTTACAACTCTTTGTGATAATGGGTGGATGAGGCACAAAGTAGGTCTTGGTAGTGGTGAGGCAGTCCATGGGATCCTTAGGCAAGTTGAGCTGAGCAATGGGTTTGATGGGCTCTTGCTTGGCAGCAGGCCACTGCTTGAAGTCATCCCTGTTGGTGGTGGCGCCTTCAAAACGCCCTGGTTTCTTAGTGTGTATCACAGGGCGGCAGCTTTGGGCAGGGCCCCCTTTCTGATAAGTGTAGTGAGCCTGCGCTGTTGTCAAAAAGTCCATCTTCTCATCTGGAGGGATGTAGACTAAAGGTGGCCGAGAGTACATTTGGGGTATTGGCCATATTTGGTACTTTTCCCGAAACTCAGTTGTGTTGGCAAAGGGGCTTTCACAAGTGCTAACCTTGGGGTTAGGTTTCTGGGACTTGGCAGGCTCCCCCAGCAATCCCCTGAAGGCCTCCTTATGGGTAGTGAGGCCATCAAAGGGGATGTCACAGGGCTTGAACTTGCTAGGCTCTATTGGAACTCGCTTCTCTAATGGATGTGGCACATAATTCAGCCTGTAGTTGGTCAAGTCTTCCAGGGGTAGGGAGGAAGTCTTTTGCTGAAAACTGGGCTTGCAACTCACTGTAGTGACTAGGCCCTTGAAGGGAAAATCATCCTGGTGGGTGGTTCTGTAATTAAACTTTGCAGTTACCGGGTGATAGGTTTGATCTGGTTTTATCAGCTCACGTTTTGGTTGGTTCCAGGGCAAATAATCAGCTGAAATGAAAACAAATCAATATGGTCATACCTCCTGACATGCATGGTATGTATGCGTGTACATGCACATACATATGTATGACTGAAAATCAATAATCTATTCCTACATATATTTTTGTTTTATAAAATACTAACGTTACCTTTGTATGGCTGAATTAGGGACTGACTCAGTGTTTCAGCTATGTACCATTTCTAAGAAGGAAAGCTTTATTTTACACACTGCTGTATACCCCTTGCATCTCCGATGTTGATGACGGTGGTGACGATCCTAATACTAATAGCCACCCAACAATAATAATAGTCTTGAAAGAGCAGCTTGGTGAACTGGAATAAACACCAGATTTCGAGTCAGAACATGTGGGTTCCTCTCTTACCTCAGCTTCATAATGGCTCTGTGTGGCCTTAAGCAAGCTTTATTGGTGTTTACAAGGCATAAACCATTATGTTTAGCACTAGGATCGCTATGACCCAGACCTTGCTCTCAAGGACCATATTATAGTCTAATGGAGGCAGGGAATAGCATGTGCCAAATAATTATAACACAAAAGGTGAGTTAGACAATTCAGTTAAATTTAACTAGCATTTATGAAGGGCCTATTTTATGTAAGGCACTTGGCCAGACCAAAAGGGCCAGGCAAAATGAGAAATTTAAAGAGGAAAAGCTCATTTTTATACAGGGGAAGGGGTTGGGGCAGACAAGGCTTCCTGGGGGAAAAAGGAGGTGGGATGTTAGCTGAACCTTTAAGGTAAGGCTGGATAAATTATAGAAGTCCTTAAATTCTAGGAACAGGAATTTCTACTTTATTCAAGATGCATTGGGGAACCACGTAAGGTTCTTTTGAGTAGAGGAACGACTTGATTATAGCAGTGCTTCAGTTTCCACATCTATAAAATTAACTAAGGCCTCAGTTTCCACATCTGTAAAATGAGGATAAACATTTGTCTTTGTCTTAAATACCTCATTTGGTAAAGATCAAATGAACGAATAATATGCTTTTATTGCAAAGTGTTACCTGCCTTCTATCTAACAGTATTGTTGAATTACGGCTTAATAGGTAGACAACAGAAACATTTTTCAATATTATCACATAAATTTTAAGTAAACTACAGATGTGAGCTTCAAATTTAGATCATCAATATCTCAAGAATCATTAAATGTCCCATCTTTGCGTGTGCTTTGCTAGACAAATGGGGAACGAAAAGGGAAGACAGGAAGGGAATGAGCATCTATTAAGTTCTGTGCCTGGCCCTGCACTAAACACTTTATAAATACCATCTCATTTGATCTGTACAACAGCTCTATGAGGCAGGCGCTACTAGGATCCCCACTTTGCAGCTATGGAAAATGAGGCAGACAAAGATTAAATTATTTGCCCAGTCATGCAGCTAGAAAGGGGCCAGATTGGAATTTAGGTCTTCTCAACTCTGGGCCTAAAGCTCTTATACACGGCACCACATAAGAGTTACAGAGTCCCTTACCCCAAAGAACTTACAGTCGAAGCCTGTTCACATTATAAACTAATCTTCTGAAAAAGGCAAATGACAATAAAGATAAAATACTGAATAAATATGTTGCCAGGAGAAATAAGTGGTATTTGGTTGAGTGGCAAGTGAACATCACTACCACATTTCACAGAGAATGCAGACCAGAAGAAAATTACTACCACCTCTTCCAAGTAGACAGAAACAACTTTCTGGAAAAGGCTGGGAGAGCTAGGCATGCAGTCACAAGGGAAGAGACTCTGACGGGAGAGTCTCCTGTTCTATCACAATAAAAACACCAGCAGCTGACATTCATATAGTATTTCATAGTTTACGAAGCATTTTTACCAATACCTTGTTTAACCCCCACAATATTGTAAGAGGGTACGGAAATGATCATCCCCATCTCACAATGAAGAAAGAGGCTCAGACACATTTAAGAAGCTTTCATATAGTCTATGCAGCTAATATTAAAGAAGCTAGAATTTGAGCTTGGTTCCTCTGACTCCAAGTCCAGTGCTCTTTCTGAAGACAATCAGAGCCCATGGCTATTGGACTTCATAGGCAACTGTCACTGACTAGCTCATCCAGTCTTCCATGGGTCCCTCAATTCCCAAGGTACAAGGCCGGTAGGTATGTGCTTCCTCTGAGAAGCATATACAAGGACATATATCATTTTACAGGTTCTCAAGGTGACCAAGAAATGGTAGTTAATAAGAACAAAAAAATGACAATGAGTATTTAAACAACTTCATCACTATCATCCTATGTGTGACAAAAAGACCCCCAACCTAGACCTTCATTTATAAACAAAGTCTCCAGGGCACCCCACTAAGTTGTAAATCAAAAGGTCATAAAACTCCTGAAAGTCCAAAGTTCAAAAATTCATAGAATTATAGATTGTGAGAACTGAAGAGACCTTATGTACCATCTAGGTAACTCCATCGTACAGATAAGGAAACACAGGAAGTTTGATGGCTTACCCAAGGTGAGGGGTAGGGAACCTGCAGCCTCAAGGTCACATGTGGCCCTCTAGGTCCTCAAGTTCTATTAAACTTGGAGTCAGTCAAAAGGTCACACCCAAGGACTTAGAGGCCACATGTGACCTCGAGGTCACAGCCCTCCCACCCTACCCAAGGTCATATTTTAAGACATCCTACAAGGGAAGTTTCCTAATGCACACAAGAGTTCAACTGGCTATATAGAGAAGGTTTTTTTTTTAGGCTCTCACATAGACTTTCCAATAAAAGAGCCATAAAAGGAGGAAATTTGTTTGGAAGAGCTAGACATAAGTCTATAAGGAAATGTGAAGGAGAGAGGAGAGTGGATCCCTCAGGTTCCAGAATGAGTGCAGGGCTATAGAGAGCTACAAGGTTGTATTAGGTGTCAGAATTTCTGATAAACTTCTCATAAATTATCAGGCTTGAAATAATTGATCTGAACCCAAGTGAACTTCCTGAAACTCCAAGGTTCTGACATCACTGTATGTGACTGTACTGGAAATTTATGAAGCTTACTGCCTTACTTAAGAGGAGAGGAAAAGCATGGGATGGGAAACTTCAGTTTTATCCAGCTGCACGTGTGCAGTCCCCCTCGATACACTGTAAGTTTATTTTAGGCCAATGAGACTACCATGTATTCAAAATACGCTACATTTTAATTGAAAGCCTAATCCTTTTCCCAGAGAAATTAATGGTTACATCAGCATCTTGAAAGCATTAGGGTGAATTGAGAGGGGACCTTCTCTGGAATCCAAACCACATGTTCCACAGGAAGACTTCAAAACGCTCAACTAAGATGACAGTCAAATGGGGTGCCGTGCCTATGGATCCCTACATGCTCCCTAGATGTAACAGGAAGGAGATCGGGAAATTTACAGGCCTCCCCACGTGATAGATGGTGTGTTAAGAAGTCAAGTTCCTAAACTTTGAGCAATCTCTTCTACTGTTCTCCTCTCTACCATTTCACATGTAAAACATTTGTGATGGACCCTTGCACTGAGATCCTGAAAGATGACACACTTTCATAATATAAACAATTCATCCAAAGGAGTTTAGTAAAACCAGGGCACTGAACAGGTATTCAGAAAAACCATCCTTTCCAAAGTGATAGGCAGGTAGGGCACAGAGGAGGGACTTTGTTTTCTACACTATAGATTTTTTTAAAAGAAAGTAGCTCAATGCAGAGGTAGCTAGGTGGAACAGTGGGATAGAGAACTGCATCTCAGGAAAATCTGAGGAAAGTCCAGTCTCAAACATTTACTAGCTGTGTAACCCTGGGCAAGTCACTTAATCCTGTTTGCCTCCATTTCTTCACCTATAAAACAAACTGGGGAAGAAAATAGCAAATCACTCCAGTATCTTTGCCAAGAAAACCTCCACAAAGAGGGTCGAGCTGTACACCAATGAAAAATGACTGAACGAAAAGCTCCATGCAGACCCAGGGCACTGAATAATTATACTCTGCATCCTTCCAATCACACATTGTTTTGAAAATGCCACAAATTACAACCAAATGCTGCTCCAGTGTATTTGCTTCAGGAAAGGTGCTGACCCCTAAGAGTGATAAAGAGAAAGATTTACATATGGTTCCTATGGAGTAAATGTAAGGGGAGTGAATATGGAGGCAGAACTTCTGTACATGCTGCTCATAAGAAACGAGGCCTTTAACGATCTTGGACTTTCTCCCTCTCTGCATTTTTTATCCCCACATTTGGAAGAAGGAAGAAAATGTGTCAAAAATAATGAAGTTACAAGGGAAATTACTAATGCAGCAAATGAATTATAATGGAAAAAGGTCAATTGACTGGGTGATAAAATGGTAAGATAAGGTAAGAATGGTCCCTGAACACCTTCTCAAAATTTCTGTGACAGTTCTGACCAGATGTGAGCACTCACATAAAGGAGAAAACTAACGCTGAAACATCAGCGTGGACACCTCCCCAGCCTTGTATGCTCAGCAGGCTTACAGTGTACCTTGATTTCATCTACCTCTGTCACCTGGACCTCTAGGAAGCACCGGGGATTGGACGATCATGGTGTGGAACCTACTGGCACATACATGCAAGAGTAATGTTTAAAGTATATCACATCCTTTCAAAACGACCTAAACCAGACGTAAGAGAAAACATTAGGAAAAGAAAATCTCCAAGATGGGAGGGAGATAGAAGGGGAAAGAAAGTAATATATGGTTAAGTTATACAGCTATGAATGGTTTTTAAATGATCACCCTACCCCACCCCCTTGCAAATTTTCCAAGTTAGGGATCCCATAGCAACTTTTCATACCAGTTATCTGAAACACAGCTTGGATCCCTCAACTATTTGTATATCTGCCTTGAAAGTATCTTGATATATTGCGTATTTTTTGGAAAGTGTTAATATGCATTTTAAAAAAGATTTGAAGGGTAGCTAGGTGGCACAGAGGATAGAGCACCAGTCCTGGAGTCAGGAGGACCTGAATCAAATCAACCTCATACACTCAGTAGCTATATGACCCTAAGCAAGTCACTTAACCCAGATTGTTTAAAATAAAAAAAAGAGAATTGGAATGTTCTGCCATTTGGGGCATTAAAAAATTAATAAAATAATAAGATTTTATAGATTTTCCTTAACAAACAAGGAGCTGAACTTTAGGGACCTAACAGGTGCTTTCACCTACTACATGAAAAAGATTCCCTAAGATAGCCCTGAGGTTCAAGAAATAGGAAAGAGCACTGGATTTTTAGATCATATGATTTATAGATAAAAGGGACCTTATGGAACATCTAAAGCTAACCCCTTGGGTTTAGAGACAAGGAAATTGAAGTGCAAAGAGACTTAGAAAATAAATGACTTGCCCAAGGTCACATAGCTAGGAAATAAGAAGAGCAAGGATTTGAACTCTACTAGTGCTCAAGGATGAGTCTTGTTAGACACATAAGTATCTGCAAGGCAGAGGACATGAGGTGAGACTCCAGGCAGATCTATATTTCCTTTTTTAATTTAGTCTTCTTTGAGCTCTAAGGACTGAAAAGGAAAAAGACATGAGAATTTTTCCCTTTGAGTTAGAGTTGGAGAGGAACAGGCATAGAGAGACATGGAAGCTCGTTGACCTTACAGGTCATTGAGTTAGACTATGCATTTTATAGATGAGATGAACTGGTCCCAGGAAGATTAAAAAGAGTTTCCCAGGATCACAAAGCTAGTAAGTATGTGAGTCTGGGTGGAGTTCAAACCCAGATGTTCCTGATTTTAAGTCCAGTACTGTATCCATTCCACCACATTGCCTCTAAATCCAAGAAATATTTCTGCTCCCAGTGTTGAGGTGTGATGAAACAGGACTTGACTCCATCCTACTCCCCAAACTCAAGCAGGCTTAGTTTGGTCATTTTTTTAAAATGACTAATTACAGACATTACAAGCTGCTTCTCATTTGTGCCCATTTACTTACATAACACAATAATGATCATTCACATCATGACATACATGTTAGGGTAACATGGATATAGGATTTGTTTAATAACAATAACATGTCCTGCATGTCCTGTTCATGGGTGCATCTACTGTTCTCACAGTACGCTTGTTTGTTCCAAATTTAAACCTGATAGAAGTAACAATGATAAAAAGCTAGACTATTATTTAATGTTACCTTGAACCTTAAGATGAAAGAAATTAAGGACAACCTCTTTTTGGCCTGAGTCTGTATTATATTGATGTAAAAAGCTCCTTTTAAGGAAATTCCTTCCCCTCTTTCGATGAAGAACGCTAGCTTCTCTGCATGCCAATAACTTTTTTTTTCTGATCTAAGTAGAATGAATGGTCTGGTGAGATAACGTCCCAAAGAAAATAAGGAGGGTGTGATCATACCTTTATACGTGGCCAGAGATTCCATCTTCTCTTTACATGAACGCTTGTTTTCACGTGGTCTGATAGGATCTACTCGACAAACAGGGTAGGGATTGAAATCCTGTTTATATGTTGTGACCAAATCCATATTCTCCACATTTGGAATGTACTGTTCGGGTGGCCTTAACTTCACTGGAAATATTCTGTGAGGGCCATAATCTCTCCTAGAAATACAATCAGCATGTTACTTTAATGGGTGGCTTAAAACTAAATCTAAGAGCTTTCTACCATGTCAAATTCAACAAATTTTTATTCAATTCAATTCAACATGTATTTTTAAGTGCCTATCATGTGCACTGTGCTAGGACTAGGGGATAAAAAAATTAGCATTTCCTACCCTCAGCAGGCTCTACAAGGATGCTTACTGTGTATACAGCTAGTCACTATAGGAATACCAAAGAATGAGAAGGGTATAATGTTTGCCCTTAAGAAAGTCAAAATTTAATTGAGAAGACCTATTTTCCCAATTAAAAAAATATTGATATTACATGGCTTCTCCATGTATGTAGCATGCAGAAAAACAAAAACAAATATAAATGTAGTATGTGAGAGCCAAGTACTTGATGTTTGTACAATATTCCTTACCTAGTTTCAGTCCAACCTGTGGAGGTCTGGTGAGACTTGTTGGTCATGAAAATAACTTCAAAACTGTAGTGATGAAGAGCCTTCTCATTGAGTGGAAATAAGGGTGTATGTAAAAAGTTCCAGCAAATGACCTTTCATTCTCTTTCTAGGGGGCTTTCTGGTGAGGAGGATCTTGCTATGAGCCATTGGTAGATTAGAGGCTGTCTTATCTCCTACCTAATGACCACATGTTCCTCAGTAACTCCATTTCTCTGGCTTCCTTTGTATTTATCCTTTCCTGATCATAAATAAAGGAGTATGTGGAGAGAGAATCTAGCCAGACTATGAGTCAGAAGAGCCCTCAGAGTTTCCCTCAGTAACCACTGGAGCCAGTAGCAACAATAGCTGAATGTGGTAAAGAATCAGCCCTGAAGAGTAGCCTGCTTAACCCAGTTCAGCTGACAAGTCATTGCCACATTGAGTTACACAGGCCACTCTTCAAGACTGGCTCCTCACTATACTCAGCTACTGCTGCAAAGATGAAAACTCAGAGAAGGTATAAAAGGATTACCAAGGCCAGGAAACCTAAGGTACCCCCCTCCCTCACCACAACATATTCCCTACATGTACCTCAGTAACTTTGTGCTTCAAGTTTGGGCCCATTTCACCCCCCTGACTTGGGGTGGGGGGATATTTACTATGCCTTCTCAATAAATATCCCTTTGGAAAAGGTTATTGATGTCAACTAGTTATTGGAAAGCATCATAGTTACCCCTAGAATCCTGAAGGATGAAATAGCAAGCACTCTCTGGGGACCCATCTTGCCAGTAAGAGTGGGAATTCATAGATGTTGGACAAGGCAATATATGACCAAAACCCCAAATGAAGGTAGAGGCAGTTAAGTGCTGCAGGAGTTCTGAGAAAGAAGATTTCAAGGTAGATTGAAGTAGCCAAGGAGGGTTGGGAGCTGCTGAGTAGGACTTTATGGAAGCAGTGGGCCTGAAGGGCAGGTGGATAGGTGAGGAGGAAGAGAAATGGGTCATTCCAAAGCCAGGAAAGAGCACATGTGTTTCCAGTATCCATATACTCAGCAAGTTGACATTTCCTCTTTTCTTTCCTTTTCTCAAATCAGGATGAAATTAGTGATGCAATAAATCAAGGAACTAAACCTTCATTTCTGTAGCTGCAGTCTCAAGGATTATCTACATTTTAGGGCATAAGGGATCATAAGAGCATAAGATTTAGAGCAGGAAGGAATCTTCAAGGTCATCTAGTACAAATCTTTCATTTTGGGGATGGGAAAAGTGAAGCACAGAGAACTTTTGACTTTGCACAACCAACATCTATGAGAACCCAGGTCTTCTGACTCTAAATCCATTGTTATTTCAGGGAGGTCAATGGGGTGGAAAATATGCGTCATTGTCATCTAAACAACGTCCATTTCTCTGCCCCCTTCACTAAAACTATCACAAAATTTAAAAGAATAAAATAAACACTGTTACAATTCAGGAATTATCCTGACAACCTGAGAGGACAGGAATATATTATCCACCAGCACCCAAACATACCTGGCCTGTCTCAAGCGGAAGCCATCAAACCCTCCCTCCTTCTAAATTTAAATTTTACAAAACACCACCATGAGCGTGCACGTGCACACTCAACCACACACAAATTCTACCTTGCTTTAGAGCATACATAAACAGGAGCACATATATCCAACTGGGTCAAGGGCAAGCAGATTCCCCTTGACAGCGCATTCCACAGCAGCTCAGCCAAAGGGGAAGGTTTCCGGACAGGAAAACATTAGAACCAATCACCAATAAAATGTATTTCCTGGACAAAATCTGGAGCAGCATTCCCCTAAACCATGCTTGACTAGCAAAGCTAACATGCTCCACTGTAATCTGTCTTGCACAGATTTATACACACTTGTCAATAAACCAAAACCAAGTCCTGCGAATACGGGAGTGTGGGAAAAAGGGAAGACGAGGCAGTGGGAATCTCTCCAGGGACTGAGTAAATTAGAGAGAGCGTCATTAGACATTTTCATTGAACTCCTTCTGAAGTCCCAAGCTAAAGTTTAAATCTGATACTAAGACCATCAAAAACGCCTCCAACCCATACAGCACGAGGCCAGGTGCTTCTGCAGTGTCAGTAAAATGCAAAATGGGTAGCTACATGACTTAGCATCTGGAAAATGATTTTCTGTATAAAACACTGAGGGCAGGAAATAGGTTCCCAAATGGGCAGAATGACCCATACAGCCCTACTTTGTATACAAGTGTCTTCCACTGGTATCAATTCAACACTGTAAGTAGATACAGCAGTGAAAATATCAATGATATGGCCTTGAGGCCACTACCTAGGCAAATGCCAAGTAGTGAAACTTCCTATAATGTAGTCCTGTTTGGAGAACACATAAATAAAACTGCATTTCAGTTTAAATTAGAGAGGAAAAGCTGTTGTCTGTCAAAAATGTCAGCAACTAGAGGGGAAGGAATGAGGAGGAAGTGGAATCTCCATTTTACGTAGCCACTGGGTTGAGTCTGGAGGCAGCACTGGACCACACATCCCTGTATAAACATATCATTCAAATAAGTCAGAGAAACTGCTCTGTTCCATTTCACATTCAAAGAAGGGAATATCAGATGATCCTAAGGGCAAGAAATGAAGGGGGGAAAAAACAATTTCATTGTATTGTTCATTCCCCAGATAGCACAGGGATATTCTCTGTTATACATTTCCTGGATATGTGGAGCCTCAAATACTTAATGGCTCTATGGTGTAGAAAACAGGATTAGGAGTTGATGCATTCATTCTAATCCAGAATTATCCAACAACTGGTTTAAAGAATGCTGACAACTATAAAATCCTCTATGATATATCTTCTCTTATAAAGCTTACTGCAAAATTATATCATTAGTTTATTCCACAGATATCCCAGGGATGTTTTCCGTTACATTTTTCTAAGCATTTTTGTTGATTAGTCATGACTTGACTCTTCATGAGCCCATTTGAGGTTTCTTGGCAAAGGTACTAGAATATTTGTTGCTATTTCCTTCTGCAGCTCATTTTACAGATGAGGAAACTGAGGCAAACAGGGTTTAAGAGACTCGTCAGAGTCACACACCTAGTAAGTGTCTGAGGCTGGATTTTAACTCACAAAGATGAGTCCTCCTGACTACAGGGCCAGCATTCTACCCACTTGTACCATCTAGCAGCCCTAGTTAGGGATGACTTCAAATACTCAATGACCCTATGGTCCAGAGCAAAGGATTCAGTCAATGCATTCACTCCAACCCAAATGGTAGAGCATGACAAGTATCAAATTCTTCAGTCCTTACATTCTCTCATATTAAGTAGTTAACAGTTACAACTGAACACAGAGAATTGGTTAATCATTGAAACAAAGAAGAACACTTAGTAAATTTGAGGACTATGGTTTATGTACTTTCCAAAAGTTAAGTATTTGTTCAAAAAAGTCGTTTTGCCCTTAGTAAAAGAAAGTTTTAATCAAATCTTGTTTCCTGAAGTAAAAACCAAGAAGTATAAGATTCCAGCATCTTTACTGAAATACATTTTTAATTTACCCAAGCAAAAAAGCTTCCCCTCTTTAACAAAAACAAAATGCCTCTTAACAGTATCAGGGTAAGTATACAATCCCTTTTGAAGACATTAACTGTAACATACTGAATTATGACATAACTATATATCCCCATTATCATGTAAAATATTATATCTTATAGATCACATAAAATACAAATGTTTCCGTTTTCTTAGTTGTCACTCAGACCTTTAGTTCATGAAGTCAGAGATTTATAGGCAAAGGGAATTTTAGACACTATTTAATCTCACCCCTTCATTTTACAAAGGAGTAAACTGAGGTTTGGACTTGCCCAAAATAACATCGGTAGCGAGTAGCCACAGAATTAAGATTGGAACTACCTTTGATTCCAATGTTCTTTCCATTATACAAGGTTCTGGCCCACTTGACAGTGGGTTGTACCATCTACCATGTATTCCTCAAATAAAATTTTCAGCCATTCCTTCTCAAGTACTCACTAAGTCATGACCTAATAAAGAAGGAAATGATGGAAGATATGATGTAGCAGAAAAAACATTGGACTTAGAGTCAGAAAGACTGGGTTCACAATCTACCTCTGCCACTTACTAGCTACATGGCCAAAGGAAAGTCACTTAGCCTCTCAATCTCAATTTCCTCATCTGTAAAACGGACATAAAAGTATTAGCACTTTTTATTTTCATAGAATTTGGGAGAGGATCCAGTGAGATCATGTGAGGAATACACTTTATATTTCCTAAAGTGCTAAATAAAGCGCAGCTATTATTAAGTCTTTATTCAGCACACTATTTTTAAGCAGCTACAAAAGTTACCCAGTATAGGAGGTCAAAAGTTAAAACTAAAAATTAAGCAAAGATTAAAGGAGGCTTGCTAAGGAAGAAAACTATAACAGTTTAGCCAGGCAGTACACAGACTGCTGGCGTGTGGAGTCTGGAAGACCTGGGTCAAGTCCTAACTTGGATGCTATAAGCTGTGTGACCTTGGGCAAGGCATTTAAGCTCTCTGTACCAAGCTCAGTTTCCTCATCTATTAAATGAGGAGAGATAGACCTATGGCCTTAAAGGTTATCCAGTTCTAAATCAAGGATCCTATATTTCTATCATTTACAAGGATGAATGAAAAAAAAGGTTTTAGAAAAGGAACATACTGCAAAAAGGAGTAAAGTCAACTACAGATACACTGGAGATGATGAGTAAGTATCTTCAAAGTGGCCAAGAAATCTTTTTCCACCTTAGTTTAGCTGCGCAAGAATCCTCCCCCAGCCCAGTGATGCTCTTCTTCTGGTGATTTAAATAATTTTCAGGATACGTATGTTAGTGACCAAAGGAGGAAAGAATGCGTTTGTTCATTTGTTACGCTCAAATAAATGAAATTATTAAACCCTCTGTAATTACACCCATTAAAAGCATGGCCTGAGGGGAGGAAAGGAGAAGGATTTAGAATTTGGCAACATTAGGAGATGGTTAAATTTATATATTTTAAATTATATTTTGTATCTGAAAATAAAAAGAAAGATACTGAGCCTTGGCAAAGAAAAAGAAAGAAAGAAATGACTATCTTGACTCCAATAAGAATGAGAATTATCGGATGGGTTTTGATCCATATAATAACGCAGGTCACGTAAGAAGGGATCACTCAAATCCATGATTTACTGGCCCATCTGACTACTTGCAGATACACATGATTCAACCCCTTAAAATCAAGCACTCTTGTATAGAGACACAGCGGGGTGTGCACGATTTGGAGTCAGAAAACCCAGGTTCAAACATCAGCGCTGCCATTGACAATACATAGAACACCTTCGGCAAATCACCTTACTGTCTGGACTTCAGTTTCCTTTTCTGTGTAATTGGAGTGGCTGGATTATACTAGTTCAGAAGGCTACAATATAAACCTATAATTTTATTATCTAATAGAAACCTTTATGAAATCTCCCTTCTTAAAAACTTGCTAAAAGGACCCCTAATATCCTCCATTAAAATCCTACTCTGATGTCTCAATATGATGTAGAAGTGCCTCTGGATATCTGAAGGCTATGGACTGCAGAGCGTAAAGTCGAATCATTCCTACAGCTATGGGAAGTCTTCAAATATAAGCCTAGTGAAAAACCCTGCGTCTCCTGTCCAACGAGCACCATTGCTAAGTCTGGAGAGAAAGGCCTGTCCTGTCACTAGAACTACCTAGAATAGTTGTGATCTACATGATAGGAGGGACTACACTGAAGAAGTCACAGCTTCTTGACTTGATCAACCATAGAAGAGATTCCTAAGGCTCACCCAGCCAGGTGATTAATAAGTAAGGTTCTCAGAAATATATAAATACAGTAAATGAAGAGTAAAAGGACTTCTCTGGGTCATACCCTCCCAGTGATTGGATTACTAGGAGATGCTCTTTTTCTTTTAATGTGTAAGACCATGGAAAGGCCTCAAGTAGATGTCAGATGCATGTCTCCTGTCTTTTCTTCTCCCTTCGGCTCACAAGCATGAGGAAAGATAAATCAGAAAGATTATATTCTGAACCCACTTCTCTAAAGTTGTGTGACCCTGGGTAAGTCACTTAACCTCTATTTCCTCCTTGAAAAATGGGAATATTAATAACACCTACTTGACAGGGTTGTTGTAAGGATCAAAAAAGAATAGTTATAAAGTGCTAAGAACAGGGCATGGTACACAGCAAGCACTAATATAAATGTTAGTACTTATTCTAATAGCCAAAGAAGTTATTACCTACCCTGGATCTTTTTTTAGCTAATGTGGAAAAACTCTGGGTTCCAGGGTAAAAAGAACCACATATCTCTTTTCTAATTTCCCTTCTGCTTCTTTAATGAAGGAGGTGAGAACCAGACTGGGTCAGGAAAGAGACGGAAGGACCACAACCTTCTACTGACTGATGACTTCTTTCCTCACTCCAGCAAAACTGAGACTTGTACATATAAGAACATTTTTAGCAATACTTTTTGTACTGGCAAAGGTCTTGGAGACTAAGGTGATACACATCAACGGGGGAAACAGCTAAACAGATTATTGTATATGATTGTAATGGAATACCATTGTGTTATGTTAAAAAATGATGAGTGAAGATAGTTTCAAAAACACCTGGAGAGATTTGTATGAAATAAGCAGAAACAAGAGAACAATTTATGCAATTATATATTATAGACAAACAATTTTGAAAGCTTTAGAAACTCTGACCAACACAATGACTGACCACAATTCCTGAAGACTTATGATAAAACATGCTACCTGCTTAATGGTGGAAAGATAACGGACTCAGAATTCAGACTGAGACAAATATTTGGGAGATATGGCCAATGCAGGCATTTTTTTTTTGACTATGTATATTTCTTGAATGGGTTTCATTTTCCTTTCTTTTTCAATGTGAGGGGCAAGGAAGGAGGGCAAGAAGATAGAATCTTGTTCATCGATAAAAAATAAAATTTAATCTATAAAAAAGATCAGGGGTGATAAGCCTTCTAGTCATGTTTCTGGTAAGGTCTTTTTTTCCTTCTAATTTTACCCTACCTGTTGTCAAACTCATTTTAGAGCGGCAACAGAAAAGAAGTACAGAACCTCACCTTTCCAACATGGTCTAGGTTCTTCTCCAAAGCAATTAACCTTTCCCATCTGTAGAATTAATCCCTAACTAGTAGAAACAGGATTACCCAATCAATCAACACATATTAATTAAGCGCCTACATATGCCAGGCACTCTACTAAGTACTGGGGATACAAATGCAGAACAAATGAAATAATCCCCCCTAGCAAAGTACAATCCAATGGGGAAACACCAAGGACATATGTAAGTACAAACAAATATTAAGATTATAAGTAGAAGGTAGTTAATTCTAAGGAAGATAACAATGGCACTAGTAGTAGGGAGATCATGTAGAAGAAGGAGGTGCTCTAATAGAGTCTTGAAGGAAAAAGAAACAAATGAGTTTCTATGAAGTAGAGATGAGGAGGAGTCATAGTCTAGGTATAGATGAGAAAAATGGACCAGAGTAATATCTCTGGACATTTGTATCTTAGTCCCATCCAATCGTGGAATATCAGAACTGAAAATGACCCTAAATATCTAGTACAATCTGTCATTTTACATATGGGAAAACTGGGTTGAAATTCAGAGGCTATTCACTTCCAAGAGAAATGAACTGTTCAAGGTCATATGCCTCACTAGAGTGAAAATTAGGATTAGAAATCTCAGTCCAATGCCCCTTCTACTACATCAAAACTGTTGCACATAAATACCATTTCACATGACAGAATTTCACTAATGAAAAATGAACCTGTAGTATAACTCTCTTACTCATACCTACAAATTTAGTTTAAGTCAATCTAGCTGAAGGTGGATAGATCCTTCATAAGAGTGCATCCAAAGGTTGGAAGAAATAGTTTCACATTAAGAAATGGCTGAAAATAGCAAACATTTCCTTCATGTGGCATGTACTGTAAATTGCAAGCTTTTTAAGATTTATGAGCAGTAAGAGTCATGCGCTATTCTAATGGCATCCCATGCTGTGATGATAACCTTTCCAGAAGCCAGGTGTTTTTTTGTGTTTGGGTTTACCATCAAGCCAAGCAACCAACCACTGAATTATACTACTGCCCAAAAGCAAGATGCCAAGCTGCCTTGGCACCAACCTCAAACAATTAAGCCAGGTCAATCTTTGGTAGTAAGAGTTCTTACTTATACATTCACCATCCTAGAGTTGATGGTGAACAGTCACCAAAAAAGACATAGGAGACATTGTTTCAAGGCCACAAGGGTTGGATGTACCTAGGTATATCCTTCTTCTTCCATGACACATAATGCTCCATATTATCTATTAGTAATCACATATCACTGCGCTTTCAAGATCCACAAACCAGGACTCTACTGCGGAAGGAAACGGCTAGAAATATGATTCAGGATTGACTCAGATAAATTCAGGTTTTGATACTCAATGCCTCCTCCTCACCCTCCCCTTTGATTAGAAAGCTGAAGGCAGAAGGGTAAAAGATTAAAGTCTTCCCAAAAAAATTCCTTTACAAAAGGCCTCCAGGGAACTCCAAATTACTTGCTGGGGAATTCCAATGTTCATCAGCAGCTCTGTTTGGCTTCAACCTCACACACCTACAAGTACCCCTAGATGCCTGCCATCAATTCCCCGCTCCCCCACTTTTGTGTATTGTCTTCCCCTATTAGATTATAAGTTCTCTGAAGGCAAAGACTCTCTTTTTCTTATTGTACCCTTGCACTTAGCATGATGCCTGGCATATAGCAGGCACTTAATAAATGTTTATGAATTGAATTGATTGGCAATTTCATTCTGTCTAGTGCCTAAGTGGTATTCCATGATTTCTAAGGATATAATAAAAACCATTGTATTCCTTTGACATGTTTTCCTTTATGTTTCTTTCAGAGATCACAGGAGGAGAGAGCTATTTTACTTCTCTCCCTCCTTTTGCTCCCTCTCCAAGGAGCTGGGTAGATGTCATCTTCTGAATGAAGGAGATAATAGGTAAACATATCTGTGTATATACATATATATTATATTGTGTTTATGTATTTATATACATATATATATATAACATATAAAATAAGTGAGATAATTTGGAAAGGGTAGGCACTAGGAACTACTTGGAAATGCTTCATGTAGAAAAGTGGTGCTTGACCTGAATTTTGAAGGAAACAAAGGAGAACAACTTCCTCATTGGTCTCCTTTCCTCAAGGTTCTTTCAATTCCAAATCCCCCTCCATACAACTGCCTAAGTGATTTTCCTTTTAAAGTTCAGGGCATACCATATTACTTCCCTACTCTGTAAACTCCAGTTGCTGCCTTATCTCTAGGATAAATTATAAATTCTGTTTATATTATATTAATTAAAATATAGTATGTTACGTTGTGTTATGTTGTGCTGTGTTAGGTTGTATTGTATTATGTTGTTAGGTTATGTTGTTACATTATATTACATTATGTTATATAATATTATAATTTATATCATATCATATTATTATATTTCAACCCGGCCTCACCCAATATACAGTTTCAATTTTAATTACTCCCCTTTTATTTATTTTATCTTTGAGATAAAAAGTTTTATTATTGTTCTTCATACACAAGCAATCTAATTTCCTCTCTTTGCTTTTGCCCTAGCTGTCCTCCATGCTGGAAGTCATTCTCTCCTCACTTCTATCTCAGACTCTGTTCAAGATTCAGCTGACATGTCACCTTGTCCATTAAGCCTTGATCTCCCTCTCTCCCCACCCCATCTGGTTTTACAGTCCCCACAAAATCATCAGGTATCTATTTTGTGGGGCCTTTGGAAAATACCTAGTTCCCCCAACATGAAGGCATCCTTATGAGGTCTTGCCTGGGTACACCCTAGATCTCCCAAGCTCGAGGCACTTTGTCTTACATCAAGTGGGTAGAGGTAGTCTCCTTTGCTTTGCTGCATATATAGGATCGTCAGAGTCTTCAAAACTGACAAGACTGAGACAATCTCTTTTTGTCACTTTTCTGGCTCACACTTGCCTGTGGGATCCTTTCCTTCTTCATCCAGAGGGTGAAAAGCAGGGATACCAGGAACTGAACCAGTAAGAAGGGATGGATTTCCTTCCCCTGTTCCCTCTTTTACCATGGCTCAGAGAAATGTGCCAGGGAGTATTTGGTTCTTTTTTATTTTCTATATCCTTCTCAAGTTCTGAGTGGAGGTACTGATTCCTACCAAATCTAGGAGTTCAAGTCATGGCAATCTTGGAGCCAGGATTAGGGGTGGGTTGGTGCAGTTAGTCAACCTGGCAAAGAAGCCCAGAGAAGTCAACGTGCCTGAGACATGACCCCAGTGGGAATTTCGGACTTGGAAATGAGACTGTATAGGAATGATGCTAAACTCCGAACCTGATCCTCTTTCCCTCCCCAGAGAATGAGCTGGTACAAAGGAGGAGGAGAATTATGCCTCTCATATATAGGAAGATTAAGTTTCTATGTTTGTGACTTTAACTTTTGAAATAAATATTTCTTTGTAAAAGTTAATACAACTGTTAGTGGCTAAATGGAACTGTGGTTCAGGGGACCCCCCCTACACTTAGGGGAACACCATGGGAAAGAGCTAGAGACATTTGCAGAGAACCATAAACACCCCCCATCCCTTGAGAACACTGGGGGAGAGGAAATGTGTAACCTACGTGGTAAGGGCCACGGTAGTCAAATGTTCTACCTGTATATGAAAAGTAGCATGATGTGGTAGATGGAGAGTGGGCTATGGATCCTAGAAGACCTGAGTTCAGGTTTCACCTCTGAAAGATACTGGTGATGTGACTCCCTGGGTAAATCAACTAATCTCTAAGATTTGGATAACCCTCTAATAGTATAAATTGCCTACTTGTGCTAAAAAGTTTCCTCCCTGATGAATTCCCTCTATCACTTCTCTTATCCTCTAGTGTTATTTCTCTAGTAAGTTACCCGAGGGCAGGGACAGTCCCATTTTTGTCTTTGCATCCCCAGCACCTAAGGCAACACTAAACACATAATGTTGGCATCCACTTTTCCTTTTGCCTTCAATCTTATTCAACATCAGTGTCTTTTCCAGTGAGCCAGTCTTTTCATTATGTGACCAAAGTATTTAAACTTCAGTATTTGACCTTCCAGTGAATGGTCATTTGCTTTACGTGGGGCTCTCATCAGTCTTCTCTAGCACCACAATTTGAAAGCATAGATTTCCTTATAATCCAACTCTCACAACCTCACAATGCTACTAGAAAAACTATAACTTTGACTATATGGACCTTTGTCAGCAAGGTGGTACTTAATTAATGCTAAATAACTGATTGATTCAGAAAGTAAATCCTATAGCAAGTAAACAGCTAATCCAGGATTAGAATAGCTCCTAGACACAAACTCTATTGGCTTTCCCACTCTATACAGCCCTTATATATAGGCCTTATGATCATCTAAGGTTCAGTTTTGAAAATGCTTCAATGTCTCTGTCCCTTCCTTTTGGCCAAATGTTGAGTTATGTGATATTTTTATGTCTATGGAAATTTTTTAGGCTTTGTTTTGATCTATGATTAGACTAGATGTTTATTGTCATAAATAACAAGGATAATGAGTAATTTAAGATCATCCCCTGGGCAAATTTCATTTTACAGATACTCAGGACAGTTCCATTGAGGGCCCACAGAGTGAAGCAGGTTGAGCCTGTCTTCTTCTCTAAATACAGGGAATATAAATATATAAACATTTCTGTTTATAGACTACTGCAAAGACCTCTCAGATTTTTTTTCTGAATTTCCAGGGCAGGAATTATGGAATTCTGGCTTGCATGCTTCCAATTGATACTTGCACAGCTCATCTTTTAGCTGAAATTTTAAATATAATCAGCACTCTCATTTTTAGTGACCTCTGAGATGCCACATGATTGATAACATCTGCCTCCTCTAACATTCCAAGGAAAAGATTCCCCTCTATCTCCCTTACCACCAACGCCCCCAGGACTCCCTAGACTATTTAGAGTGACTTCTGTTCAAATATTAAATTCCAGTACATGTCCCAGTGGCTATCTCTGGGAAAAGATTGTTTTCCCCCACTTTTATTACTCCATATAACTTGGTTTGGCTGGCGAGACTCCTTTGAAGACACTGCTTCAGCCAGGGGGATAAGAAAAGGAAAGTGCTAAGCAGACAAAGAAAGTCTTTACAAGAACAAGAAGAAAAAGACTATGAAGAAGGAAGCTGAGTTACCGCTTCCAACCAACACACAAAACTTTCTTTTCTTTTCCTCTCTCTCACAAACCCCTTTGTTTGAGGGTAAGGGACTGGGTTTAAGGGACCTTTCATGGTTTCAGGCCTGAGGACTAGGTGTGATTTGAGGAATGCTAACACCTAGATCACAGAGGCATGTGATTGGCTCACATTCTGGTAGTCTCCTCAACAGCTGACATCCCACCACAGAGAAACTTTGACGCTCAAGTCCTGCTCTCCTCATTGGTGACTCCTTTTCTGAAAGGGCTACCATTTCAGGATGTGCTCCAGCCACACTTCACCTTATTTACATCTCAGCTCAGTCTCAGGACCTTCCCTTCCTCCTCAAAAGCCTCCTTGCTATCCCTAGGTACCCTTCCCCATCCCCTTTCTAGTTCCTCTTTGTATGTCATCTTTCACCATTAGACTACTCTCCTTCAGCATAAGGGACCGTCTTGTTTGCTTGTATTGGAAGCTCCAGGAGGTAGCACAGAGCTTCTTCACACATACTAAGTGCTTAATAAATGCTCTGTAAATTAGACTTAGAATAGGAAGGGTCTTTAGAAATCATCTAATTCAACTTTCTCATTTTAGAGATGAGGAAAATGAGACCCAAAAGGACTGAGTGACAAAGATAGTAAGTACTTGTGTGTGTTGGAGTGGAGGGCAAATAAGGCAGTGCACAGAAATTCTTGCAGGACCTCCAGTCTCCCCCAACCCTTGATTAGATGATGCCAGATTCATTGAAAGATCAAACTTTTCCTAAAGAAGTTCAAGGCTAAATCATGCTACCCCATCTCCTGACAGAGATGCAAAATAAAACTGGCATTTTTTCATATGGCTGGCCAATATGGAGATGTTTTGTTTAACTACAAATGCATATTTGCTATATGAGGATTTTGTTTTCTTTTTTCCCCAATGAAGAGGGGGAGGTGGGAGGAAGAGAAAATACATGCTCATTAATTGAAGATATATATATATATATATTTTTTTAATTTTAATTAGCAAGCCTAGATCTGCCTTAATTTCCCATTTCCCTGGTAGGAACAATTACTCCACTGCATGGTGGATAGAGCCTAGCCCTGAAGAGCAATAATTCTCGTACCAGCTTTGCCCCTGACTATATGGTACACGCCTAAATCACCAAAGATAGTATTTTTCCATGGGAAGAGACTGTGAACTGCTTCTCAGAGAATTATGAGGACTGGAGCATGCATGGTCACTCTGTGTTGACCTATCAAGTAGTTGGAAGAAGACTTCCATTGGTTTCACAGCTAGAACTTTTGGAGTCTTCAAAATAGCCTGATTCAGCTCGAGTTGAGGCTTTGCTGCATTTATGTCTAGGGGAGTAAGTGACTCAGACTAACATTTCCTTTGCCACTGCAGCCTAAAGACCATGGGATCTCTCCATCTGAACTGTGGCCGAAGAGTTCCATATGTGTTGTCAACTCAAAAGAACGTGAGGTCCTTTAACTGACTTGCTTTTCTCCTTGTATTCCCAGCACTTCACATAGTACTTTGCTCATAGTAAGCACTGAATAAATGCTTTATTCATTCATTCATTTGCTGCTGGTAAGACCATGTGGTAGGATAAGGAGGGAGAGCTATAGGATCTTTTTCCCTTCCCCTGCCCCAGTCTGAGACCAGGTGGCCCCAGATAAATGGACCGGATATTTTGTCTTTCTATTTTTTCTCTTCCATTCTAGGAACAGAGAGAGGAAATTTCTAGTCTTGACTAGGATCCAAGGCATCTGGAATCCCAAACCCAGGGAGGCTGCTGGAGCAGACAAACAGCAATGTCTTGAGGACCAAGGGTTGGGGACGCTATTCCAATAGAAGCCAGCACCTATGACAAATGTTCATTGTTAAACTGGTTGTGACACATCCTTACTCATACCCTACTCTACTTTCACATGGCCACCATCCTCCATTAGGTGCTCATCATCTCATCTGAACTACTGCAAATAGGCTCCAAATTGGGCTTCTTCCCCAAAATGAAACGGGCTGTTTTCAAGACTCTTCCTCACCAAAGGTCTTCCAGGTAAGGACTAGATGACCACTTGTCTATAATATTGTAGAACCCTTTCTAACCCAGGGTTGGACTGAGGTCCCTCTTCAACCCTTAAATTCTATAATTCTATGGACCTATGATCCTATGAGTCATAAACTTGGAGCAAGGGAAATCTGGATTCAAATCTTGTCTCCAATATTTAATAGTTATATGAACAAGGGGGCAAATCACTTAAGCTCTCTCTGCACAGCAATAAATTCCATTTCCAGATGGTTCTTATTGTTAAGAAATCTCTCTTTATGTCAAGACTAAATTTACCTTTTTGCAACATCCACTTACCATTCCTGGTTCTTCCCTCTTAAGCCAAGCCAAGCAAATCTAATCCCACTTTCAGGTGACAATCCTTCAAATACATATCTCACCTGCATCTTATCTTCTTTGGGCTCAACGTTCCCAGAGCTTCCTATGACATATTCTAAAGAATGTTCACCATCCTAGCGGCTGGTCCTCTGAACACCGTCTAGTTTAATCAATATTCTCCCTAAATGCAGATCCCATAACTGAACACAGTTGTATAGATGTGATCTGACCACTCTGCCAACTAAAATATAATGTCTCTCAAGAAGCTTCTGTGGCTATTTTAATGCTCCAAGACAAAATACAAATTCCTCAGCTTGACACTTACAGTCCTACACAATCAGATTCCAGCCTACCTTTCAAGATTTAGTCCATACTATATCCCAACATGTACCATATGTTCTAACCAAACTGGTCTACTTGCTGGTCTCCCAATTCAGGATTCCATCTCCTACCTTTTATAAACTATTGCCCCTCCCTAAAATGTTCTCTCTCCTCCCTTTCACTTCTTAAAATGCTTATCTTCAAAGTTCAAATGCTCACTCCTAAGAATGCCTTTCCTGATTCCTCCAGAAATATAACGTTGTTAGTAATCTCTCCCCCATCCAAATATCAGCTGTTAACTGTTGTTATTGTGTGGCCATTTCAGGCATGTCTAACTCTTCAGGACCCCATTTGGGATTTTCTTGGTAAGGACACTGGCAGAGTTGGCCATTTGCTTCTCCAGTTCTTTTTAAAGATGAGAAAACTGAGGCAAACAGGGTTAAGTGACTTGTTCAGGATTATACAGCTGGTAAGTGAATGAAGCCAGATTTTAACTCAGGTCTTCCTGACTCCAGACTTGGCACTCCATCCAATGAGTCATCTAGCTGTCCATAGATATCAATGACTAGCTGCTTACATGTAATATCCTTTAATGGAATATAATCTTCCTAAAAACACTTTTACCAATCTCCCATGCTTTGTGCTTATTCGCTATTTTTTGGATTGAATCCATTATGGTAGTATTGAAAAATAAGAGTTCTGCTTCTGTTAATTATTCTGTCAACTGATCTAAGGTCAAAAGAGGAGCCACTAAAATTAGCTGTCCCTAAATGTTTCCAAACACAGAGCTGAACATTTTCAATCCAATCTTCAAACAATTTATGAGAACAAATTGAAAGTAATAAAATTCAAAATTACCTTAAGCAGGCTGAGCCTCCTTCATTTCCTTGCTAACCCTTGGAGCTGCCCTAATTTGGGCGCTCTTCTCTCCCCATCCCCAAAATGTCTGACAGTTTTGACGTTTTTCTCCCGCTCCAGAATTATCACAATAATAATGCACACACCGCACGTTAAATTTTACAGTGTACTTTCCTCATAACAACTCTGTGAATCAGGGAGTATAAATACCATCCTTACTTTACAGAAGAAGAAATTGAGATGCAGAAAATTGCCCAGAATCTTACAGCTAGTTAAGAATCAGAGCCCAGAGTCTAGAACCCAGGTTTTTCAACTCTCAATGGAATGCCTCAACCACTAACTACATCACACTACATGGCTTCAGCAGGCTCATGTTTCCTCCTTCCTCATTTGTCTGACTTTCCATTTTTGAATCTACACAGGGAAAATATGTTGCAAAAGCAATAGTTTTTTAGCCAGAATTCTCTTGGGAACTTTGCTACTATTTCCAACCTATAAAATACACGAACTTTGAGGCAGGACATTTTCAGGATACTCCTCCAAGTAGAAACAGAAAATCCAGCTCAGCACTGTTTGACCTAAGCCAGAAACCTGGTCCTTTGCTACCCAGACCACATGGAAATTTTAAATGCCCTATTAGGTATTTTTATTAGTAGACTATTATTAGAACCTCTACAAACCCATCCTTCAAAGCATATTCTTCATTTTTTGAACAGACTTCTCTCAGGAGATATTTCCATAGCTTGTGTGGTGGTTTGTCCTTCATTCTCAAAGAGGACCATGATATCAGGGAGACATCAGGACTTGCAAGTAACTTTGATTTGAGTGAGGGAGGGCTGTGAAAAGTCACCAGCCTCACTTTCTCCTCCAGAGCTATCTGGGTCCAGTGACCAGATATCAATCAGGAAGACTGGAGATGACCCAGGATACAGTGGGGACAAGGTCTCCCACTACCATCCTATACTATAGCTAAAGACAACCAGGAGGTCTGACCAACCTCCAACTCATTTTAAAAGATTAGGGATGGTAGAGGTGAGGGTTTCCTAGTAATAGGTAGAATCCCATAAAGACATTTCATAAGCATAATCCTAGTGTTAATTATTTCTTCCCCTACAAAAAAAAAGATATTTATATTATCTTACCTTGATGTAGAGATGCCCTCCATTGGTACAGACCCTTTGTGATATTCTAACTTGGGCTTGAAGGATTCTCTTGGTTGGTAACACTCATGTATTCCATAATTCTCTGTGTACTCTGAATGAAGGGGTCTGTTCTCTGATTGTTCATAAATCTTGGTAGGCATATGTGGACAACGATGGTGCCTAAAAAGAAAAGCAGAGCAATTAATTACTCCATTAATGTTCTCCTCAGGTGCCCAACTGAGGATGCTTGAATGCTTCAAGGCCTGGAAAGTCCTACCAGGCTAGAAATATTAAATTTTTGGAAAGGAGGAGCAGACCCTTTATTGGCAATCCATAGAACAACCTCAGTTCAGGGACAGTCATCACCAGCAGAAGGTTAATTAAAGGGTACAGAATTTTTTTAGCGGTGGCAATTAATTTACTGAGAAGACATAAAAAGAGGACCTTAAGAGTCACCTAATGAGTTGTCCTCATTTTATGGATGAAAAGACTATGGCATAGAAAAAATAAATAGCTTGCCTAGAAAAACAAAGCTAGTGACTTAGGTCTTCCTCTACTCTGTCAAGTGGTCTGTTCACAAAGTATTAAAGCAGTTACTAGTTGGAGGAAAAGGTTTCACAGTGGGTACTAATTAAATTCATTCAAACTGTTACTGAAGGCTATGAATTCAAGTACACCATTCCAAAGTGTGACTTGCAGAAGAAGACTACACAGTGTCTAGATTGGAGGTCTAGACTCAGACACATAGTTATAGCTTGTTCATCACACATGCAAATTAGGGAATGGATCATGTTATGCTATTCCAATGATATTCAATTATAATAAAAGTGGATTTTTATTATGTTGGAATATAGCTTGGCAGTTATGAAATTCTCAGATTCATAAAATGAAAATCTGTATATCTTTGTGAAACTAATTGCTAAGATCATAACTGTTGTATAAAACAGTAGTTTCAAGTTTACAGAGAATTTCTCTTACAACAATCCTGTGAAATAGGAAAAATATTAATTGTCTACTATTATCATTTGCCCCTTTGTCTTGAATATGGATCATATGAGCAATCAAAGTATTTCTTGACACTGCTAATAATATTGATAATGATAGGACTTACAGAGAAGTCCCAAAACTTTGAGAACTCCGTGACTCAAAACTAACTAAAGGACCTAAAAAAAGAAAAACAATGCCTCATGGGGGGAACACTGGATTAATTGTTTTGAATTTTTCCCCCTTAAACTTATCAAGCAGAGAGAGAAGAAAACTGTCTGAAGTAATAGGAAAAGGAGGTGTAGAGAATGACATCTTGAAAAATTCAATAGTACTCAAATCTAAAAACTGAATCTATACTAGAATCTGAGCATGTTACAGCTGGAAAGCACCTCAGGGGTTCAACTTCCTCATTTTACAGATAAGGAAATAAGAGTCCCAGAAGTAACCTGACCAAACTAAATCACAGCAAAGCCAAAGCAGGGACCAAGTATCCCAAACCCTGGGCCAGGGCTCTTTCTTCCAAACTATTTGGACAGAAAACAGCTAACTCCAAAACAACTTCTCTGCCTGAACCATAATACCCATGACTTCTAAGAACACAGAGGAAAAGAAAGCTATGCCAGTAACTCTAGGAGATCACAGTGCAAGTTGGCAAAAGGAAAGGAAGTGTAAGGAATACAGTAACTTCACCAACCCCCTCACCCCAGAGAAGCTCACAAATTCCTGATGGGGAAACTGAGTCTCCCTGTTAGAGTAAGGCCAGCAATAATAGATCAAATTCCCTTTTCTCACCTATAGAGGAGCTGGAGCATCAACTAGCCCCCAGGAGTCTTTTCTCCTTCCAACTAGCATGGATCAGAATTGGTCCCCAAGTTGTTTGCCCTCTGTACCCAATGCCTGGTCTTGCCGGATCCAGATAAGAATACCATAAAATTCCATGAGACCTTACTGGTTGAGGAGACAGTGTCCCATTCCTCCGGGGCCTCACTTCCCTCTAGATCTGTTTCAATTATTCTTCTGATGGCAATTTGTTTTGAATTTTCTATCAACTGACTAAATTTACTGTCTTTTTTATGAGTTCCAAGTTTCCTTGTACAGGACCATTTATTTGTATTCTGAACCTCCTTCGGAATTTGTTTTAAGTCATCAGACTCTGAGAATGATATTACAAAAGAGACAGATGAAGCACTGGTGCCTGACAGTGTTTTTATTTATTATTATTAAACATCATGCCTGCCTCATTTGGAATGAGAAAGCCTCATTAAAGATGCTGAAAGCAGAATTTTAATAAATTTTTCAGGATCCATAGCAACCCAAAGAGCTGCATTTCATAGGGTCCTCTACTTAGAAATCAATGAGGACAATGTTACTAGGACATCCATCGTTACATCTGAGGGTTTTCTAGGGGTCCAGAAAGCCATACATAGGCAGGCCTTTGACAGTTACATCTCAGCATCCTTATAATCTACATTTAGGACACCAATTTACTGCCTTCATTTTTTGTTTCAATCTTATCTTTTCCTCCAAACCATGCTTATACCTACCAATAATCCATCCCCAAAACCATACTAGTAAAGTTTTTTAATTAACAAATATTTAATATGCCATCTAAATAAAACCATTTATTTCACAGAAATTTCTTTTCTGGCAAAGTATTTCCAGTCAAGACAGGACAAAATATTTCTGGATATTCATGTCTCTATTATGAGAAGTTAATATCACTAGCAGCTGAATCAATGCATTGTATACTTGACTTATGTTTTCAATGTAATTGTAATATAAAACCACAAGGCTCATTCATTTAAGGACTTTGAAACCTATTTTTTCTTTCCTGTGACTAGGAATTTGTGCCAGCTACTGTAAAAGAAGGAAAAACACATGCAATACTCTCAGTCAGTCAACATGTGTTTAAGTGTACACCACTAGACTAAATAAATGGTGACGGTTGTATCAGTAAGCACCCTGACATACACAGGGTGGGCTTGCTATCACAGGTTCTTAGATCTGCATTTCTAAAAGGAAAGCAACTTTCAAGGGGTCAACAATCACTTTAATCAAGCACATGTATCATTCACTTAGTTCAGGGGGAAACCCTGAACTTTAGGTAAAATACGGAGAAATCTAAATAAACAGACAACACTTCCAAACTGTCTGACAGCAAGCAATACATACATACATCACAAATCAACAGACAGATACAACTGCTTGACCCTCCATACATAGTTGTGGTTACCAGAGAGGGAAGCACCAACAGCTGGGTTTTCAAAGCGGGGTTGGCTGCTTCCCAGAGTCAAATCTGGCACACAAAGCTTCTTTCAAATACTAAGCCCCAAAGTAAACCTCACCTCAGGATATTTGTACATTTCTCAGAGCCAGAGGACATCCCAACTCTTGAGAACCAGTGCCTTATTAACAAAAGGTTTGGTCCTTCCAACAAATTTTTCCAGGTCCCTTAGTGGGTGGGGAAAATCTTCTTTCATCACATTATTCAATCAGAGGCACTTGATTATACTAAAACAAAAGCAGCAGAAGATCCTACCTTTGCTTGCCATTATAAAGGTACAAAGAAAGGCAAAAATAGCCTTGTCTTGAAGGCTTTTACATTATAACAGGGAGACAGCATGCGAATAATTAGGTACCTACATGTAGAAGAGGCAGAAGGTAATTTGAAAAGCAAAGGCACTGGGGCAGAGGAGGGAAGTAGAGATGGAAAAGGCCTCCTGCAGAAGAGGGGATGAGTCTTGGAGAAAGTCAGGGAAATTAAGAGATAGAGGTAGTCAAAGAGAAAGGAAGATGCCAAGGATAAGGGCTCTGGTAAGAGAGGACAAGCCCTGCAAGATATTAATGGTTATCAGACCTCCCTTCTATGCAGATCCCATAAAGGATACTAAGAAGGCGTCAGTAGATAGGAGGAGAACCAGGAGAAAGTTGTGTCCCAAAAACCTAGAGAGAAGAGAATATCAATAAGAAAGTGATCAATAGTGGCTAAGGCTTCTGAGAAGTCAAATAGTTTGATTGGGAAAAGGCCATTGGATTGAGTGATTAGGATATCACTGAGAATTTTAGGGAAACCATTTCAGTGTAAAGATGAAGTAACTGTTAGAAAGTTAAGAAAAGAATGAGAAAAGAGGAAACGGAAGCACCTGATTGGTTTTATAATCACTAATAAAACCTATAATACACTTATAATACTATAACACCTTATAATCCAGAAAAATTACTTTAAATGATGATTAAAATCTATCAATATCAAATATTTAGGAAGTAAGTTACCAAATTATATATAAGATCTATATAAAGATATCCATAAAAACAACATTAAGTGAAATAAAAACAATCTCCTACCTCTGTGCCTCTGCCCAGGTATCTCCCATGCCTGGCATATATACCTCCTCTCTCCTTTCCCTCAACCATCCACTTCTTCCTTCAAGACAATTCTCAAATACCACCTTCTACATGAAGCCTTTCCTGAGTCCCTTCACTAATAGTACCCTCCCTTTCAAACTATTTTGTATTTAACAATTTTGTTTTGTTTGTACTTACTCTTTTTATATCTGTTATCTTTCCCATTTTATGTGTCCCATATACATATTTGTTTATACATATATGTATATAACTATTGCCTCTTCCATTGTACTGTAACCTCCATGTAATGATTACATTCATAAAACAATGAAGAAGGTAAATAGTAATCCATACAGATAGGAAAATTGCATCTTAGTATGGCAAAAAAATGAGTTTAGAATCATAACTTATACCATATACTATAATGAACTCAAAATGGATGAATAACCACACATTTTTAAAATAATAAAAACAGAAAAAATTCAATCATATCTGTTGCACTTATGGAAAAGCAGACAAAAAAGAAGAAATTATGAGAAACTATTAAAATAGATTTTGTTGTGCAAAAATAACACTCCTCAACAACGAAAAAACACATCCAGAATAAGTGCAAAAAAAAAACCAACAAAACCTAACAACTTCAGACTAAAACTCTGTGCTATCCAGGATCTGTAAAAGAATCACTACAGCTTTACAAATAAGTAAACTTTATTCCCTAGAGGACAAGTGATCAAAGAAAATAAATAGGCAGTTTTCAAAAGAAAACAACAGAATCTATCAATAACTACCTAAAAGCCTTCAAATATCTCAAGTGGAGAAATATGAATTCAGAATTCTAAAATATCACTTTACATGCAGTTTAATAACAAAGAGAGTTCTAAAACTCCTTAAAATTCAGTGTTGGCAGTACAGTGTTGGCAGAAAAACTAGTACACTATCACCCTGCTGTCTGAAGTATGCACTGGTATTTTTATAACCTTAAAAAGGATTCCATTACTAGGTCTATACCTTAAGGATGTTATTGAAGGGAGGGGAAAAAAGACCTATTTGTAAGAAATATATATTCATAGTACCACTTTTCATAATGGCAAAAGTCGGGAAACAGCCCACATGTCCAACACTTGGGAGCTTGCTAAACAAAATGCGATATATGAATACAATAGAATATTACGGTACCATAATTAACTGAATATGAAGAAAACAAGAAAGTATAAGAAGGCATATGATGTGATGCAGAGGGAAGAAAATATGACAGGACAAAAATATACACCCTGACTACACCTACGAGACAATAATGCTAACATTCAGGAGAGGGGGATGCACAGAAGAAAGGGAGCTTAGAAGGACAGAGGAAGTGAGCAGGACCTTTCCTAATCTTGGTAAGGCTCCAAAAAATCCGCAAGTTTCACTCTGGCCGTCTGCATTTTCTCCTTTTAGTGGAATGAGATTTCTAGCAAATATTCGAAGAGTTGAGATCTCCCTGTCACTACTGTAGTTTGCCTCCATGCCAGTTTTGTGACCCGAATCAGGAATCCATTATCCATTTGGTTTTCCTCCTCTACAAAATGTTTCTAAACTTCCTTCTAGTTTAAATCCTATGACTGAAGTTCTGTCATGGTCTATTGTGGAGACTATTATCGTTGGGGCATCTTTCCCAAGGACAGAGGATAAACTTAATTGTGAAAGATGTGTCACAATCACTCAGGTCCCTTCTTGGATGTACAGATTTTTCAGATAAATCTGAGATGACAAAATTGCCATCATGGTAATATCAACTCCACATTCCCTGCAATTTCCTCCTTCCCAGATCAGGGAACGAGGAGCTTCCTCACCTAAAGGCAGGAGGCAAGTCTTACCAGTAACAGCGTTCCCCAGCCACAGTCTGTGGAAAGAGCACTCAGTCAACCCCTAACATAGAGACTCAACCTAGGGTTCATGTACTTTTTTTAAATGTAATTTCATAATTGCCTTTCATTATAATTGATTCTTTTCTATTTATTTTCTTTTATTCAGTTAAAAACATTACGCTAAGAAGGTATGCACAGACTTGATCAGACCTGCAAAAGGGATCCATGACACATAAAAAAGTTAAGAAATCCCACCTTAAAGTCTCCATGGCTTGTGAGAAAGAAACTTTAATATCAGTTTACTCTGGTCAAGGAGGGAAACAATTGAAATAATCAAACACATATCTTGTATTTTAAGAGAGAAGATTTCAAAAGTTAAATGATAGATTTTAATGAAAACAGTATTTTTTTTCTTTCGTATTATTAGACTGACAAATTAGAAGAATGCTAAAGATTCATTTTAATTCAAGAAAATATATACATGTTCAAATGTTAAATAAATGTTCACTAGATGTATGAATAAATGAATAACTAAATATATTACATGCAGTACCCCTAGTGCTAGGAAATGGTTACACAAAGATAAAATCAATGAATAGTCCCTACCCTCAAGTTGCTTAGATTCTTTAAGAGAAGAAAAATGATGACTTGCAAGGGTCAATGCTTAGTAAAGCTGAGGAGCAGGCAGCTGCCACACCACAAGTCCCTTTGTAGAGATAAGTTAACCCCATAAGTCGAAAACTTTCCAGTCCTCTGTCATCTGCTCTCTTGATTTTTTTTAACTTCTCATCTCCCTACCACCAAAGGCTAGAAAATATCCCTTCAGGGGGGATATATCCCTTCAGGAGGCAAGAATGAGCAGCTGGCCTCAAAATAACAGTTCATTATGGCTTCCATATCAAAAAACTAGACAACCTCCAGACTGTGGCTCTCCTATTTACAAGCTCTGTGATAGGAAGCATGGAGAAGACAAATTGACTTGTGCGCTTCATTTTATTTTTCCCTCCCTTTCTTTAATCTGCTATGAAATTACCAGTTATTTGAATTACCTTCCCCTTTTGGTCCAAATACACTACTAAAATGAAAACTCCTTTAAAAGAAAAAAAGACCCAGTTATACACTGAAAAATGACAATAAATATAGGTTACATTGAGGTTTTATGAAAATCAGATTTGCAGGGAAAGGATGACCTATGTTTGCACCAGGAGAGTAGAATCAGAGGTTTAAAGTTTAAAGGAACTTTGGAAATTGTCGATTCCAACTCCCTCATTTTATAGATGAGGAAATTGCCTCAACTTCCCCCTCTATTTCACTCATTCTTTAACCCTTTGCAATCTGGCTTTTGACCTCATCATTCAACTGAAACCACTCTGTCCAATGTTCCCAATGATCTGATTGCGCAATCTGGAGATAGAGTCTCAGTCTTAATCCATCTCAATATATCTTGTATTTGCCACTGCTAATTAGCCTCCTCCTGGGTACTCCCTCTCTTCTCTGGGTATGTGTGATATTATTCCGTCCTAAATCACTTGTCTGACTAGTACTTCTCAGTTTTCTTTGCTGAGTTATCATGCATGTCATATCCCTTAACTATGGGTATTTCCCAAGGTTCTGTCCAGGTCCTCTTCTTCTCCCTCTATTATACTCTCATAGTTACCTCATCAGCTCCCATGGCGTCTATGAGGTGATTGCCAGGTCTCTACATCCAACCCTGATCTCTCCCCCAAGCTTCACATCAGTCTCACACCATCATATTGAACATTCAAAATGCATGACCCAGAGACATTTTAAACTCAACATGTTTAAAACTGAACTCATTATCTTTCATCCTAAACTCCTTTTCCAAAATTCCCTGTTTCTGTTGAAGGTACCATCTTCCTTCTGATGTCTCAGGTCTATAATTTCAGTTTTATCCTGGAATCCTCACTTACCTCACCTATCCCATCCATTCAGTTTCGAAATCTTGCCACCTCTATCTTTCATGTCTCATGCACCTGACCCTTTACCTCTACTCATCACTACCTTCTTACTTAGTTTAAGCCCTCATCACTTCTCACCTAGACTATTCCAATAGCCTCCTAAGTAGACTCCCTAACTCAAATCCCTCACCACTCCAGTCCATACTACATAGTTACCAAAATAATTTCTAAGGTAGCACTGGCCACGTGACTTCCCTACCTACTCAAGCAACAGCAGTGGTTTCTTTTGCCTCTGGAATCCACTCCTCTGTTTATTTTGAAAGCCCTATAAAACCTGGTCTCAACCTAACTTTCAAGTCTTATTGACCATTACTCTCCTTTATGTAGGGTGTGATCTAGCCAAACTGACCTGGTCTATGTTCCTCACATGCAACACTCCATTCTCCTGTCTCCCTGTCTTTGCACTGGTCAGCCTCACACCTGGAGTTCATTCTCTCCTTACCTCTGCCTCATCTAGTAGCTCTTCCTTCAAAATGAAGTTGAGATACCATCTTCTGCATGAAGTCTTTCCTGATCTCCCTCCCCAACTGCTAGTGTCCTCCCTCCCAAATTACCTCGTATTTAGCTAATATGTATTTTTTTAATTATTAACTTTGTATTTGTGGAGGGTTTTTATTTCTACTTGTAGAATGTAAGCTCATCACAAGAAAGGACCTTCTCGCTAGGTGGCATAGTTTAGGTCTACAACACTAGACCTAAAGCCAGGAAGGTCTAAGTTCAAATCTACCCATGGACATTTACAAGCTATGACCCTGGCAAATCACTTAACCTCTCTGTACCTCAGTTAACTCATCTCACCCACCTCCCAGAGTAGTTGCAAGGATAAAATACCAGATTTGTAAAGTGCTTTGTAAACCTTAAAGCACTATATAAACTCTAGTTAGTATTACTATTACTTGTTATCTCTGGAGTCTAGCACAATGCCTGACCCATAGTAGACCCTCTTAATACTTTTTTTCTGATTGCTAATCCCTTTGTACCAAAATCTGATGATATTCTGTTCATAACTGTTCCATTTTCAGAGGCATTAATAGGCTTGTCAATAAATGCCTAAGATTGTGGGCTTGTTGACCAAGGATGTCCTTCTTGCAGAAGGTAAGATTCTTTTTATTTATATCAGCAAATACTTCTATCATCCTGATAACAAGTATCTTAAGGTTACCATTGGCAAACTGGATATCATTTTAAAGGCACTGATTGTCTACCTTGGGTTTTCTACCTTAAAGGTTACCCTGAGAAGCAACCATCACAATGGGATCTGAGGGCTGACTAATTTTATGAGATAGTGCATGAGAAATGGTAAGAACTGTTTATTTCTGCCCTTAGAAAATCATCTCTATCTTTGATTACATGTGGCTTTTTGGTTGGTGTTGTCCACTTGGGAATGATGCTGAGACAATTCACATGTACTCCATATAGTCATTGCTCCCTTGTTCTATCCCTTATTGTACATTCATAATTAGGCAAAGAAATTAACAAAATATCTCCTAATATCTGTGAAAGAGAGGGGAAAATGTGGAATAGATTTGTGAGCAAATTCAACAAAAAGTCCCCAAATCATTTCATTCATCTATATATCAATCTGGAGAAAAGGCTTGTCAGTGTAATTTTGATCAAGATATTCTTGCTGACTTGAATTAAAACATAAATGATGTCTTTGTTATATCTGTGGGTGACAGAAATCTAGAAAGAATAGCTAATTGGTTGGATGACAGAAATCATTATCCAAAAAGTTCTTGACAAACTACACAAACGATAATTGACATGAAACTTAATAGAGATACATGTAAAATTCTGCTCTTAAAGATCATCAAAACAACTTTTCACATTTAAAAAAAAACAGATTTGCATGAAATGTTAATTCAACCTGAGGCAATAGTATGATCTATCAGCAAACTGATGAAATTTTAGGCTACATTAACAGAGAGTGTCCAGAACAAGGAAGCAGTAAATCCATGCTACTCTGGGCTGATCAGAACATACCTAGAATTCCATCTTGGAGACCATATTTTATATAAACAAATAAATGCTTCTAGAGGAAGGCAACAAGAATGACAGAGGGACTTGAAACTATGTCATGTGACAAAAGGTTTAAATATAACTAGGGATGTTTAACCAACCTAAAGAAGACTTGGGGGACAGTGGAGAGGACTAGAGGGCAAAAGGTGTTGAGAAGATATGACTTCTGACTTCTTCAAGTTTTTGAAAGACTTGCAGGGGTCCACAAAATGATTTTTAGGTATATGAAGGGCTATCTTGCGAAAGACAGGTTAGGCATCCTGTTCTAGCAGGACTAGGTTCAATGGGTAGAAGTTATAAGGAAGCAACTTTATTATTGGAATTGCCAAATCGAAGCAGTAAATACATCATCGAAAGTCTTCAAGCAGTCACTATATGTCCAGTTACTTGGCTGGGGATTCATTCCATTCTTCTTGTTTATTCAACAAACATGTAATGAATATGGTGCCTAAAATAATGTGCTGTCCCAGCATCTATCTGGAAGAGGAAATTCATCCATCAAGGATGACGTTGACCTAGATGACTTACTGAGTCTCTTCCAGCTCTGGGATACCTTGATTAGATTAACATGGCAGTGATATTTAGGATGCACTGAAGGGGCGAGATACAGTTAACAGAGATATTAATAATAATAATAATATCTAGTATTTGTATGGTACTTTTCAGTTTACTAAGCACTTTACAAATATTATCTCATGCTACCCTCAAAATAACCGTTGGAAGTAAGTGTTGTTATCTCTATTTGAAAAAAAAAGAAACTGAAGCACTGAGAGGTTAAACGACTTGACCAGTTTCACACACCCCATAAGTGTGAAAGAGTAGATTTGAACTCAGGACCTCTTCACTCCAATATTCTATCCACTGAGCCACTTGAAATATGCCAAAATCACTGAAATGTCATTTCAATTATCTCAAATTATTGACTGCTGAAAAATCTCTTTTTAATATCAATGTCTCCTCATTTTGTTACATAGCTGTCTTAAAGTAGCTAATAATTAAATGTTGAATTATACTGAATTAATAAGACTTTAGTTTAATCATTCTCTACTCTGATGCCTCAGCTTGGCATTGAGGTAACTCATGGTCCTCTAAGATTATATCTGTGGAGCACTAGATAAAGCAAGTTCTACCAAGCTGGTTTAATGCTTGGTAGAACTGTGAAGTCCCTATGAATTTGATGAGCTCTCCAATCAACTTGATGAGCTTACAGAGACATCAAAAAATGGACAGAACGCTAGAACTGAGAATCATGAAAAGCTGCAATTTGAATCGGATTTCAAACACTTACTAGTTATGTAAACCTGGGCAAGTCACCCAGTCTAAGTTTCTTCATCTGTAAAATGGGGATAATAATGGCACCTGCTTTCTAGGGTTGTTAGGAGGAGCAAATGAGATAAGCTTAAAGAGCTACATAAACGCTAGCTATAATTATTATCTGAAGGGTCCCTCCCCATGCAATATGGGCATGCCAATGGGTGCCTTGATGTCAAGTCCACAGGAACTCAAGATGACTCAACTAACAGAGACTCAAGGGGATAGATGGATTCTGAAATTTGGCCTGTTATAGCCTTCACTTGATTGGAGAAGCCATCCCTTTAATATAAAAATGAGGTATGGAAGACGAAGCATTCATGGAAATTTGAGGCAGAAGCAAAGGAAAGAGTGTAGACATGTCATAGACAATGTTCATGAAACATAACTCCTTTGGAGAGGAGAGGAATGTTCAGTTCCCTGGGCAGTATAATACTGGAATCTAGCCTCCTGTCCAGAAGAATTTTCTGAGCAACACCAGTTTTGTGAGCTGCCTTCTAGGTAAGCTCCATTTTAAAGAGTTCTCAAATTCAAGAATGTGAGAATCAAACTTTCTAGAGCAGGGGTTCTCAGCTTGGGGTCAGTGAGCTTGTTTCTTTCATATTTTCATAATTATATTTTAATATAATTAGTTTCTTTTGTAACTATATATTTTACTTATGCATTTTTTAAAAATTACTCTAAGAAGAGGTCCCCAGGCTTTCCATACAACATCAAAGGAATATGTGACACTCAAAAATTTAAGAACCCGTTCCAAAGAGAAAATAAAAATTCCTGGTGCAACATGTTCCTTGGAGAAAGAAGATAATAATCTACATAGTTCCTGCATAGCCTTCTAATTGGAGCACAAAGTCAATGAATCATTTAGATAATGCATAATGGGAATTGAGGGCAGCTAGGTGGCACAATGGATAGGAGTGCTGGGCCTGGTGTCAGAAAGACATCTTCCTGAGCTCAGATCTGGCTTCAGATGTTTATTACGTAACCTCTTATTACTTGACCCTGTGCAAATCATTTAACCCTGTTTGCCTCAATTCCTCACCTGTAGAATGATCTAGAGAAGGAAATGGCAAACCAATCCAGTATCTTTGCCAAGAAAACCCCAAATAGTCAGACAAGACTGAAAATGTCTGAACAACAAAATAGAATAGGAATCTCCTAATGGGAAGGACAGTGCTTGTTGAGAAGTCTCAAAGAATATTTGCCTTGTAGGGGGAATCTGAAACACTTGGTGACACTGGAAGTCTTGGAAAGTGTATCTTTTTTTTGGTTTCCTAACACTTCTTTTCATCTTTTGCATTTTCAGTGGGATAAAATAAAAAAATTGCCCTGTATTTAGTACACTGAGTGCCTTTGTAGGAGTCACAATTAGGGAAAACCAAACATGGGTTCTACCTAGTTTATATTTTGGGACTTTTCTGAGGAAAAAAAAAAACTCTAGATGAGACTCCACAGAAAAAGAGATAAGGACCTTTTGGAGATCGGCCAAATCCAGGATCAAACCTAATCCATGTAAGCCCAGAATCTTGGGGAACGAGTCGGGAGTATCAACCGGGCTTCAAAGTATGCCATGATGCACTCTATGTTTCCTGTGTGTTTATCGTACTCTGAACTAAGTAAGTTAAGAAAGACTCATCACCAGGTTGCTGACAGAATGAGGGTTTTTGTTTTTTGGTTTTGGGGTTGTTGGGGGATTTTTGGCCACTCTCAAAAACCATTTACTCAAGAGTGGAGAGAGTTTCAATCTGAGTCAGTGAAGGGAATAGCCACACAGATGAAATTACATATCCTTGAAGTACTGAACCACCAGGGATAGAACATGATCACAATCTATGTTGACACCATGTGTAGAAGGAATAACAGCAGGAATTTTCCTTTCTTGCATTCTGAAGTTTGTGTCAACTATAATATGCTTGATCTAACCATGACCTTTCAGTATCCTCCAGAAGCCAAGGATCTCATGAACTTATTCTACTCTTAAGAAATCTGGTACGCTGAATTTCAAATGAAATCGGACAATAATGCTTCATAAATCCCTCCAAGTCTATCTTCTGTTTCGTAATAAAAACCCATGTCTAAACTTACTCAGAAGAAGCATTGTTATTTACATTGGACGACCCACATAAACAAGGCATGCCAAATGTCGCAATGATGATGATAAAAATAATAACTCAAATTTATAGCGTGCTTTGAGGTTTGTAGAGTGCTTTTCTCACAATTCTAAGGAGTAAGAAGTATGTGTATTATTATCCGCATAATAATGGGGCTCACAGAAGCTAAATGGCTTATTCAAGTTTACACAATTAGTAAGTCAGAGATAGAATTAGAGCTGAAGTCACTTAACTCCACATTTGGGACTCTTTCATTATATAACGACGACATCTGTTCTCTATGAAAGAAAGACCTCTGGATCTTGGGCTCCTGAGTTATTGTTCACAGGGGCAATGGGACACAGTGAGAACGAAATCTTACATGTGGGAAATAGGAAAAGAAAATGATCATCTTTTACATAAAAATCCATATCCTGTTGAAAAAACCTCCACATTTATCTCTCACATCTGTAAGCTCCTGCCATAGAGCAGAAACTCCAGGAGAGCAAGGATTGTTTTCATTTTTGCCTTAGTATCTCCAGTATCTAGCACAGTGTTTGGCATATGATAGGTGCTTAATAAATGCTTACTGATTGATTTTTTTTTAATTTCCCTACCCAAGAATTCATTGCCATGTCTCGAATATTGCCATTGACTAGTGATATGCCTTTCTGCCTTTCTTCTCAGTCCTCTCCAAACTGGCCTTCGAACTATTTCCAGGATAATTAATTTTATGCACAGAATTCGGTATGATAGTCCTATCCTCAAAAACTAATTCTTCCACAAAGTGCACTTAATAAACATTTACTGACTGACATCATACAGCCCTTTCCTCTTGGAACCTTGACCTTCCCCCTTCAAAGCTCAAGGAGAGCTCCACAATGGAAGAGGATTTCATTTGCTGTGCATGTGGATGACATCAGGAATGTGGTGGCAGAGACACAAATAAATAATGTCCCTCTGTGTGCAAAGAGAGATCAATCAGAATGGTCCAGACTCAGCATTTCTGGGGTCAAGTTATCCCTAACATGGGAGCATAAAAGACTCTTCATACCCACTTGGCTCCAAGCTTAGTTGGTGAATTAAGGTTGGGTTGAGTCCAGAAAGAGAAAAATACCATATATCATCCACTAATTCGGGTAACACGTGCCCCTGCTTCTTTGCCCCTGTAATCATCCTGAAAATTGTATATGTAATTCCTTGTCTGACCTGCAGAAGATTTCTTAATAAGGTCTAGGAAATCTAAGGATCAAAAAACAGAACATTACCGCCACCTACCTCCTTTCAAATGGATGACCATCAAAGACCTCTTAAATTGTTTTTTCAGAGACTCTTTCATGTGTCATGCAAGAATGTTGCCTTGTTTTCATGATAAACCATGAGCTGCTTTGCTAATTAATTATCACAGCTAAGTTGCATATTAGTGTATGTATAGACATATATACTAGCTGAACAAGGGAAGTTATTCATTTATTCATTCAACAACATGTATTAATCACTTTCTGCATGGAAGGCACAAGCCTGGATTTAGAAGTTAGCTATGCTGTTATGCAGGAGAAACTTGGAGGCTGCCCAAGGAAAGACACTTTCCAGTTTCAGGCTTGCTGCCAAATAACATTCCTTGCCTAAGTCCCCCTAAGTAAAGTTTCCCCAAGGCTCTTGCCCTACCACCGAAGCCTGGGGCCCTGTCTCAGAGTCAGTTCACATCTCCTTCTCTATCCCATCCACCTGTGGTCCTGCCTCTAAGTTCAGCCCTATTCCTCTATAAAATATGGTCATTTTTCTCTCACAAGACTCGGCTGCTGTCAGAGACCAGTGAGATTCCTTGACAAGAAGCTGTAGGAATTCAGGAGGCAAGGAAGGGTTGATGATCTGGTTCCTAATTCAAATAGGGGGACCCCCTTTCCTTTTTTGTATCATTTACCTTACTATTAGAAATTCTACTTGGTATCTCATCTCTGCATGTTTTACCTTGATGCCTTAACAATTTCATATCGTTCCAAAGTCTACCACTTGCTACATCACCCACAGAATAATGTCTGCCGATAGAAACCCACCAATAATGATTTGTGGTACTCTCTTTGATAAATCAAGGATTTTCCCTCTGCCTTCAGGAAACTTCCCCCACTCCACCCCCAAAACCATGCTTATTACACTGTCCTTCAAAATGAAAAATTCTGTAAAACATTAGAGCAAATGTTTTATTTCACTCAACTTTATTCCTCCAAGTACCATAAATAGCTTTAAATAAGTGTTTGATTCTTAGATATTGATGTCACTGTTATGAGACACCCCCCCCCCGCGCAAAAAAAAGGCAGAAGGCTGGTTTCTGAGTTTAACAGTCACTACAGCTGAAGAGGAAAAAATGACATTACCTCATCGCTTTGTTGTGTGCAACATGTCAAACTGTACTTCAGTCTCCTCGATGATTTCCTAGATTTTTCCTTAGACATTGGCCACATTTGCCATTCAATCTTGCTGGAATTTTCAAATAAGTTTTATAAGTGCCTTCTGTTTCACCAGTCATTCTCAATATATCCCCTACCTTTAAATCCTCCCTTGTTACAAAAGAAAGGTAAAAAATGACAATAACCAGTGGCATATACTATCCCCAACCTCTAATCAAGAGGTGAGAAGTATGTTTCAACATCTCTTTTCAAGGACAAAGTTTGGAAAATGCAATTAATCTGTGCTCAGCTTTCTTAAAAGGAAAGGAGTTTAAAATAACTCCTTCTCAACTGTATACTTTTCCTTTTTTTTTTTTACTTTTTGCCTAGCACCGTCTTTTACAGATACTGCTAAACTAACTCCGTAAAATATAACATTAGAAGACAGTTAAGACATCCTTAAATATTATACACTAACTTGTTTCCTGGAAAAGATGTTAAGGTCTATTAATTGCCAATTAACTAGAAAATAAATTACAGATTTAGTTTCATTGCTTGAAAAACACATTAAGAATGTTTTGTTCAAAGTATAGTATTCTAGGTGAAGATTACCCGTGTAGAAATTGTGCTGATTTGGAGGGTAGGGAGAGGGTGGCAAGGGAGGATTTTTCAGTTGAAATCAGTCCTTGTTAAACCCTTTGGGTTTCTGGAAGAATGCACAGAATTTAAAGAGTTTCTTATTAGACCTCCCAGATGCTGGCAAAAGTGCTAGGGCTCAAAGAGGTGTTAGGGGAGAACAGACAGGCACTGGTATGAATTCACATTTTGATTTTCACATCATGTAGGAGAGAAAAGTAAACTTTTCTTTGTGAAAAGAAGATTCACTAAAATAATATTCCGCTCGCTCTGCTTTTTTTCTCCCAGTCTGACTCTGGGATTTTTGTTTGTTTCTCACTTCAGATCTTCTACTGTTCCCATGAATAGTGGAAAAATGTTCTCAGATGCTGATGAACTTGATAATGGAGGTCTCAGTGGAGGTGCTTTTAAGGTTTCATTGATGGTTTGCTGGATTCTTCCACTAAGAAAAATACAATTTGTTTTATTACAAATAAAGGAAGAAAAAGATGTTCCAGAAACTGGGAAGTCTAAATATGTGAATCAAAAATGAGTGTGGTCCTTCTCTCCTCCATCCTAACCCCATGCCAAACGGGGGATTTGAAGAATCAATGAAACATCCAAGCGGAGCTCTCCAATGCTAGGAACGCAAGAATGTAGAGTGGGTGAGTGATGGCCATTGCTTTCGCATTCACTACAACCAGCATATTCTTGAGCACTTGGAACAGTGTCTAAGGACTGTACTGTGTACTGGCAAAGATCTATGATCTAGTCTTTGCCCTCATAGACCTTATAGTCTGTAACCTTCTTAAATGAAGCACTCTTGGTCTTGCCTCTTCTGAACTTGCAGCTAACACATCAGAAGACTACGGCACCAGCAAAGAGGTGAGTGACAAGTAATATGACAGATCATAAATCAGGCAGGCATGTGAGAAATAGGGGACAAGAGAAGGAATGCAGGAGGGAGGCAGTACTGTTACTGAGTAGCCTTTTAGGCATCTGTTTTCTAGGTATACCCTCTTTCCTTTCTTCTAACTCTTTTTTATATTCTTTCATTCCTTCTGTAAAATGAGGGGACCAGACAATACAACCTCTGAGGTCCCTTCTAATACTCAATCTATGATCTTATGGTAAGGAAATTTTCTCTTCCTTTCACTGGCACTGACCTTCTGACCCCATAGGCACTTACGGGGTAGGGCTGATTCTTCTCTCCTGAACTAATAGTTCAGGCTTTTACCACCTCTCACCTGGACCACTGCAAAAGCCTGGTCTCTCTGCTTCAAGTCTCTCCCTAATGCAATCTACCCTCCATATAGCTGCCAAAGTGTTTTTCCTAAAGCACAGACCTGACCAGATCATCCCCCATACAATAAACTCCAATGGTTCTCTATTACCTCTAGTATCAAATTTGCATGCCCCTTAAAACATTTTACCATGTGGCTTCTTCCAGTCTTCTCATACATTTCTCCCCATCCACACATATTATGTCCAGCCACATTGGTTGGTTCTTCACACATGATACTGTCTCACTCACTCATCATCTCTGTGCCTTTTCATTGGCTTTCCTCCATTCCTAGAATGTTCTCTCTCCTGACCACTGGGGATTCTTAGAATCCCTGGAATCTAAGTAGTGCAAATATAATTATCTCTATTTTTATAGTATTAGAAAATTGAGGCTCACGAGGTTAAAGTAACTTGCCCAAGGCCATACAGCAAGGGGTAAAACCAGTCATCAAACCCAGTGCATTTAACCCAAAGTCAAGTGCTTTTTTCCTTTGACCACTGTCTCCCCCCGCCCATTTCCTTCTACACAAAGGAAAAAAGTAGAAAAAAAAAGAAACAAATAGAAACAAGGTTTGAAGTGTGCTTACATTTGCTTTCATAATTTAAATACTTCAATATCTGAGAGTTATCACAGATTTAGAGATGGAAGGGCCCATCTATCTAATGGAACCCAATTATTTTACATATAGAGAACTGAGGTCCCAAAAAGTTACATGACCTTGCCCAAGATCACTGAGGCACAAAGTAAGTTCAGAAGCAGGACATATGAAGCAAAGTTGTCTGATTCACAATTGGGTGCTTCTCCACCATACCATGCTGCCTCCATGGAGCCATGAATTCATATATGTAGGCACACCGCACCACGGGGCATATCACAGCACATCTACACCATCATATTTTACACCATGTAATTTTTGCTCCCTCCCTTCCATCCTATAGACAACATCTACTCAGAGCTATAGATTTCTTCTTCTAGCTCATTCAACATTCCATAATACCAGTGAAGTACTTGGACTCTCCATTTGCTACCTTTCCCTATCATTCCATGATCAGCTCATCTCCTTTTAAGACCTTACATTTCCTGGAAAATATCCCGTATGCCACTTTCTTCAATACAAGTCATCATTGGTAATGTACCTTCATGACCAAACACCATATGGTAGGGCAGCTAGGTGTCACAGTGGATGGATCACCACGCTCCAAGTCAGGAAGATATAAATTCAAACTGGGTCAAGCATTTACAAGCTGTGCGACCCCTAGGCAAGTCATTTAACCTCTGTTTGCCTCATTTTCCTCATATGTAAAATAGGGATAAGAGCACCTACCTCCCAGGTTGTTGTGAGGATCCAATGAGGCACTAATGGGAAAGTATTTAGCACAGTGCCTGGCACAGAGTAGGCACCATATAAACAGTAGCTATTATAGTATTTCCATTATATTTTGGGTCACCCAAGTTTTAAGAGATTATATTGTTCCATAATTCACAGATATATAGCATCAACAATCTTTTGATCCTCTGATTACCATTACCAAGTGAAGTATGAAAGAGATATATATTGACCAAAGTTATTCCCTACTCTCATGAAGCATAAGCTGCTCAGAACCCTAACAGAAAAGAGATAGATGTTTAGAAAGAATCGTATTCAAAGTAAATCAGTACTTTGCTTTGAGTTATTGGCAAAGGACATTATGGGGGAGAGAGAATTTTTAAAATTCTTTAAATATGGGAATTGAGAGAATGTGGAAATGTTGAAGTGCCTGGGCAAGACTGTGGTATCAGAGACAACTTGGGGGCAAGAGTGGGATCCATGGACAAAGGCAGCAGTGAACAAATGCTCAAAGCTTTCTCTGACCTCACAAATTCTAGCAAAAGTATGTCAAGTTTCTACAACAACACTGTAATAACGCTTTCACATTCACTGAAGTTTTCAAATCTTCTGTGGCGATCTTCTGCCTAAATATCAGTCAGGCAGAGTTTCCATATATCAGAAAAATGGACATAATCACTAATAAGATACCCCCAAATAGCATCTAGTAAAAGAATGACAACAAGGGCTCATTCAAATAATAGAAATTTGAAAAAAACAAAAAACAAAACCCTTCTTATATCTTTGCAGAGGCAACAGGGTAATATAGAGGAAAATAGGGCAGGTGCAGTCAGGTTATTGAGGTTTCAGATCCAGCTCTACTCCTAATGGTGGCTAAGGTCTTCCCCTCTCTAATTCTCAATTGTCTAACATGGACAGATGGAACTAAATATTTCCTAAGATCCATTCTAGCTCAGACATTTCCCATCCTGCTATCCCTTCCAGGTTTTATTTCTAGATTCTAAAGGGCTTTTCATTTTCTGATATTTTATGCTGTGTGTTCCAAGATCACCACACTACTTCTGGCATTTTCTGCCTATGTTCTCGAGTCCTTGTCAACTCTTTGACATGCTGTGTTCTATGTCCTAAAATCCCCACCACCTCTGACATTCTAAGATTCTAAATCTTCCTCCCCCCCACTCAAAAACCAGGGTGCAATCATGGATCACAGAAAATGATAGGGAGACATCTGAGAGAGCTGCCGTACATTTTGAGCAGTCAGAGTGGGATAAAAACTTCCATATGCAGTGTATCGACATGTATCATATCCAGAAATTTGGCAATAAGATTGAGAAAAACGAAAACACATTGTAGGTGAAGGGTGGTGGAATGTACAACATTTTGTTTTAAGATATTGGATGTTTTTTAAGTAAAGCTTTAAAATGTGCCATAAAAGCAACTATTCCTCTGGGGAAAGAGAAGTATAAGTGCATTTGATTGTAACTACACAAGAAGACTTTCATGTGCAATTTTTACAAGGTTAGTTGTAACTCTTATCAAGTTCAAGAGTCCCCTTCTGAATGTCATGGTTATAATCTTCACTTTATGTGATAAATTTTCCTTCTTCAACATGCATGTTCCAAAATGTTAAAAATGTATGCTTCTAAAATCATATTTAAATAGAAGCTGGTAAAGAGAGATTCCTTCTCTTTGGTAGCCAGTGAGCTTGCTTGTACACACACACACACACACACACACACACACACACACACCACACACACACACACACACACCATTCCTCTACTTCTGGCCTCTGATGGAAAAAAAACAATCAATATTTGTGAATTTTCATTTTTCTAAATATCCTGGCCCTATTATGAAAGTTAGTAAGTCTGGACCATTTACTGCCTTGCATTTTCTCCAGTCCTCCAAATTGCTGTGTATCTGTCAACAACTAGAAACATTTATTCACTCAGAATCAGGTTCAGGTTTACATCCTCATAGAACTGATGTGTATACTGGAAGACCACTCTGTGTTTCATCCTTTTACCAACCACAAAGAGATAAAGTAATAATTCTATTTTCCAGGAATCTCTAGCCATAAAGAAAGTGAGTACTTTCCCTGGTTCTTTTTTTTTTTTGAGTGTATACTTAGTAGTCACTACAAAAAAAAACCACTTTCTTCAAATTGTTAAATTTGCACTAGTTCATTTTTTTGAAATTGCACTAGTTCATTCCAATTTCTTAGTGGTCAATGTAAACTTTGCTTTCTAGATTCCAACATGGTTTCTATCACAAGGTACATATGCTTCCTTAGACTTATTTTTAAGTCAGATTATTAAGAAAGTTGCTATATAAGATTAAGCTCAGAAATGAACAAATGATTTTAAAGTTAAAACTAAACTTCCAGGCCAAAGGACTAAAATTACTACCTTTCTTTCTAAAGAGGGTTTCAGGTTCGTAGTTTTTTAACAGAGACATTGTCAAGATTCAGGAGCCTACAGAATTCAAACGAAATGCCATTCATTTTAATTAACTGTAACGGGGTGATCCCTAGAGTGAGGCATGCAAACTAAATCTGGCTGAGCAACATTGTCCCTTGCTGAAATGGCACAGCAACATGTGACTGGTCACAACTGATGGGGATTGCATTTTTTTTTTAAGTGACAAGCCACGGAATCAGGAGAAGCTGCCAACCCAGTGGTCTATAAGAGATGCTGAGATGAACCAGCCCTTACCACTTTCTCCTTTGGGACTCCTTCCAGTATTTCCTCTCCTTCAGACTTTGATCAAGGAGGAGAAAAAGGTTTCTTTTTCCTTCACACCCCCAGTGGTAATGTCAGCTCCAAGCACATGGAAGGCAGAAAGCTTATATTTGCATGGCTATCCATCAATAAGCACTGTGCTAGGTACAAGGGACGGAAAGACCGAAAAAAAAAAGGAACAATCCTTGCTCCTAGGAAGCATCCGTTCAATTGAAGGAGACAACATGAAATTATATATCTGCATATGAATATGTAAAAAAATATAAGGGCCAGCACTAGCATCTAGTGAGAAATCAGGAAAGGGATTGTGTAGAATGTGATGACTGAGCTGTGTTTTGAAGGAGAAAAGGGATTCTATGAGGAAAAAATGAAAGATTGCCAGAGAAAAGACACAGAGATGAGAAGTAGAGGACCAGGTGAGAGGAATCTGCATTCCTCACAGAAGGCTTTAACTGGACCATAAAGTGCAAGAAAAGAAATAATGCATAATTAAGCTCAAACATGGGTTGAGATTCTAAAAAGGGCTTTAAAAAAAGAGTTTCTACTTGATCCTAGAGGCAATGGGGAGCCACTGGAGTTTGATGAGTCTGCTCTTAAGGAAAAATTCTTTGATATCTGTGTGGATGACTGATTGGATTGGGGAGAGACCTAAGGCAAGAAGACCCAACAGAAGGCTATTCCAATAATCCAGGCAAAAGAGATCTGAGCTAAAGTGGTGACTTTGTGGGCAGAGAGAAGAGGTCAAATGCAAGAGAGATTGTGGAGGAAGAAACAAGTTGAAGAAGAGGGAGGACCTGAGGTAATGACAAGGTTATGAACTTGGAAGATTAGAATAATGGTGGTATCTGCAATAGAGAAGTTCAGCCGAGGAGTAGGTTGGTAATGATGGGGAAAATAAAGAGTTCTTTTTTTTTTAATAATGAGTTTGTGATACCTCCTGTACATATCCACTTTGAAATATCCAGTAGGCAGTTAGTGATATGGGACAAGAACTCAGGAGACAGATTCCTGTACAACTATAGATACACACACACACAAACACACCTGGGAATTATCTGCATTAAGATAAAAAATTAACTCATGAAAGATGATATTACTGAAAATGGAGAGAGAGAAGAGACAAGGGTATACCCCAAGGTCCAGGACAGAACCTTAGGATACAACCAATCTGTTAGTAAGTGTAATGAATGATGAGCCAGTAAGAGAGAATGAAAAGGAAAAGATAAGGAGATAGGAAGAAAACCAAGAGATAGTAGTGTTACGAAAAATTAGAAAGGAGATTGTATGCAAGAGGAGAAGATGATGCAATTGTCAAATGCAGTAAAAAGGAAGTGGAGAAGGAAAATGCCTTTTTAAAAGATCATCAGATTTAGCAATTAAGATATCATTAATAGCTTCAGAGAGAACACTTTCATTTGATGGATGAGGACAGAATATAGATTGCAAAACACTGAGGAGAAAGTGGGAAATGAAGGAAATTAATCTATGTAGATTTTTCTGGGCATTTGGTTCAGAAAGGGAGGGAGATAGAAGACAATACCTTGATTAGATGGCAGGGTCTAGTGAAGGTTTTTTTTAAGGATGGGACAGATTTGTTCCTATTTGAAGGGAGCAGAGAAGGAACCAGTAGACATTGAAGACTGGGGGGAGTGGATGACTGAGGTGATAACCAGTTGGAGAAGATGGACAGAGATGGAATCAAGGCATATGATCAAGGTTGGCCTCTGCAAGGAGAGGGGACACCTTACTATCTAAGAGTGGAAGAAAAGAGAAGAGCGTGGATGTAAAGAGAAAGCAAGAAAAAAAGAACTCAATGAACAGCCTCAAATTTTTCAGTAAAGTAAAAGAAGAGGTCCTCAGCTGAGAGTGGGGAAGACATAGTTATGAGCCTAAGAAACAGAAGTCCCTTCCTTCTGTCTTTTTCTTCTCTGTGCACACATCTGTGATGAGCAATCAACAGATTCTAAGAAATGGTTGTTTCCAGCCTTAGCAGTTGTCTCATGAATTCAAGTTCCTGAGTCTATGAATCAGTGCCAACTGTCCAGTGGAAGAGATTCCTGAGGTTACAATTATTCTTTGAGATGACCACTAAAAGACCACCCTGAACATGAAAAGACTAAAGATCCACGCCTGGCCGCCCAAGAGACCTAGACTTTGTGAGTTACTCTATAGCAATTCACACTAGATCTGAGATGAAAATGAGTTCCCACAAAATGACTTTATCCTTCAAGGAGAGTATGATGGTGATGGGTTATTGTTTTACGGTTGTGTATTTGTTAATGTAATCATATTATGAGTCTTTTATATTTTAAGCATTTTTATAATGGGAAAAATAAATATTTTTCCTATAACTAATGACTATTTTGGACATGTAGCATCTTTTTTTTCCCCTACAAGAGAGGCTATTAATCCTTTTTCAGAAAACCTTAGACATGAGCCATACGTAAGATTAGCTTAAAAGATTTTCCCTGGAACTCTGGGATAGTGATGAGACAAGACAGAGAGAGAGAGAGAAGCCTCAGCCCACTCTTCTAAAGATCAGGCTCGCTTTGGGATAAACACAGTTGGTACCAGAGCTCTTTGTGGGAGGGGCCGCCCCTAAGTCATGAGTCACACTATTAAGTAACTTTATAGGTACAGATAAAGCCTTCTATAGATGAAGTTATAAGAAAGATATCACTAATACTTCTGATACATTCAAAATACATTTAAATGCTTCATTAAAATCAATCAACAGAAGACATTTATGGAGAACTGGCTTTGGATCTAACACTGTCAGTCACTATGGGGTATACAGAAGAAGTGGAAGGCACATCTCTTCCCTCCAGGACTTTATAACCTCAGTAAGGAAAACAATCTCATATGCCTGAAACAAAAGAAAATTAAACGCTGGTCACTGACTGTAAGTACAGTACATAAGTACACTGGCAAGCAAGAAAAGAGACTCATAAAACCTTGTTCTATATTTCCCCTTTCTTCTCCGACATCCCACCCCCAACCCTATGCCAGTCCTCTGTGATCCAGTCAAATGGGCCCTCTCTCTGTTCCTCAAACCCTCTACCTGTGATCTGCATGTATTAGCTATCCTCCAGGGATGAATGGACTCCTTCCTTACTCCTCCTTCAAAGAATCCCTTCAAGATGAAACACAAGGTCCATGAAAAACTTTCTGATTCCTACAACTGTTAGTGACTTTTTCCTAAAATATCTTGTATTTTACTACTTTATATTTATTCTGTATATGCACGTATGTATGTAAACATGTATATCATCTTACTGTCTCCTCCATTAGAACGTAAGCTCCTTGTAAATTGTGGTTATTTCATTCAAAGCATTTGTGCCTTAGAAATGTGCCTGGTGTATAGTAGATGCTTATAATTACTTGCTGAATGATTGATAGACTGCTCATTACTGTTCCATTGTTGGATACCCTTGTTTTCTTTTCTTTGTACTTATGAACTGCATCTTTATATTAAAAATGCGAAGAAGTGGAATTTGTGATGGACCTTCAATGATAAAGCAGATGTAGGTTTGTTTAAGGAAAGAACACTATTCCAGCCAGAGAAAACATTAATACTGTTTATTAGGCACATTTAGAAGTAGCTGGAAATAACTGTAAGATTATTTAAGATGATACCAGATTGTAGAGAGCCTTGAAAGCAAGGAAGAAAGAAGTCTTTATATGTGATAGATACATCAAAGGGCAGCTGGGTGGCATAGAATGTAATAGCACAGGGCTGGAGTCAAGAGTTCAAATCTAGCCTCAGACACTTACTACTTGTGTGACCCTAGGCAAGTCCCTTACCTACGTTTGCCTCAGTTTTCTCATCTGTATTTAAATGAGCTAGAAAAGGCAAGAGCAAACCACTCTGGTATCTTTGCCAAGAAAACCCCAAATGGGGTTATAGAGAGTCAAATACAACTGAAACAGCTCACGACAACAAAGAACATGCCGTTAAACAGGGAGTAGGTGCCAAAAAAACAGTATGGAAATGGTAATGGATTTGATGTCAGAAAACTTGCATGCAAATCTGTTCTCTGCTGCTCAGTAGCTGTGCACAAGTCACTTTTCTCTGGGTCTCGTTCTCCTCATTTGTAAAAATTAAAATGAATGAATTGAATTAGAGGATCTCCAAAAGTCCCTCTCAGATCAAAATTCTCTGATCCTCAGATCCCATGGAAAAAGTAGTATTTTGGGACAATTATCCTAATGGCAAACTATTTTCTAAAAAAAAATTTAAAGGAGTCAAGCTTGGAGACAGGTTAGCTAGGAGATTGTTACAATAACTTAGGAGAAGAGATAAGGGTCTGAACTAGAATGACAGAAAATAGATACAGAAAGGGAGGGATCACTGTAAGAGACTTCTGGAACAAAGAACAATAGAAATTAAAGACAGACTGCATACATTCAGAGCCGAAGAAGTAGTAAGTCAAAAATAGAGTAAGAGTTTCTAAACCAAAGGAACTAGGAAAATAAATGATGGGTGTCCCTAGAATAAAGAGGGTAGTCATTGGAAAAGACAATTGGTTTGAGGAGAGAAAATAATGAATTCAGCTTGGAATGTTTTAAGCATCTTAAATTTTTATAGTTGAATATTAGAAAATTAGAATCATTAACTTGGGTTTAATTGGGCTGTTGGCCTGACAGGTGGATCATTCTAAATGACATGTTCATGCTGGGAGGTTGTTGAACTGATCCATCAAAATGTCTTTCTGGCATCTTTTGGCTTAAATTCTGTTGGAATAACAGTAGGAAGTATGGAACTTCTAGGGAGTGTTGTGTTTAAGCCTAGAGATCAAAAATAAAGTGGGGTATGGGAAAATAGCTGTGGTAGGTCATATTTTTCAATCTGTAGCTTACAAAAGAGCTTCAAAAGATTAAAAAGTAGAGTTTTAGCAGCTCATTAATCCTACAAACCCATGAAACCCACCTGTGATGTTCACTAAAAAATTGAGCATGAGAAAGGTCTGACAGGCAGGAAAGAATTAGCCCATGCAAACCCTTCTGAATCCTATGCAAGTGGAATCTAAATGAGGAGCAATCATTTGTTTACTGACCTAATAAAAATTCCACACAATGGTTTGTCTGTGCTGGAAGTGCTAGCATTTACCTTTACAATAATGTTCAGTTTTGGAAAATAAAGTTCATAAAGTTTCTATAACTCCATTTTATAGATGAGGAAACAGGTTCTGAAAGACTGGTTTTCCTAAGGTTGTAGGACTTAGAGGTGGGTAAGGCATCTATCTTCACCCTCTTGGGGGAAAAAACAAAATAAAACCTTGGTTTTATTTATTTTTTATTTTTATATTTATTTATTTTTTTATTTTTCTAAATTTTTTATTTATTTTTTATTTTTATATTTATTTTTTAATTTTTAAAAATTATTTAACATTCCTCTCTTTCTCAGTCCAATCCTTTCATTTTAGAGATGAGGAAACTGAGTCCTAGAAAGATTAAGTAACTTCCTCAAAATCAAACAGGAAATAAATAGCTAAGCTGGAATTTAAACCCAAGTCCTTTGACCCCACCTGAAATTGATGATGCCATGACTCCAATAACTTCAAGACCCAGAAATCTTTCCACTGTACCATCAGATCCATTTAATTTACTGAAGAGATATAGCCTTTTTATCATTCTTCTTTTGAAATTATACCCATTTTTTACATGATTGCACATGTATTACATGTATTAGATCACTTACATCTCAGGAAGCAGGGAGGAGAAGAGGAGGCAGAATTTGGAACTCAAAATGTTAAAAAACTGTTTTAACATGTAATGGGAAAATTAAATATTATTAAAAATAAGAAATCATAACCATCATAATGCAAGTTCTTTGAGGTTAAGGACTATTTTCATTTTGTGTTTGTATTCCTTGCCCCAAACAAAATGCCCAGCATGCAGTAGGCACTTAGTAAATGCCTACTGCTCTCAGGTAGGCTTCCCTTGAGTTTGCTTTTTAAATGTCTTCATCCTGGTGAGTTTTCATCTCCACAGTTAGGAAACAAAGTGCACTTTGGCCTTTTGTCACTCCCTCCTTCCCCCAATACATTGGCAACAAAGACAAGAAATGCTGCAATACACTGATCACAGACTTTTCCAAGAAACCCTTAGCCTTTGGCATGAATACGTCTATGGTTATCAGGTATAACAAAAATTCTTCTACAACAAATTTCTGAGATATTTATTTATTTATTGTAATGTTTCAGTGACTATTTTAAGTGGAATGAAGGGTGGTCTTGGGAGAGACTTACGATGAGAAGAAGCTACACAGAAATGTATCCTACCATGAGTTAACAAAAGCACTTTCAGATCTATAATCTTATGTGATCCTTAAAACTCTGGACTAATCATTTTGACAGATGCAGAAACTGAGGCAGAAATATCTCATATATCCAAATAATTTTGGAATAGCAAAGAACTTCAAACAAAGTTGGAGGGTGGCTAAAAAAATTTCAATATGTGAATATAATGGAATATTCTCCATGTAATAGAATATACTTCAAAAGAAACAACAAAAATTATTAATTCATAGAAACAGGAGAAGATTTGTCTGAACTGTTGCAGAATAAAGTAAACAGAATCACAAGAACAAGCTACAAAATGACCACACCACAATATAAGGAAAACAGTATTGAAGGACTTCAGGATGCTGATCAATACAGGGACCAGTCTTGATTCCCAAAGGATTCCTCTTTCTTATCAGAAAGATGATGAACCATTGTGGAGACAGGAGATACACCAAAGAGTAGGTGGCCAGTGTGTTAGTTTAGTTTGCTTATCTCCACTCCTTTGTTACAAAAGAGGTTTCTAATAGGAAGGTCAGAGAGTGGGTGGCAAGAGACAATGGTGTTAGAAAGGCTATCCATAAAACATTTTGTTTTTTTAAGGAAGAAACTGAGTCAAAGAGATGAAATTAGTTGTACAAAGTTGTGGCAGACTCAAGATTTCAAACCCAGCTGCTATGAATCCAAGGCTGTAAGAATCTAAAAGAGCCAAAATCCAGGTCCAGCTGAAAGGTACTAGACTATTTAAGGTCACTTTTCACAGTAATATCCAGAGGATTCCTTTAGATCAAAGTGATCCTTGGTATATCAGTGATTCCATTAACTTAATGTTCAAAAACAAAAAACCACCCCCCCCTTGTTCTGTCTTGTATACTTCAGCTAGCAAAACCTAGGTAAGTCTTAAAAAACTTCAGTATCCAGTAATTCAGTTGTTTTGATAAAGAGTTCTAACACATCCTAGCTTCCAGGAATAAAGAGGTCATAGAGCCACTGCACTCCACTTGGTCAAATTACATCTCAAGACAAATCAATAAGCACGCATGAAAGGCTCCTACTATGTGCCAGGCACTGAGCTACGTACAAGGGATAAAAGAAAAGAAAAAAGGGGGGAAAAGTTCCTAGAGGTCATATCTCAGGGAAAAGGCACCAGACCAAGCATTAAGGGAAACTGGAAAAGGTTTGTTACAGAAGGTAGGATTTTAAGTCAGATTTTACAGAAGAAGTCAGGGAAATAAAAAGCCACAGAAGAGAGGCAGATTTCTAGGCATGGGATGCAGCAAATAAAACATGAACAGTCTGGAGATGAAATGTTTTCTGCAAGGAACAGCAAAGAATGCCACTGCACTCTAGAGCATGTATCATTGTCAAAACAGTGTCACTGTATTATAGGCAGTAGAGGGGAGTGTAAGAAGACAGGGTCAAGTTATGAAAAGCTTTCATGCCAAACGTGACTTTATTTTGGATCCTAGAGATAATGGAGAGTCTGTAGAGTTAACTGAATAGGAGAGGGTGACATGACACGGTCAGACTTACTCTTAAGGAGGATTGCTGAGTGGAGAGTGGACTGGAATAGAAAAGACTTGAGGCACAGAGATCAACCAATAGGCTACTAACGAAAATCTGAGGCACCATAGTTGAGGAAGAAAATTGATAAGGTGGAGGATATCCTGAATAGAACAACTGGGATGACCACAAATTTGTGTCAGGACTTCTCTAAAAGAAATGGGGGAAATGTGGCCCAGAGAAGACTCGGGACATGATAGCTTGCCTTCAAGTACCTGAAAAACTTTCAGGTAGATAAGGGATTAAATGGGTTCTGTCTGGCCCCACAGTATAGAAACAGGTGCAATGTTTGGAAGAAGCTGCAAAATATCAAACTTAGGCTTATTGAAAAAAAAGGGGGTGGTTTTTTTTTTAACAACTAGAGCTATCCAAAAGTAGGGAGGGAGGGAAAGTTGAAAAGGAGTGAATTTAGGCTTAATTTCAGGAAAATCTTCTTACCAGAGCTGTCTGAAAGTGGAACACTTGATGAGTTAATGGATTTCCCCTGTTGAAGTCTTCAAGTGAAGGCTAGATGAACACTCACTGGAGTCGATACAGGGGGTATGATTTTGATCAGATGGCTATAGAGAGCCCTTCCAACTCTGAACTTTTGTGACTGCGATATGGGGGTGGGGGGATTCCTCATTCAGAGAAAACTTTACTGGGAAGAAAACACTTTGTAAGCCTCAGAATGCTATAGAAATGTAAGCTAAAAACAAATTGAGTTTTACTTTATCATATATTTCAAACAGAAAATGAAGTCCTGAAAAAGTGATTGCTTCCCAAACAACAGTGTATGCTACTCATGATCAGCTAGGTGGTATGCAGATATGACAGTCCATTATTTACCTTTCAGTTAAGCTGACTGATGGGCTTGTGCCTACAAAGTCCATCAACTCCATGCAGCCCACATAGCTGCCATTATGACAAGGCTAAGACCCCAGAACTCAAGCAGGAACCATCATATGTCCTGATGGGAAGTAGTAAGATTATTAAACAGCAGCTACTGCTGTCTACACCACCCTCCCTGCTCTTGGCAGCGGTTGGGTTCCAAGGGCTAATGAGAACAAGGTGCAATATGGTTTAACAATTTAAGTAAATTCCTTAGCAAAACAAAATTTCTTTAAAAACATATAGACGGTACTATGGTGACTACATCAGGCAAGGCACATGTCAAAAAAGTATGCTAAAATCTGGCAGGTACGTCTAAAGTGTCAATAAATTAAATGGGGTTTATTTTCACAGGGCCAAATGGTCAGACTTACTCATGGTTTCCTACTGAGGAATAAGAATTACCCCCTAGAGACAGTAATCAAAGTGCAATTAGCCCTTTCTGGCATTTTTTTTAATACTATCCTTATTTCATGCTTCATTGATCCCTCCATCTTAGCACACATAGTTTTGCACCACTTTTTACAAAAGCACACAATTCAGTCTTGCCCTCCTTCTCCCCCATAACTTCTATACAGGTTACGCTATAAAAACTCATGTATAATCAGCATGGTCCAGTGGATAAAAGCACTAAAGCAGTCGGCCAAGAGACCCAAGCACTAGACTTGCCTGTGACAATACCAGCCATGTGACCTTTCAGCAACTTAACGGCAACAGCAGCAGGAGCAATAGTAGTGTTACTGTAACACTTTAGATTCTTTATATATGTTACATATGTTAACATGGAGGTTTCTATTCTCCTGGATCTACTCATGACTCTCTGGACTTCCCCTCTATTCCCCAATAGGCTTCTTACAGTGAAAGATGTTTCCACCCTTTCAGACCCACCTCTCCTCCTCCAATTGGCAAATTCCTCCTGAACTTCTATTTTAAAGTGGTGTGCAGGTGAGTCATGCTCACCACCTTTTACTGTTCTCCCATTCTCAATCCTTACTTACCATATGTGTCCTTCATGACCCATAAGGGTACCTACCTTTCTTTCCTTCCCTTTCCTTTTCAGCTCCTTTTATGTGTTATTTTCATTCATTAGAATGTAAGCTCTTTTGAGAACAGGGGCCATCCTTCTTTTAGCTTTTATTCGTATCCCCAATGTTTAGAATAGGTCGTGCCTACCTATAAGGTACTATGTTTATTTAGCACTGAAGAGCCAAGATGAAAAAACAAAATGATCCCTGTCCCAGCAAAGTTTATTTCCTAATATGGAGACATATCATGTACACAATTCAAGAAGAGTATAATAGGGACAGAAATATGATTCATATCACGGAGGAGTGGAGGAGAAAAGGAGGAGGAGGCTGAATGGAGATAAGAGCAAGGGAACTGGGTCTGGAATGAAAACAGAGTTTTAACAAATATGAGATCATAGCACATTTCATGCAAAGCAGATGGCTTATATGAACATGAAGGTGGGAGCAAGGTGGTCAAGATCAGTGAACAGACTAGTAGACAAGTTTGCTTAGAATATACACTGTGTGAAGAGCCACAATGCTGAGTAGGCAGTGTGGTACAGTGGAGGGGGAACTGGACTGAAGACAACAGAATTCAGGGAACAACTTCTACAACAACACTGAAAAGAAAAACAACTTCGAAAGACTTGAGAACTCTGATCAATGTAATGACCCATAAGGATGAGCTCACTGATGAAGCACGCTACCCAACTCCCAATAGGATATTAATGAACTCAAGATGCTCTACCATTTTAGATATGGTCAATGCAGGAATTTGTTTTGTTTGACTATGAATACTTGTTACTGTTTTTCTATAAAATGAATGTGTTAGAAGAGATTACCTGTCAATTGGCCATTTCCAGATCTAAATCCCATGATCTCTCATCACTTTGGTAAAAAACAGCATACTTTGCAATATTCTACACTGATTCTTCCATTGGAGCTTTCAGAATATCATACCATAGCAGTTGTGCTGTCCATGAGGCAAGCCAGTTTAGCTGAAGAAGAAAGGCCCTTTGTGAGGAAGGGACAGGAGGCTCCACAGACCAAGTTTCTGCTTGACCTGCCCATAGACATCTTCCCCACCTCAGACACTGATGGAGACAACCTAGGACCCTGTACTCAAAATACCTTAGAACAGAAGGAACCCTCAGACCATTGACCTTACTTCTATCTTGATTCCTAGATCCATCCCAAGGAAGAGGAACCCTTGTGAAGATGTGACCTGGCAATAGATACTGCCGATGCTACACCACCACCCTACCCCATTTCTCAGTAGCTACAGCTATGGAAGACCAGAAAACAAAATTCTCACCGAAGTCCTTAACACTCTCAAATTGTTTAACATTGGAAATAGACATGATTTTATCAAGGGAAATGACATTAAAGAAGATATATTATCATCTATTTTTCCAATGTACCATAAGAATCTTAGTATCTTCCCAATCCATTTGTAGAGCTCATATATAGATATAGAGATAGATTTATATGTCTTATCTCCTCTTATTAAAATCTGAGCTCCTTGAAGCAGGGACTGTTCTTGCTTTTCTATTTATACCATCAATATTAAGCAAAGTGTACGTAGTAAAGATTGAATACATATTGTTTTTATTCATTCATCATAGCATTGATTCTGAATACTGACAAATCATAAAAGCATAAAGGTGAGAGAAAGCCACCACATGTGATGACAACAGCTCCAATCTGACCTCTTTGAACAAGCCATCAACACCAAAAAAATTTTAAATGAACAAAAGATAAAAAAGATAGTAATTACCATCTCCTAAGAAGTCTAACAAATGTAGAACAGTGAAAAAGAGTAATTTCAAACATACTTTCTTAAGCTTTCTATACTCTCGATTGTGGCACTTGAAGGGAATCCCTCACATTTTCCTTGAAGTAGAATTTTTATCTTAATATATGCCTTTGAGAGTATCAGAAAGATTCAGCGTAGAGGCAATAAGAAACTAAAGAATATGAATAGTGGATGAAACGCAATTCAAAATATTTTCTAAAAGAAAAAGCCCTCATATTCACATTGATTCAATTCAGTTACACAGACATCTATTAAGTGATGTTTATTTATAAGCAAGGTACTGCACTCTGCACTGGAGATAGAAAGACACAACACAGAGCCTGTTCCCAAGGAGTTTATATTCTAATAAAAAGAAGGTTAAGTACAAAAATAACTATGTTGAGCAATGAGTGAGCTAATAGGAAGGGAGAATTCCAAGATATTTCTACCTGGAAGTGAAGAGGAAGATAGGATAACTGATCTGGAGACAGGATAGAGGGGAAGGACATTAAAATATATGGACAGAAGAAAAGGTAAACTTGTTCCAAGCACATAAGACAACGGTGTGAGCAAAGTCACAGAGACAAGATAAACCAGGATGAGAATGGGGCACAAAGAGCAGGCCACGGAATCACAGAGTTTGAGAGCTGGAAAGGACTTCAGCACTCATTTACTTCAGCAACCCAGACATGAAAGTCATTCTCGCTGCAATATATTTTAAAAGTAGTCATATGGATTATGTATGAAAAACTTTAAGGAAGGGGACCTTCACCAACTCTCAAAACATCCTCTTCTATCTAGTTCTGGACATTCTAACGGTTAAGAAATTTTGGGGGTTTGTTTTTGTTTTTTTCCTGACATTAAGCTTTTAATTCACATCTTTTCAACTTCCACCCAGCTTCTTCCCTCTGGGGCCAAACAAAGCAAATCTAATTCCTCCTTCCACTGACAGCCAAAGTGTCAACTTTTTGTCTTCTCTTCTCCCTGTTGAATATCCCCAGTTCCTTCAACCAATCTTTACAAGCTAAGGACTTGGAGCCCTTCATCATCCTGGATGCTTTCCTCTGGACACACTCCAGCTTGTCAACATCCTTCTTAAACCATGGCTTAGTAGTTTCAGTGAGGGCACAGAGCAGAATTTATTATGTTTCAGGTGAATCTAAAAGGGCAGGACTAGGAATCATGGTCTCAGACATGATGAAAAGGGAAAAATAGGTAAACTGAATTATGCTTAAAAGCATGAAATAGCTTCAGTACTGAAGATATATGTACCAAATAACAAAGCATCTAAGTACTAAAAAGAAAATCTAAACAGATGACAGGAAGAAAGAGTAAAACTGTAATAGGAGTTTCAATATGCTCCCTTTCAGACTAAGACAAATTCGCCAAAATGATAAATGGCAAAAAGATAAGGACCTAAATAAATTTTTAGAAAAGCTAGGGATAATTGATGAATAATAAATAAAAATCAGTATACAAATTTCTCCTCTTTGCATGCTACTTTTCAACCTTACCATGTGCCAGAACATAAAAACCTCATAAACAAATACAGAAAAGCAAAAGTATTAAGCATATCTTTTGTTGTATGCAATAAAAACTAAAAAGCAAAACATATTTGAGGAAAGAATTCAAACACAAATGAAGATTAAAAATATCATCTGAATGAATGTCTTTGCCAAAGAGCAAGTCAAAGGAATAATAGATAATTTCAACAAAGAAAAAGATGAGACAATATGCCAAAACTGCAAGAAGCACCCAAAGCAGTAGAATTTCTATCTCTAAAACACTTTTATCCACAGAAAGAAAGAAAAAGGAAGGAAGGAATAAAGGAAGGAAGGAAGGAAGGAAGGAAGGAAGGAAGGAAGGAAGGAAGGAAGGAAAGCAGGAACAGATCAATGAAGTGAACCTACAACTAAAAAAAATCTATAAAAATAAATTTTAAAACTCTAAACACAAAAATAAACTTTTAAAATAAGACAAAATTAAAACCAAAAAATACTACTGAAGTGACAAATTATAAAAAATGGATCTATTTTGGGGAAGAACTAAAAAATAGACAAATTACTAGCTCATTTTTATTTGATCAAAAAGAAAGAAAAACTAAATTATCAAAATAAAAATCTTTAAAGAAAAATTCATGCCAGATTAAAGATAAATAAAGAGAATTATGAGGAACTATTTTGCCTTGTTATATGGCAGCAAAAGTGACAGTGTAAATTAAAGTTGAATATTCACAAAAATGTAATTTATCCAGATTCACTAGACAAAAATTAGAGAATTTAAATAACTCAGTAATTGAAAAGGACATTGAGCAAGTCATAAAAGAAATCTCAAAGAAAAAAAAAACCAGACCAGATGTGTTTATAAGTTGGCTCTATCAAAATGCAAAGAAAAATTTACTCTAATACTACATAGTTTGCAAAGTAGATAAAGAACCCTTTCTACGAGATGAATATGGTCCTGATACCCAAACCAGAGGAAAATTAAGCAAAGAATTCAAACTTTAAGCCAATATCTCTAATGAATATCTATACAAAAATATTGAATATAATATTAACAAAGGGGCTATAGCAACAAAGTAAAACAATTATCCTCTGTGACTAGGTTGGATTTATACCAAGAATGCAGAGTTAGTTAAACATTAGGAAAACCATAAACATAATAGATTGTATTAACAACAAAAGTAATAAAAATCACATTATTCTGTCAGTTAGATACAGAAAAAGCCTTTCAAAAATGCAATATGTATTTATGTTTAAAGAAACACTAACAAGTTTAAGAATAAATGGATACATGGATAAGAATAAATCTGTAATGGAAAAATGCCAAAATCATTCCATCATTCCAGTAAGTTCCAGGGTAAAACTGTCATTTGTCATTACTATTATTTGATATAATTATAGAAATATTTGCTATTATAATAAGGTAAGATTAAGAAATTTAGGAAATAATCATGGGTAAAAAGAAAAACATTATTGTTTTTACAAATATGATGGTTTACTAGTAACAACTAAAATTAACTAAAACAATTAACCTACATAAAGTAGCAGAATAGAAAATAAACTCACAGAAATTACAATTGGGGCAATTAATTACTTTAACAAAGTATTGATCAGTATAAGAATTTTTAAAAATCACTTGTGTTTATAAATACCATTAACAAAACTAATCAACAAACATTTATTAAGCACCTACCACGTGCCAGGCAGGGTGCTAAACACTGGGTTACAAAAAGGGCAAAAGACAGTCCCTGCCCTGAAGAAGCTTACAATCTAACGGAGGAGACTACATGCAAACAAATATATACAAATGCAGCTATGCACAGGATTAGTAGGAAATAATTAAAAGGAGGAAAGCACTGAAATGAAGAGGGATTAGGGAGCTTCCTGTGAAGGCAGAATTTTACTTGAGACTTAAAAGAAGTCAGGGAGGTGAGTAGGGAGTGGAAGAGGACAGCAGTGAAAATACAGAGAGACAGAGTATCTTGTTCATAGAACAGCCAGGAGGTTAGTGTCACTGCATAAGAGAGTACATGCTGGGGAGTAAGATGTAGGAAGACTGAAAAGGTAGAAGGAAGCTAGGTTATGAAGGGCTTTGAATGCCAAATACAGCACTTGGAGGCAACAGGAAGTCACTGAGTTTACTGAGTAAGGGGGATTGGGTGAGGAGGGGCTGGTGGCTGACATGATCAGACCTGTACTTCATGAAAATAATTTTCACAGCTAAATGGAGAATGATTTGGAGAGTAGGGAGAGACTTGAGGCAGGCAGACCTACCAGCCAGCTATTACAATAATCCAGATATGAGGTAAGAAGGGCCTGCACCAGGGGGGTAGCAATATCAGAGGAGAGGAGAGGGCATATTGGAAAGACAGTACAAAGGTAAACTCAGAAGAACTTGACAACAGCTTGGATAAAAATCAAAGGAAAAAGAGTAAGACAATAAATTTAACATAGTTGATGTAGGACTTTCAATAATTACATTAAGAGAACTATAAAATTGTTTTAATAGACGTAAAGAAAAAAAATGAAAACTTAGATGACTGTCCATGCATAGAATTAGGTTAATCAAATATAACAACAATGTTAATGCTTCCCAAAATTAAATTATAAATTCAATTTAATAACAACCAAATGCAATTCACTGCTTTAAAGAATTAGATAAAACTATACATTATGGGAAAACAGGGCAAGGATGTTAAGAGAAATTCTAACAAAAAAATGATAGGAACTTGTCCTGCTGGATTTCAAAATATATTCTAAAACAGTAATCACCAAACTATCTGTTACTATTATATTTTTTATCATCTCACTGAGTCTGGGAGGGAGGAGAGAGAATTTATAAAATAAAAATGTCAAAAAACGGAAAAAATGAAAAAGAAAAATATAGTAGTTTAGTTTTCTCCATGTTTCTACTACATAATTTTCATAAAGTTAAGAACACTAAAGGACTTTAGGGATCATCGATCAATTAAAAATAATTTATTCAACACTATGTGTCAGGCACTAAGGTAAGGGCAAAGAATATAAAGGAAAATAAAAATGCTCCCTGACCTCAAGAAGTTCACATTTTAATGTGGGAGATAACTATCCTCTTGATATGATGTATGAGGAAAATGAAACATAACAGCATCTAGACTTTCACTGATAAAATGATTAACTCAAGACATGGTGGAAACAGGACAGAGCATAAAATTATAATCACTAGAAGAGGAGCCATTGGGGTTCTATCGCCAAGGATATGTGGTGTTTGAAGACTTTCCCTGTAGGGACAACCAGGCGTTACCATCTTGAAGTAGCTGTGGTCCATAAAATAAAAGAATATTTGCATCAAAAAAAGAATAGTCTGTTATTAGGGAAAAAAATTAAAAATAGAAATAAATGGAATATAAGAACCCAGAATAGAACCAAACACATAAAAGAGATTAATATTTGTTAAACCCAAAATTATAAAACTTTGGGGGGAAAAGCCTCACAGAGGAGATAAAAGGAAGGACTGCCAACAGAGCCGAGAAGAAATCCATTCCATTCCAGGCATGGGAGAATGATATGAGCAAAAGTACAGAGAAAGGAAAGGACAAGATGAAAATGAAAAATATAAAGTAGGACAGTTTGACTAGAACGTAAAGCATGTGAAGAAAAGCAGTATAAGATAAGAGTTAGGGAGGCTTTAAATACCAGGGTGAGAATCCATTTTACTTGGCAAGAAAAAGTAAGGAAAGAAAAACTTGGTAAGGAAAAAAAAGAAAGATGTTTTGAGTAGAGAAGTGAAATTATCAACGTGGTCCTTGAGCAGATATGTATATACAGTATCTGACATACGCTAGGTGCTGCTTAATGGGACTAAGTGGCACAATGTTTAGAGCATTGGGTTTGGAATTAGGAAAACTAATTCTCCTAAGTTCAAATCTGACCTCAGATTCTGAATAGCTGAGTTACCCTGGGCAAGTCACTTAACCCTATTTGCCTCAGTTTCCTCATCTGTAAAATGAGCTCAAGAAGAAAATGGCAAACCACTTCAGTGTCCTTGCCAAGCAAACCCCAAAAGGTGTCCCATACAGTCAATCATGACTGAAACAACTCAATAATAATAACAAGGTGCTTAATAAAAAACTTAGGCAATGAACTCAAAAAGGGATAGATTAGTTTCAGGAATACCAGTCAAAAGCTTCTTTCAGTAGGTAAGAAGCAATGAGGACATGAACAAGGATGACTGCAGTGGGAATAAAAAGGCGACATCAGTCAATGTAGAAGCATTTATTAAGTGCCTGCCACCCTTATGGCTAATCAGAAGCCGCTGAATGTTTCTGAGTAGACACGGCCAGATTTCTATATTAGGAAGATTATGAGAGTAAAGCAGAATGATGAGGAGAGGGCAAAAACAAGGAGAACAATTAAGCAACTCTTACAATGCACACAGAGAAAAAGATGGCTAACAATGTATGACAATATATGTATAACAACATCTGGTTATACATAAAATAAATAAGAAAAGTTCAAGTGGCCATAAGAAGCTTATGACTTAGGGGACAGAAAAGGGGCTGGGGATGGAAATGGAGGTGGGAGAAGGAGCAAGAGAAGGGGGAATGGTCTAGGATTTCCTCAACAACTACTTTCCCTTCTCTCACTTAGTAGAGAGTATTTCCTGGCTGTCTAATCTAGGGCCTGATCTGGCAGAGGATGCAACCTTTACAGCACAGCAGCATGCCCTTTCTCATGAGCTCTAGCCTTAGCTTCTTGCTTTTTCTGGAAAGAGAACCTGGGATGTTCTGTTTTTTTCCCTTAATACATTGAGTGGTCTATCAACAAACATTCAAGTATAAATAGCAACTTTTAAGTCATTTTACAACAAAAGTTTTAAATCGTTCCAGATAATGCACTGGTGCGTGAATGTCAAAATCCAGCCAGATCCTAAGAAAATGGTAACCTTAGCCCACCCAACCCTAATTTACATGGCACATTTTCATCATAAATGTTTTTCTGATGTTCCAAGAACATATGACAACACACATACACACACACATAATCCATCTGTGGAGTGACTTCTGTTTTGCAAAACTACCAACTTTACATCATTGTAGTTTTTTTTCTCTATTGCGGCTGCAGCAAGATATCTTATTTTATTGCAGCTATTTTGAACAGGGTACGTATTTCCTTGAACAAATCTTCCCCACACCCAAGCCCAGACAACACTTTTATGACTGTTTTGGCTTAGGGTCAGTGAGATGATTCAGTTTCACTTTATAGATCTTTCTAGTTGAGATGTACCTTGGTATATGTTGCCTTCCTTAAAAACTCTACTAATCCTGGCATTCTGGAAATCTAAATTTCACTGTGACACTGAAAATGTAACTGCCCTGTTTAGATCTCATTTTTTCAAAAATGAACGTATTGGATGAAATGATCTCCAGGTTCTTTTCTCTCTCTAACGTCTTACATTCGACCATTATTTTCCCCTTGGGCTAGACCAATGCTGTCTACCTTCAGGTCTTATTCGACCATTATTTCCCCTTGGGCTAGACCAATGCTGTCTACCTTCAGGTCTTATTCGACCATTATTTTCCCTTGGGCTAGACCAATGCTGTCTACCTTCAGGTCTTATTCGACCATTATTTCCCCTTGGGCTAGACCAATGCTGTCTACCTTCAGGTCTTGCTACAAGCAAGGAGTCCTGTAAAGTGTTTGATTTTATTAAATCTGACAATTTGGTGGGCATACCTATAGCAGAAGATATAATACTAATAATAGTAGCATGTATTTATATAGAGAGAATTTTAAGTTTTTGCAAAGTGTTCTGTACAGGTTATCTCAGTTGATCAGTCAATGCCAGTTGTACTCTTCTAAACTATACCATATACCTAGTTTTAATTTTTACCACTTACAAATTCACAATGTAAGTGTATAATTCAATATTTTCATTCTTTACATAAATATATGATGATTTTCTTCTAGAACATAGTTAGAAAATAAGGAGGTTTAAGTGACCAACAGCATAAAGATCATAGGATATAAAGCTAGAAGGAAGGAAAGGACAACATCCCTTAGAGACCCTGAAGTCATCCAGGGGAGTTTAAACTGGGATCTATGAACTCAGATTCTTTTTTTAATATGTTGGTAGTTTTATTTTAATGTAATTGTTTTCCTTTGTAATCCACAAGAATTTTATGCATTTAATATTTCTAAGAAGGGGTCTATAAGGCTTCTCCAGATGCCAAAGGGATCCAGGGCACAGAAAAATTTGAGTGCTCCTGATCTAGTCCAACTCTTTCCTTTTAGAGATAAGAGAATGGAGACCCAGAGAAGAATAATGACATTGCCAAGGTCAGATAGTGAGGTAATGACCAAGCAGAGCCAAGAACTTAGCAAACCAAAATGGCTTCAAAGTCCTATCTAAGACTGAATGTGGGAAAGATTTCTTCAAAGAACTATGTAACCTAGTCAACACAGAGTTGTAAGATAATCAGATAACTTACTACAGGCTAAGTAGAAAAAAAGCCACAAAAATGAAAAGTTGTTCATTTCACACAGACACACACACACACAAAGTTGTTACACAGTTTGATTCTGTGTGTGTGTGTGTGTGTATGGTACATACTGACAGTAGAGAAATTTATGACCAAAATATGGCATTTAATTAGGGTTTGATGGAATAAACTATTATGTAGTTAAGTTTACAATTAAAGCCTCAGATAAGTGAAGTGATTTGCCTGAGGTCATTCAAACATACATAATTCAGGCACATTAATGACCCTTTGTCTAGTAGAATTAAACGTCAATAAGGATGGATTTATCCTGCATGGATCCATAAGAGAACTAGGACCACAGGACAGAAACTGAAAATTCTTGGAAAGCAGATTTCAGCTTATATGGAGTTCCCTGTCATCACAGATACCAGAACAGATAATAAACACTCAGGTACAATGCAGAGGAGACTAACACACTGGGTAAGGAGCTGGACTTGATGACCCATAAAGCCTCTTTCAATTCATAGGAGTAGACTCAATCCTTCTTCCTAAATACCCATTACCACACCAACCCTCCACTTGATACAATCAACTCTTCACTATAAACCTTAAGACTCCAGGGCTTGTGATGATGGCCCCATTTTTCTTGCTAATTTCAGGCAATGGACTAGGATACTTCTCTACCTCCCTTTCTGCCTTGCCCATAGTTAATCCTAACACCCCAAAGTTTATCAAATAAAAGTCTAGCATATCCCTTTCTTATAGGGAGTCCTAGATTATAAAAATAACAAATATAAAGCTGGATGGGACATCAAAGGTTATCAAGGGCAACCCCCTCATTTTATAGATGAGGAAACTGAGCCTCTGAGAGGTGATCTGTCACACAAATACTAAGAATATAAGAAAGCAATAGACTAGGTCTTCCTGACTCCAAGTCCAACATACTATCCCCTACACCACACTGCTTCTCCACATGGACAATTTAATTATTATTATAATAATTAATAATAAGGGCAACTAATAGTAGTAGTTATATTTATATAGGATTTTAACTTTAACAAAGAACTGTTTTCACAAGACCTTGTGGTGTGTGTGGTGAAAGTATTAATATCCCCACTTTCCAGATAAGGTAAATGGAACTGTGTTTTTCCCATAATCACACAGTAACTGTCAGAGCCAGTATTCACCCCAACTCTTCAATGTCTAGGGTCAACATTCTTTCCACTACAGCATGCTGCAATGAGAGCATTAATTACAAATAGAATAAAATACAAGTAAATATGTTCATCCATCCCTGGAGAAATATGCAAAAACAAAATACACAAAGCAAAACATCAAAATACTCATAATTTTCCCTGTAATAGAGAACATGAATGAAAATAATTTTGAATCTTAGACGTTCAGAGTTGGAAGAGAACTCAGAGGTGTAACCTCTATGGAGCACTTTAAATTTAAATGTACTATATAATTTTTTTTAAATAATAAAGTACCCTAGACATAAACAGAACACTGATACTCTAGATAGTCTTAAAATATTTCAATTTTTCTTCCTCTTAGTACCTTTCCCTCAGCAGCAGAGCTGGGACTAGGTTCTAGGTCCTCTAGCTCTGTTTCCAGTTTTCTGGCTTCACCACTATGAAACACAGAATTGATCTAACACTCCCTCTAAAGCACCCCGGTTCAGGAACCTCAGGGACAATATAAGAGACAGAGTTGGGGGAAGAAAAGTTCATTACCCCTAGCCCTAATTCTGATCTTTTCTCCAGTCTTTCATGAAAGCTGTGATGCTTTCTGCAGCAAAGGAGAAGATGCTTTAAATCAACCCAGCCAAAACCTGAGTATATGGCCAGTGGCTACTGCTATCACTTGTGGATTAGGGATAACCCCCTTCCTGAGAAGAGAAACTGGGGTCAGGTGTGTGTGAAACCAAATGAGAGCATGGCCTCTAGAATCATGTCCGTAACAGACAACTGGCCGATGAGGGCCCAGTCTTAGAAGCCTGTGGGTTAACAATAGTCAGAACCTATCCCACACACTGCCAGGACTGGCAATTATTATCGCTAGTTATTATACATCATCAGATTTAGGGCCCTAGGCAGAGACGTGCTGGAATTAGCTCGAGAGAGCTGATTTTTAAATTTTCTGTGGGAGCTCAGGAATTGGCTAATGCTCGAAACGAGGGTTTGGTTCATTATTTTATTGATTGTGTAGACTTCAAAAAGTATTGGAAAAAAATGTTCATAAATTTTAAGGTACAATTTTTCTCCAAAGAGTTAGTTCTTAAACATTTACCAGCACACCACTGGCCAGAAGACACTAGCAATTGTGAAGTTGAGTCATTTTACAGAGCAGGAAACCAAAGAACAAAGACATAGTGATTTGCCCAGGGTCATCATATGAGTAGCACAGCCGGGATAGCCCAACCTAAATGCTCAGACCTCAAATTTCGTGTCTTTCTATTACACTAAATCACTTTCAGTTCTCTCATCCTTTGAGCCTAATCTAACTGAATATGTTTCAGAGGTAACCAACAAGGACAGAAAGGAAAATTCAAGGACAAGGCATTCTAGGGATTGGAACCACCAAATGAAGGAAAGAGAAGGCATAGCAAAGGTAATCGTTAGCATCATTAGCATTATATTTACCATTTATAAAGTACTGTCCTCACATACCCCATTTCACAGATGAAGAAACAGGATGAGTGATCAGGATGACAGTGTTAGCAATTTAGGGACATTTGTGGGCCAAAAAGGGAAAGACTCTTGTGTACCTGATACTGTAAAGGAAGAAGGTATCTACAATTCTAGGGCCAGTTTAATACTTCAAGACATATTTCAGGGATGGTGTCTGATGGAGTGTTTAGAGACCTGGGAGGGGAACTGTGGTAAAGTAGAAAAGTCACTGAGAGTTGGAGTCCAGACCTGAATACACATTCCTGCTTTGCCACTTATTTCATATGTCACTTATATGACCTTGAACGAGGCATATAATCTCTTTGGGGCCTCAGTTTCCTTATATGAAAAATGAGAGGGACTTGGGACGAGATGACCCCTGAGTCCCCTATCAGTTCTATATCTACAATCCTCTGAGTAGTAATGACAGGAAAGTGGAAGAGCTAGAGTTTGTGGTAAGAGATTAGGACAGAGTTACAAAGGAGACAGGGTGCTTAGAATATTTGACAGTAATACTTTGGGGAAGGAACTTGAATATGTGATTGAGTGCCAAGGCAAATGTGGAGGAGGAAACCTCCAGATGTGCACTGAGTACCTAACTGGGAGATTACTTATGGGAATGGGGAGATGATCTCTGGGTCCTAGTGCCTTCCTTGATTTCCTTTCTCAAACACTTCCCTAACCCCAACATTAACTATTCCAGCAAGGAGAGAATAAGGATAAAGTCCACCAGATCTGACTTTATAACCTGCAACGTATCAGACTCTTACATTTCTGAAGTTTTACTACATCTTTTTGGGAAAGAGATAAGGAAATATGAGCATAAATTAAAATGCCAGGATAATTTCAAAATGTTGTTGAATGCAGACAGTTAGGATTAGAGCCAGAACCTCTGACCCTAAAGCAGTGTTCAGCAATGAAGGATGAACACACTTTCTTATCACTATCTCTCCAGGAACAACTGACAGGCAAGTACCAGAAGCCTGAAACCCACGGAAGGAATCTTCGGCAGGAACGCAGGGGAGAAAAGTCCTTTCTCACCCTGGGAGTGAGGTGAGAAGGAAAGAAATTCAATAAATCTTTGGACCCAACATGATGGGACCAACTGTAAGATCTTTGGGGCACTAAGGAGCTGGTTCTGTGAAGAAAGACATGTATAAACAACTTGAGACTATTTCTCAGAGATGAGCCTAGAGTAACAAAAGTTGCAGACATCTGTTATTTCTGTGATATTCATTTACCAACAATTAATTTGACAAGTATTAATGTTTGCCCAATTGTATGACAGATATTGTGTTAGGCACCAGGGGAACACAAAAGTAAGATATGGGAACTTCAATGATCATCAGGGGTTCTGTTAAAAAAAAAAATTTAACCCAAAGTAATTAATTGAACCATCAATTTAATCCAAACTGGTCAAGTTGGTTTGCATACAATACTAGCAAAGTTTTTTACATTCCCACAATATAAGACCGTCCAACCTTTTTTTTTTTTCAAATATAGACCCCTGAATGCATCTTTGGTTTCTCTCTGTTTTCTTCTATACATTCAAATAAAAATCCTCCTCAGGTGCTTCCAGAAAACGTCCTTTGAAAAAATAAAGTCAATACTTGGCCAATTGAAAAAAAAAAAAACCAGCAAACAAACATGGAAGCCAAGAGACAAAAAGAAGTGTGAAGTAGGAGATTCGGAGAAAAGTCATCCACTGAAAACCTCTACAATGCACAAATCCTGCAAGAAAACTCTGGCTTTTAGCCCTGGGGAGCCAACACCACTTTTTAAGCTACAGTTTGAATTAAATGGGAAAACGTAGCCAGGAACACACAGAGATATGGTAAGGTGATGATGACATAAACAGCATGAAAAGAAGACATGCGTTATGAGATGTGGCAACAGGGAGAGAACCACAGATGCTTTCCTGGCGGTATGCAAACGCACTGAACCCCAGGTGGAAACTATGAAGTAATCAAAACAATTTGGTATTTAAATCTCGTGGAGGGAAAACCCATATATTATAAAAATGGAACAAACATTAGGAAAAATTAAAATTTCTGGGGGTGCGATTCCCCAAATGGAAGAAAGCTACCTACTAAAACAGCTGTGAGAAATCCTGAAATTCTTGCATTTCACAAGCAAGTCAAACTTTCCCTTTATTTAACTCATACAATTTCCATTCATCTCTAAGAGCATGAGAGGCAGTCTGGCACAGAGGAGAGAGGGCTAGCCTGGAAGTATGGGAGAACTGGGTCCAAGTCCAGTCTCTAACACAGATTGACTGTGTGACCACTAGCAAGTCACTTAACCTCAGTGCTCTCAAACAGCTAAGATTTTATGTTACAAATGAATGGCCTCTGTACAAGGGGAAGGAATGTCTTCTCTAGATTGAATAAATCAAAGTCTGGATGCCATCAACACTGCTTCAGTTCCACTCACTATGAGATTATTCAGTCTTCTAAGGTAAAGCTGTCTACGGAAAAGGAAGTAAGTCAGGTATCCAGAGTCTAGATTTGCCATGCATATTTTTTTACTCAAAAGATATCACATAAAGTATGATGAGAGGCAAGGTAATGCTGTACAAGAGTTTTCAAAGTAGTTCAAGGACTCTCCTGGGAGCTCCCAAACGGGTCTGAGAGGTCAAAACTTTTTTCACAATACTAAGACATTTTAATTTCTGGGGCAGTAAATATGAATAGATATAACCTACATAAACAAAAATTCTTGGAGGGAAGAGTGCTCAATAAATTTGAGTGTAAAGGGCTCCTGAGACCAGAAAGTTTGAGAATAATTGTTCTAATGGACTGAGAGACTGCCTCAGAGTAAGGAAGAGCTGAGCTCACATCCTGGCTCTGAAACACACTAGTTATGCTATCCTGAGCAAGTAACTTAGCCTCTCACTGCCCCCTCTCCCAATCCACACCAACCCTCTAGGAAGTCAAATTCCAGTGGCAGCTGGTACAGTCTAAAGATCACTTGCTCTGGAATCAGAAGACCTGAGTTCAAATCTTACCTGACAGTTTACCATCTATATGCCCTTTGGCAAGTCACTTAAATTCCCTGGCTCTCAGTGTCTTCAGCTGTAAAATGAGGGAGGAATTAGACTAAATGGCCTCTGATTTCTAAATCTGGGATCCTATAGTCCCTTCCCTTCAATCTGCATCAATCCAAGGAATTTCCTAAACCAGGGAAATTGGAGGTCTAGTTCCAAAACCCAAAGTAAAACACAATATTTTTCATCAGTGTTGAAGAATTTTTACATAAAGAGTCCTGAGCATTTTTGTAACAGTTGTCCCATCATAACCATGACATCTTAATGTAGGGAGGAGCCAATAACATTATTTTTACACATAAATAAATTCACAGACAGAGAGGTTAAGCATGCAGTTAAGTTTAACAACAAGCTTTTAGCCACATTAGGAAAAGAATCCACATTTCCTGCCTAAACAAAAAAAAATCTCTCCATCATGCCATCCTCTTGTAGAAAAGAAGGATTCAGTTGGATATTCTGATTTTCTTTTCAAATACTAATCATATTACATTAAGTTATCACTTATCTGGAGGGTTAGATTTCTGGAAAACTCACCCCTCTAGAACAGACTTACAATGCTGGATGTAAAGAACAACAGGTGTTTTTGAGCACCCAAAGAAGCTGTTATAAAGCCCCAAACTAAGATCAGGCACTTTTATTCACAGGTCCTTCAACTCTTACTTAGTGCCTCTTATTTTACATATATCTATTACCAACTCAGTAGTCAGTGAGGTGGACTGATGCCTTCAGACACTTATTAGCTGTGTGACCTCTGGCAAATCATTTAACACTGTTTACCTCAGTTTTTCTCATCTGTAAAATGAGTTGGAGGAGGAAATAGCAAACCACTCCAGTCTTTTTGTCAAGAAAACCCCAAATGGGGTCACAGAGAGTCAGACCTGACTGAAATGACTCTACAACTCCCAACCAGCTCAAATAGCTTAATCAGCCGGTCCAGAATATTAGGATCACAGACTGAGGGTGTAAGAGGTATTAAATTCATCTAGGGCAATGAATCTCAAAATTTTTTGATGCCAGAACCCCTTTACACTCTTAAAAATGCTGCAAGGTCCCAAAGAGTTTTTGCTTATTTGGATTAAATCTAATCGATCAATATTTATCGTATTAGAAATTAAAACATCCTAGTATTATTGTAAAAATTGTTTTGATTTCTCAGACCCCCCTGAAAAAGTCTTGGGTAACCCCCCAGTTTCAAATCATACTTTGAGAACCACTGATCTGGTAAAAATTTCTCATTCTACAGAGAAAAAAACTGAGGCTCAAAAAAACTAATTGTGTTGCCCTAAGTCACATACGTAGTAGACAGAACTGGGATTTAAACCCAATTCTTCTGACTCCAAATGCAGTGTTCTCCCAAAACAACAGGCTGGAAAATGGGGAAGGGAACACACAGCAGAAGAAGTAATAGTCTGGCAGCAAGGGAAAAACAGCAGAAAAAGTGTACACAAATTGGATGATGATAGGATATGTATGATAAAAATAAATTACTTAATAATAATCCAAGTCAATTTGCGTTATTGTTAGTAATAGCATTTATAGAGCACTTTGCTAAACAATTTACACATATTTCGTTTGAGTTTTTAGGAAAACTCTATGAAGAAGGTGCTATTATCTCTATTTTACAGATGAGGAAAGTGAGGTTCAGGTAGGTGACCTGCCCAAAGGTCACATAGCTAGTAAGTTGCTGAAGCAGCATTTGCACTCATGTCTTCCTGAATCCATATGCCACCTAGCTGTGTTCTATATTCTCTCTTTAAGACATCTGAGAAGTATGTAAAACACAGAAAAGTTTTTAATTAAAATTGTTTTAAAATTTTAAAGCATTTGTATTTGAGCCAATAAATTGAATTCAATTACCTGGATACTTTACGTAGAACACTTCAGTTTCCAGCAACACAGAATAAATGAGACAATAGTGGACCTAACTGTGTACTCACTTGTATTATTCTATAGGGTGCTAGGTGGTATAGTAGATAGAGTGCCAGGCCTAGAGCTGACCATTCTGAGTTCAAATATGACCTCAAACATTTACTATCTATGTGACACTGGGCAAGTAATTTAATCCTGTTTGCCTCAGTTTCCTCATCTGTAAAATAAGGGAGACGGAAAGGGCAAACCACTCTAGTATCTTTGGCAAGAAAACCCCAAAATGGGGTCATGAAGAGGGACAGACGACTGAAAAACAACGTTATCCTGTAGTGTCTTCATGCATTGGACTTGTCTCTTCAGCAAGGTTTTAAGCTCCTCACGGGCAAGAATTGAGAATTTTGCTTTTTAATGATAACTGACATTTACATAGCACCTTCAAGCTTGGTTCCACCTCCCAATAACATGGCACCCTGGCACCCAGCACCTCCTGGTGCCACGATTTTTTTCAGCTTCCTTTTGCGTTGTCTTCTCCAATTAGATTGTAACTTCCCTTAAGAACAGGGAGCTGCCTTTTTCTTAAGTACACAGTAGGTACTTAAAATAAATATTAGTTGAATTGCATTGAATTATTTAATCACTTATTATTATTGGATTTTCCCTATTTTTTACTTTATTTTATTAGGGTATATTTATTTATTCCTATATTATTTACATACTTGTTGCTTATATTATTTATGACACATTGTTTATTATTTGTATTTTTTGTTTATATACTTAGACTGTTTAAGTCATTTAAATGATTTCATTTATATTTTATTTGTATGTATTTATTCATATTATTTATATTATTTACATACTTGTTTTATTTTTTATTATTCATATATTTATGTTGTTTTATTTATTTATATTGTTTTGTATATTTTGTTATTTATATATTTGTTTACATTATTTTATATATTTTATTATATTTTGTTTTTATATGTTTACATCTTTTTATTTTTTATAATTGAATTTCCCTATTTTTCCAGATGAGAAAATTTGCCCAGGGGTCACACAGTAGGGATCGGCAGTAAATGAAAGCACAGGTCTCTCCCTCCTCCTTCTAAGCACAGTGCACTTTCCACTCTACCATACTGCCTCCCCAGCACCACACCAAGCACAAATCCAGGTGTGTAAGAAACACTTAAATACTTAAATACTCTTGATGAGTTATACTCTCTGAGGCCTCTTCTACCTCTACAGCCTTTAATTCTACAATACCAAAGTACCTCCTTCTGTGACTACTATGTTTTTTCTAAATCTTGACTAACTACCTAATAATAAGGTGCATAAATGCCTCTTGTCTATGCACTTAGTGGACTACGGTCTATCATTTCAACACTTAAGTGCTTTATTTACTTTATGAACCACCTCCAAATTTGTGGAAACCAGGATGTAGTGCTAGCTGATCAATGGAAAGACGGGATTCACAAGTTAATGAGTTTGCCATCCAAGTCAGCATTAACTCACCTTCTAAAAGTAAGCTGGCTGGTTTAGCTTAAATTGGGATAGTAATGGAAAACAATTACCAGCACATCAACTTTCCCTTCAATCCACTGAAGAGTTCACACAGTCAGTCTGCAAGTATTTATTAAGTACCTACTACATGCATCCTTCCTTCTGTTACTGCTCTCCTCCCTCTGCCACTTTTTCTGAAACATTTCAGTACTTGTCAACACTAGAGGATAAATGTAAAAGAGGTAGCAAAGAGTAGGGAAGATCTGAGTTCAAATTCTGACTCTGCTATTTACTACCTGTATGACCATGGACAAGTCCCTTAACTTCTCTCATCTTATCTTCTGTTTCTTTATCTGTAAAATCAATCAGAGAGTTGATAATAGACGCCTAAAGTATCTTCTGGGTCTAAATTCTATGAACAGTCAATAATAACCCATAAGCATTTATTAAGTATCTACTTAAGATCCTATTAAACGTATTCAATATTGTTATCTGTTAGCCAGGCAGCTAGGTTACACAGTGGATAAAGCACTGGGTCTAGAGACAGGAAAACACCTCTTCCTCAGTTCAAATCTGACTTCAGACACTTAACAGTTGTGCACCCCTGGGAAAGTCACTTAACCCTGTTTGCCTTGATTTCCTCATCTGTAAAATGAGCTGGAGAATGAAGCTCCAACATCTTTGCCAAGAAAACTCCAAATGAGGTTCACAAAGAGTCCAGCCATGACTCCATGAGAACAACAACCTGTCAGTCACTTAAACGCAAAGATAAGAGAGGAGAAAGAAAATTAGATCTTACACTTCAGGAGGTTGAAATGTAAGCTTGAGAATAGAAATGGCTTCATTCTTTGTATTTGTATACCTAGTGCCTAGCATAGTGTCGGTTCCATAGAAAGCTCTGTCTAGTTGGAGTGAATTTCCTGACATTAGCCCAGACAGATGGGGAACCTGCCACCTCGAGGTCACATGTGGCCCTCTAGGTCCTCAAGTGGGGACAAAGTTAAGGCCCTAGAGGGCCACATGTGGCCTCAAGGCTGCAGGTTTCCCACCCCTGGCCCAGCATGTTAATCAACAAACATTATTTAAGCACCTACTGTGTGGGGTGGTAGTAGGGACCTCTGGATAATGCACCATGACACAAATCAAAATGTTTTAAGACTGCAGAGCAGCGTTCCAGGCTTGGTTCTGACACTACCTGGCTGCATGTCTGGGTCTCAAGGCTTTCCTCATCTGTAAAATAAGAGGATGAGACTAAACAGTCTCTAAGGTCACTTCTAGCTCTCAAATTTTTGGGTTTTTTTTCTCAGTCTATCAAAAACCCGAACCAGGCTGAGTGAAGTTCCCAACGAAGAATCCATGCAGTTTCTTGTTCTCACAGACGCATATCACAAACATCCAGCTTTACCAGAAAAGAAAGATGGTGAACGTGAATCTACAAGAATTAGATAAAACTAGGCCTTAGGAAAGGGCTTTGTGAAAGAAAAGGGGCACCCTGATTGCCTATCCACACCCACTGTTGGACAGAAAGGGCTTTCAGGTGAAATGCAGAGATAGAAGTTGGAAAAAGCAACTTCTCGTCTCCTTTTTCAGATCATGTATTGCCCCCCTGTGGAGAACAAGTACAAAGAAAAATTCATGGGAATGACAAAGATTCACAGAATAAAGGGAAGTTTTATGATATTTCTTAACCTTTCACTTCTTTCACCAACCACTGAGGCAACTCCTTTGATAAAATTTTAAGAGACGGAAATTTTACTAGATGTGCTATAAGCCAATAGTCATCTAATAATACATTGTCATAATACATGAAGTATTTCGGGATACAAATTTCACATATGGGAACTATTTAACCCCACAGGAAAACATTCTGGAAAAATGTAGAGTACTACAAAAAATGTAAGCTATTATCATTGAGAATCATTTTTCCATTATCAGTAATAATTTTCAGTAATAATTTTGGTAATGTTTATATTTTAATGTCTCACAGTACTCTCAAGGTGACAAAATTTTTTCTTTACAGTGTAGTAAAGTAGCCCTTACCTTCATTACTTGTAATTATACTATTAAGTGCAGCAATCATTTATTTAGAGATACACTCATTCATGTAAGCAACAATGTAAATGGATCAAGGAAGACAGAGTAACTGCATGAGAACTTTACTGTTTAAACACAATGAATTATTTATGTTATATTCTAAGACAAATAAGACACTACAAAAGATACAAGACGATTCATGATTACGATGGTCTCTGCCTCTTTTTTGGGTGATAACCCAGTAATTGTTATTGTTCAGGTAAGTTTGACTCTTTGTGACCCCATGGACCGTAGCACTCCAATGTTGGATTTTCTTGGCAAAGATACTGGAATGATTTTCCATATCCTTCTCCAATTCATTTTACAGAGGAGGAAACTGAGGCAAACACAGTTACATGACTTTTCCTGGGTCATACAGATGACTAGTCAGCGTCTGAGGTCAGATCTGAACTCAGATTTTCCTGACCCCGGGTTCAGTGCTCCATCCACTGAGCCACCTAGATATGTTTCAAAGTTTCCCTTTATTGGAGCGAGAAGGTCCAAATCTGTGATTTTCTTGATATAAGGATCTCAAAGAAAAATCAGCAACTTGTCTGTAGTTTACAGCCTTTAAGTGGTGGCCAGGAACACTATAAGATTATATGACTTTTCCCTGGCCACAGACAGTGAACATGTGCCAAAGGCAGAACATGTACCCAGTGCCCCAAAGCTAACCTTCTCTCTGTTTCACCATGCCTCTTCACCAACTATAATTACAAAAAGAGAATCATATTTATTTGGTGCCTTGAACCAACTGTGAAACAAAACCTAATTCTCAAAATGTATCTTAGGAACAGGGTAGATATGGTGAGGAAACCTGGTCGCAGAAAAGCAGAGCCATCTTCCAGGGATCTTCTAGCAAGTCAGGGAGAAGGTAGGTATACAGGTCACCAAGCCTTCTTGGCATGGGGTCCTGTATTCTCTGCATCTAATTACATCACCTCTCTGATTATGGGCTACAGACACAACGAATGTACTGCATTCTCAAATGACATCTTACAACCAGTCACCTACCACCCTGACTGAATGATTACTGTACAGAACTAGCCGGGAACACACAACAGAAAAACAAGATTTGGACAATAAGAGTGGGAATGTGACAGACAGAAACAAGACTAACAATGAATCAGCAAGCATTTATTAAATGTTTGCCAGCAAGTGCAAAGGGAGTTGACCTACATGATAAGGACATGATGACAGTGGGGTGGACTCAGCCAGCAAAGGTTCTCTGGATGATATAAAGTTTGAGTAAAGATTTTTTAAAGAGGGTACAGCTTGGCAGAAATGATGAGGACACTTCCAATTTAACCTGTATATAGCTTGTGTCTACATAGCTCTTTGCATATGGTCTCCCCCATTAGGATGTCAGCTCCTCTTTTGCTTTTCTGTACATCCCCATTGCTTGTCACAGTGCCTGGAATATAGTAGGTACTTACTAAAGGTTTAGCAACTGACATGAAAAGGCATAGAGACAAGAAAGAGGAGGTTGTATATGAAAAATAGCGTGTGGACATCCTTGGCTTGTCTGAGTAGTGATGGGCCATCTAGAGGAGCTAAGATTAAGGAGAAATAAGACAAGTTTTTTGCAGAAAGCAGTGCTTTAGCTGAAACTTGAAGGAAGCTGGGAGGCAGCGATGAGAAGGGAGAGAATTCCAGGCATAGGGGACATGGAGTAAAAATGCTCCAAGTCAGGACAGAGAATGTTACGTGAGGAAAAACAACAAGGAAGTCAGTGTGACTAGATATTGGAGTACATGAAGAGGACTAAGAAGACTGCCAAGGTACAAAGGGACTGGGTTATGGAGGGCTTTAAAAGTCAGAGAATCTTTAATTTGTTAGGGAGCCTCTGGAACAACAGTTGTGTACCATGGGCAGATCAAAGTGAGAGCTGAGTGACGCGTGGATTGCAGCAGGGAGAGACTTGTGGAAGGGGGAGCCAACAAGCAAATTATCTCAACAGTCCAGGAGTGAGGCAATGGGAACAGACACCAGGGCAGGAGAAGTGTCACAGACAGGAAGGGGCATGCACAAGAGATGCTTCAAAGGTAGAAATCAAAGGTTTTGACCATGCATTCGGATAAAAGGGAGTAAGAAAGAGTAAAGAGAAGAGGATGACACCCAGGTTGTGAGTCTGAGGAACTGGGAGAGTGGTGCTCTTGACAGTAAGAGGGAAGTTAGGAAATGGACAGGGTTTAGAGGGAAAGATAATGAGTTCAGTTTTAGACATGTTGAATTTAAGATATCTAGGGGATATCTTAATGCTTTTAAATGTATGAGATAAAATACCCAAGGTTACAAGGAATAATTATAAAAAATACAATCTGTCAAGATATTTTTTAAGCAGCTCACAAACCGCAAGTTAAGAACCCCTTTCAATCCCCTCAGTTTTCAGATGAATAAACTGAACTGGTAAGTAAACTGAGGCCCACAAAGAGGTTATGTAAGTTGCTCAATGTTGCAAAGGTAGCCAGAATTCAAGCCCAAGTGTTCTATGTCCATTTCCGTTTCCACTGAATACTATAGTCTGCTCCCTCATTAATCAACCCTCCTTTGTCCTTTGGCTGGTGTTCCCTGTTGACCTTTTTTTTTGGTTCTGCCTCCACTTCCCAGCCTGTCTTAGACTTTTGCTCAGTCAAAGTTTTAGGCTACGTCTGACCTATTCAAGCCAGGTAGTTCCATTTGCTGCGGATCCAAATCATGAACAGAGAAAAACCGGGAATCAGAACGTGACCAGATTACTTAAGAAGGTGAATATAAACTCATTCTTCTTCAGAAATTCAGCCAATTTTCATCATGCTCAGATTTATGGCTGCCGCTAAGGTAGGCCTACAGAGTAACAAGGGCCCCGGTTTCACCACGCACATTATCAAATCACTCCCCAGCCCTATGCCCAATTAAAGATGATGGACATCTCAGAACTGGCTCCACAGTGGAAATAAAACATCTCACTGATGAGAGATAGAATGTTCTCTTGTATATACAAAAGAAAAGAAGCCAAATGAATAGGATGACTAAAATATACAGGCTCAAATATGGACCCTGGGTGAGCTGGAAAGCATTAAAATCTCCCTCAGAGGTTTAGCAAATATTTATGAGACGACAGAATGAAAAAGAAAAGGTCCTTTTTTAAAAGACCTCAGGAACAGTAGAGCTGTTTATGCTGGGAGAAGACACTTCTTGTTTATGGTCAAGATGGAGAAGTGATGAAGAGCCTGCTCAAATATCTGCATGAATTCCTACATTTGCCCCCAAAAGAGCCCAGTCAAACTGTCCTTTAGAATGGACAAAATTTGCATTTGTTTATCTTTGAGATGGAAGGATTTAAAGATCCTAAAAATGCATTTTTGTTTTTATTGATAACTTTTACATCACCTTTAATTCTGAATGAGGCAATTAGGCAGCACAGTGGATAGAGCCTGGATGTGGAGTCAGAAAGACCTGAGTTCAGATCCAATCTCAGACACTTACTAGATACGTGACCCTGGGCAAGTCATTTGACCTCTATTTGCATAAAATGGTGATAATAATAGCACCTACCTCACAAGTTTGTTGTGAGAATCAAATGAAATAATATTTGTAAAGCAGTCAACACAGTGCATGGCATTAATTATTTTATTTATTTTAATTATGAAGTGCTACATTAATGCTTATTAGCATCCCTCTTCCTTTCTTCCCATTCCCCCTAAATATTCATATCTCCTCCTACTTCCTTACTAAATAGCTTCCCCTGTAAGCTGTTATTGAAAAAAAAAAACAGGTTTGGCAAAACCAAGCAACACACTACGACTGATAGGCATATACTATTCTACACCTGTAGTCTCCTACCCCTTCAATAAAAGGCAGGAAATATATTTTCTCATTTCCTAAGTCAAAGGCCTTAAAACAGCAGTTCTGGAGAAAACATTTTTTTGGATGTTCAGTATTTTCAGAGCGCTTCATAGGAACTTAATAAACGCTTATTGTTCTGTTGATTAATTCTTCATAATGAAAGAGTCTTTTTGTCTTTTGCAGGTAATCAGACTCCCATACAGAAGAGAAAATAGCTCATTCATAAATTTATTATTCTAAGATCTTTTTCTCTCATGGTCTCTTCTGTAAAAATTACTATTATAATGATATTTATTCAATTCCATACTTATTAAGTCATAATCTGTGGCCCGAGAAATTCTAGTGTAAGTTAAATATTTTCTTTTCACTAAACTCAATAAACTCTAATGTTTCTCTATCACCTCCAAAATCAAATATAAAATCCTCTAGCATTCAAAGCCCTCCAAAACCTCCTGCTATCCTTCCAGTCTTTTTACACCTTATATACCCACCACAGACACACACACACAGACACACACACACATACACATGCCTCTTGAACAAGACATACCTGACTCTGGAGGCATGATCAATGGCCGTTCCCTCCTCCTTACAATTCTTTTCCCTTCATCTCTGTTCTTGATATCCCTGTCTACCCTTTCAGGTCATAGTTAAAATCCCACCTTCTACAAGAAGCTTTTCCTTAATGCTAGTAAGGTCCATCTGTTGACCATGGCCAATTTACCTTGTAGAAATCTTGCTTGAATATAGTTATTTTCATCTTTTCTTCTCCATTAAATTATGAGTTCTTTGTGAACAGGAACTGTCTTTTGCTTTTCCCTACCCCTTTGCATGACGCCTGCCATGTACTTAACAAATGTTTATTGACTGACAAACTCAACTAAGATAGCCAACCGAAGAACTATACCAAGAAATCTTTCCAAATACTAATAATTTTGATGATTTTGAGATATGAGGACAACACACTTGAAACAGTAACCATATTCAGTGGTATAAATTATACACTGATTTTGTATATATTTGTATTGATTTATTTATGTATCCCCAGTTCCTAGCATATAGAAGGCACTAAAAAATGCTTGTGGATGTGAAATGATATGAGAGTCTCACAGGGCCCTTAGAAGGAACACTTTTCAAGGCTAAAGCAAAGACATAGCAGATAAATTCTGCAACAACAGTGAGCTTGGGTACTAAGGAAGTAGTTTTGTAAGCTTTTTCACTTTACCCATGAATACCTTAAGGAAGCATTTAACCTACTTAGTTTTAGTCACATATGGATTATAGCTCTCCACTCACTTCTTCATATGATGTGAGCCCACTGTTCTCTGAATTAAGATCTGTAATAGCCTTTCCAGGTCAATGACTACATGAAAAACCAAATTCTCTTCTCTCTCTCGAATCACAAAATCTCAGAAGGCAAGGAAGGACCTCTGGAGCCATCTAGGTAGGGCAAAGGTTCATAACAAGGAGTCCTTGAACTTTTTTTGTAATATTTTGATAACTATTTCAATATAATTGGTTTTTTTCACAATCCTATCTACATATTTTATTCTATGCATTTGAAAACATGATTCTGAGGAAGGGATCCATAGGTTTCATCAGACTGGCAAAGGGGTCAGAACTGAAGCAACTTCTTACCCAATACAGGAATATCTCCCTCCACCAGATCTCTGATAAATGTCATCCACCCTTTGCTTTTGCATGTGGTATACATCATTTTTCGTTTATTCTTTCTTTTATTCAAAAAACATTTATTATCAAGAGTTCCAGCTATTTTTTTTAAAAAAAATTCTTATGCTAAGGAAAAAAATAACCTGCTGCCTTCTAACACTGGTATCTGTCCTACTTTCTGAAACTATAAAAGGAGTAAGTCTGCTGCTGCTTTTTCTATGGGATGACCCTTCAAATATCTGGGGAACATTCATCCTAGTCTTCTCTTCTTCAGACTAAAAAGATGGCAAAGTAGAAAGAGTCTTGACATGGAGTCAGAAGGTCTCAAACTGATTCCCAGCTCCAGCACTTTCTGGTCAATTCCTCTATGTGAGATGCATTTTTTTCATCTTTACACTACACTTCCTAGGCATTTATTAAGCACCCACTATATGCCAGTCATTGTGCTAAGTTCTGAAGATACAAAGAAAGACAAAAACAGTTATTATGAAGAGTTAACTTTAAAGTGATATATGAAAATGAACCATTACTATTAAATTTGCTTGAAAAGATCCATTGCTGCTTCCAAAATAATTGGTGACCTGGCGATCATTCTTCTGATCATTAAGGTCTTTGATTAAACCTCTCAGTGAACTGGCTTATGTCTTACACCTTTGTGGAGAGGCAGCATGACACAGCAGAGGGATCACTGGTCAGCCGATCTATCTTTGAATCCAATATTTATAAATCCAGTAATGAATCTCAGTATTTAGACAAGGCACTAAAGCTCTCAAAGCCTAAGCTTCCTTATCTTTAAATGACAATAATCACACTTGCACTCACAAGGTTCAATGTATGGAAAGTGTTTGCAAACTCTGAAGGGCTCTATTATTGTGAGTCATCATTATGAGATCTGCCAGGGCACTTGCATTCCACTGGCACAGCCTTCAGAATCCTATGGGCACCTCCCACCACAATGTGGCATCCGAGAAGAACTTTAGGGGAAGATTGGAAAGAAGAAAATAGGAACAACTGCCCCGTTCCTATAACTGTTTACCATTAAAATGTGATTTTTACCATCTCTTTACCAATCCTGGGCACCGTCTTCTGATTATCTTATCAATGACCAAAAAAAACCCAAAACATTCCAAATATTGTCTACCCAGTGCAGGTTACAGTGGAACAACCAGATACCACATTTATATTTAGGTAGCACAGGAATGTGTCAGTATTGTGAGAAATGATTAAGTATTAAGAAGATGAGATATAGGAAATATCATATATGAAAAATTCAGAGAAACTTGAGAAGATCTATAAGAAACTGATGTAGAGCAAAATGAGTTAAACCAGGAGAATAGCTTATACACAGTTATGCAGAAATACATCTGAATTCTCATCAGCTCCGACCTAAGAGGACTTGGTGGTGAAGTAAACCTTCTATCTGTAGGCAAACAGGTAATGGGCAATAAGGGTAGAGTGAAGTGCAATTTTCACAAACAGACTTGTTTTTCTTGACTACTCTTTTAACTATCAGCTCTCCAGAAAGCCCAAGACATACTTTCAAGCTTAATCTGCATTATTAACATTTTCTCCATCACATTCTTAAGTCCAAACAATCAACAAAATCAAAGCTCAAGTTCCTGATTTGCAGCATTTTACTGACTTCCAATATGGAAATGAACACAATGAAAATTTAAAAATCAGCTGAGCTGAATGAGCTGGCTGCTCTAGCACACCCTCAACCCCCTTCCTCTTAGTTTCCAGTTCTTCGCCACCACAAAACGAGCTATTTTAAATGCTTTTGCTCATATGGACCCTTTTCCTCTTCCTTTGATCTCTTTAAATTATAATCTAGGGTTGATATCACTAGGTCAAAGTTGACCCCTTTCTTTCCCCACATATTTTTCACTATCCTCACATCTAATCTCATCACCAAGCATCAAAGAATATGTTGACTTAATTTGGATGGCCTTATTGAGTTCTTTGTGGAACTTCTCTACTTTTTCACCTTTTCCAGCTTTTCTTATTTCTTTTGTTGGGGGGATGTACACACTACAGTTATTTTCATTGAGGCCTTTTTGCAAATACTTATCATGAGCCCTACAATGTGAGAAGACCAAATATTCAATGAAATGATGCTTATCTGTTGCCTTTGTATGCATGATAAAACCAACTTCACCAACTCCTTTAGTCACCTCTCCAAAGATTTGTGAGTCATTCTTCCATTTTCTTCTCTCCTCTGGTTTTGTTCATAAGAAACATGTGTCAAGATGGATGCCATTAAAGTTCTTTTAGTTGCAGTGGCCATGTGGTAGTCATTGGACAGGTATCACATATTTAGAATACCTACAGCTAAGTTAATATTTGAAGGCAGTCTAAAAGCTACGCAATCCTTAATATTCCCTGTCCCTTTTCTGCCACTCTGCGTACATTACCATTATAGAAGTAGGAGAGTTGTCCCATGGGACAGAGGATCATTTTGTATTTTCCTTAGTTTCTCAAATTGCTATGGCCAAGGAATTCATTGTCAAGCAGTCAAGCTACTGGTGAGGAGCCTCTCCATACTTAACTGGACTGATCCTGGGAAAGCAAACTCAAGTTTCTTTTCAGAGCCATACTCAATGGCCATCCAAAACAGTAGAACTTGTCAGAGCTTAAGTTTCGCTGATACAGCCTTGGAGGATCAGAATCATTTTAAAACAACAATGATGATTTAGAGAAGAATTTCATGCTTTCTATTTGTAAATGACATTGTATCGAGCCCAGTGAGACAGCTAGGTGGCTCAGTGGATAGAGCACTGGGCTAGAGTCAGGAAGGCCTTACACTCTTCTAAACTATGTAACCCTGGGCAAGTCACTTAACCTCTGTTTACCTTAATTCAGTGGAGAAGGAAATGGCAAACCATTTCAGTATCTATCTTTGCCAATAAAACCCAGCATTGGTGTGCTATGGTCCATGGTATCACAAAGAATTGGATACAACTGAACAGCCACAACATTCAAGCATAGGAGCATTGCAGAACCTCCTGGAGGAGATTCATGACAAACCAAAAAAAGTCTGACCTAAACATCTACACAGGAAAAACCAAAGAGATCTAGAATTCCCTTTGTTTACATGATGCATGCAGTGAACTGGACAATGGTTCATCCATCTATATTTGAGCAGACACAGAAAATAGGCAATAATTGGGCCCACAATTAAGCAGGAAGAATAAAGGGCTAGATTTTCTTTGGGAAATTACGATCTCAAAGTTCTTCCTCAAATAAAAAAGAGGAAAGGGACCAGGGTCACACAGTCTAACCAAGTATGGATCAGCCAGTTATCATTTATATTGTTGAAGGGAAAACTGACACCAGTGAGATCTCAGATTCACTTAAGTATGTGAGTTTAACCTCTATTGGTACCTGGCAATCGTTATACTCTTTCTTAATAGATCACAAATCACCTACTGATACATTACAGAATTTTGTCAGGAAATCATGTCCAGCTTACAATTTTTCTGTAGTTTCCAGAATTTTCCCCATGGTTGTCTCTAGTCTGCTACTAGCACTTCTCTCATTCTCTGTGATTTCTCAGAGATTATGCACAGTGGCTCTAAATTCCTTCAGTGCCCTAGAATGTATTTTTATCAGAGTCTGGAGATACAAATTCACTTGAAGTACTGTCATACTCTCTTATTTACTATCTCTTTCCTTATCTTGAGTTATAATTCCTTCTTTACACTGTTCTACTCTTTCCAATCTAAAAAATAAGTCTCCTTGCTAACAAATCCTCCCACAGTCGGCTGTGAATTCTTGGAGAACATGACTGTTTTGGTCATTCTTTGTATTTCCAAGGCTTAACATGTTGCTTGGCAAACAGTGGGCACTTAACAAATGCTTCTTTTTTCCCTCACTTAATAGTATTCAAATTACACGTAAAGATAGTTTTCAACATTCACTTTTATAAGATTTTTAGTTTCCTTTTTTATTCTTCCTCCCTCCTTCCAATCCCCCCTCCCTAAGATGGCAAGTAATCTAGACGTACAATCATATTAAACATGTTTCTACATCAGTCATATTGTGAGAGAAGAATCAGGACAAAAGGGGAAAACCACAAGAAAGGAAGAAAAAGAAAAAAGAATATGCTTCGATCTGCATTCAGACTCCAACGTTCTTTCGCTGGATGTAGTTAGCATTTTCCATCATGAGTCTTTTGGAATTATCTTTGTCATTGTACGTCTAACAAGAGCAAAGTCTATCAAATCTGATCATCACACAATGTTGTGGCCACTTTACAAATGCTTCTTGTCTTGAAAAAGACAAAGACAACGACGAAAGATAACATAGGGTAAATAATGGCACAGAAGGGGAAAAACAGCTCTGACTCTTCTTCTGAGATGTTTTATAGATAAAGAAGAGAACATATTACTGCCCTCATGCCCAATGTCACTCATACATTATATTATAGCAATTGGCAAATGCCATACCAGTGCAAATGGCACTAAGAAAAGTCAACCTTCCAAAACAAAGTGGAATGGTATAGAAGTACAAAGAGCACTGAACTCTGACTCAGGATTCAGAAGACCGAGGTTCCAGTACCAGGTCTGCTACCTAATAACTCTTTTCCTCTCCTCTCAGAGGCTCCTCTCTTGTCTTTCACCCAACTAGCTTAGGGACCCTGGGAAAATCATTTCACTCTAAGCCTTGGTCCCACTTTCTCCATCTGTAAAATGGGAATAACAGCACCTACCTTACAGAGTTTGTTGTGAAGACCTATATATAATACACTTTTCAGACCACAGAACCTGTAGAAATGTTACCTGTTACCATGATTAACTCTAACCTGAACAATTTCCCATCTTCTAAATGCACTTTACATGTTTCTACCTACAAGTCTTTGCTGACACCTTTTCACACACACTCACTCACACACACACACACACACACACACACACACACACACACACCTGAAATGCCCTCCTTCCTTTCTATTAGTGTAGGAAAATCTTACATCAGGTGTTTCTTAACTTTTTATGTGTCACGGACCCTTTTGACAGCCTGATAAAACTTACTGACCTCTTCTCCGAATGTTTTTAAATGCACAAAATTTTATACATATATGTTTATATACACACACAAAAGAACCTAAATCATCATAGACCCTAGGTTAAGAACTTGTCTCAGACACTGTTCAAGGCTCAACTCAAATATGACCTCTTTTGTGAAAACTTCCTAGTCTGTCTCCTTTCTTAACTCTTAAGGCATTCTTTTCTGTTCTAACCCACTTAACATTCATCATTTAACGTAAGACTGTGCGTACAGGGCAATATTATTTGGAGGGAAGAGGGAAATGGTGGAACATATTTACATATACACATACATACATATATAATGTATATATCTTACTCGTCAGAATACACTAAAACCTCCTCGAGGGGAGGAAGCATGTCTAATAGTATTCTTCAAGACATCTGGCATAATAATTTATAATCAGTATTCCTCTGCTAGACCCTTCCCCTTTGATGCTTCCTCATAATCTGAAGGTCTCCAAGGGGTCTCAAAGGCTATGTCAGAGCAATGCAAAACTTGAGCAAATTCAGCTTTTTAAATAAAGACCCAGTGACTGACTACCTGTTGCTCTGGGATAGCCTTCAGGTTGGCCTCAAAACAGTGAATTCTGGGACCACAACAGCCCTCCAAGACCATCAACTCAGTTGTAGAGGGACTTGTATCTGCACTGGCAGAGGGCGTGCCCACACTGACAAAATCACAAATCCTAAAAGTAATATATATAGTTCGTTTCATTCTTCTGTTAGCGTAATTTGATATTAAATTGGGATTTGGCAAATTACACAAACTGTCTTGTCTTATTCTCTTTCTGTAAGATGTAAGGTGTGTGAACAGATGGCTAAATTCTAAACATGAACACTTTGCCAACTCCAAAGCATGTCATGATTTGAATGCTTAAAAAAGACATGCACACGTTGTTGCTTAACATAAAAATATTTCGATCAAGAACACAAAATGTCAGAAGAGAAAGTAGGTGGTAGGAGTTTTCTGTTTGTTTGTTCAGCTTCTAAAACTGTACTCTCTGAAGAATTAGCCAAGATAAAAATATATTATAAAGTATTTCTCAAAGTTGTTCTGTGCCATTTCTTTTCTCTGACAGGATTTTTAATGTATATTTTTTAAATTAAAAATGAGAATTCTACACAAAAACATGTTATATCAGACCAGAGCTGCTTTTTTCTCTGCCTCTTAATTTGTTACTAAGACTCTAAGAAAATAAAAATCTAAGGTTAAGGAAATTTCCATCAATGTGAAGAAAATATTTTCCAAAATTAAAATAACAAGGTTCTCCCTGGTTAACATAACTGATTTAAGTTGCAGATATATGGCTTGCCCGAGAGATCACCTTTCTCCCTGTGCACTGTTCAAGGGCCAAATCCACATCCTTTTCAACTCTGGGAGTCTTCTAAGGAACTCGCTTTTTTATAAACTGCTGAGCACACTGCCAGTGCAATATAAACATTTAATGACACATTAATCAGCACTGGAATTTCCTGTATCACTTAAATAGAAAAAAAAATGTATGTTTTGCAAGCCACAAAAATGATCGGATGTAAAAGTTACTGCTATATCGATTACTTCGTTAACTATAGCAACTTTAAGTTCAAATTTTTTAAGGGAGTCAGCATTGTTTGTGTAATTGGGATTTGGAGGGAAAAGAAATGAGTCCAAAGTACAGCTCCACTCCATACTGTGTGACCCTGGTCAAGTCATTTAATCCCTCTGGGCTTCAGTTTCCCCATCTGTAAAATCTGTAAAATTTATGCTACCCACTTCACAGGGTTTTTGTGAATAAATATGTTTAACTCTTAATAGTAATATGAATATGAGGAGTTATAATTTCAATAAATATTCACTAAATACTAGTTAGTTTCATGACATGATGGAAGTCCCATATCCCTAGAAGTCCCCACTTCCAACAAATCCCAGATCTTAAATAGCACTTATCTTTTCTACCTCTCTAATGCACTTATCATATAATTATTTATTATAGCTATCTGAAATTGTATGTTATCGCCTATATGACTATAAGTTCTTTGAGTGTGGGAACTGGATCTTAGCTAAATATTATATTCCCCCCGCCCCCTCAAGGCTCAGTGGTGCCTAAAAATAGCTGATGTTTAATAAATATTTGTTGACTAACTGAATGAGATCCCAGCACTCATGGAGCTCACCATCTCATCAGAATATAGAACATATACACAAATAACAAAATGGCACCTAATAATAATGTCTCTCTTGATTGTACATAGATAATGACTCACGTCACTCTTGGGATGAAAATCTTCCATTGGCTCCATACTGCTTACTGAATAAAGTTCAAATTCCTTGGTCAGACATTTGCATTCTGATATTACCCTACTTTTCAAGCCTTATATCATAATGTACTCCCTTCTCCTTAACTCCTCTCCAGGTGCCACTCCTGACTCTCCAGACTTCTTCCTCCACCATGTCTCAGCACCCTTCTCAGCCTAGAAGACCCTTCCCCACCTGTACACCTTCCTCTGATTGGTCAGTTCCTCCCAGAACTTCCAGGTTAAGGTCCCAGTCCAGCCATACATATTCCCTCCTCCTTCACTCTTTTTTGTGCCTTATTACTGACAGTTCAGACGTCTTTCTCCACCATGGCCCTCCCTTCTCTCTCTCTCCTCATCTACCCCCTCTTGTCTTTTAGATGTTGCCTTTCTCCATTAGCCCATAAGCCCTTGAGGGCTGGCATTGTCATTCTTTTTGCTTCCATTTTGTATTCCCAGTGCTTAGCATGGTACCTGACTCATTTGTTGTTCAGTCATTCAGACTAATGCAAACAGATGTTAAGTGACTTGCCCAGGGACACACATCTAATATTTGTTTGAGGCCAAATCTGAACTCAGGTCTTCTTGACTCCAGGCTCAGTGGTCTATCCACTGAGCCATCTAGCTATCTCTACCTGACAAAGAGTGAACACTTAAATAGTTGTCTGACTTCCCTTCTACTGTATCAATATGAGAGCCAAACTGTGCTATTTGCCTCCCCATGTATATATTTATCAATTTGTCAAACAAAATCCTGTTCCTGCTCACAGTTCTTTATACCTTTGAGGCCCTTCTCCTCTTTCCGGGACTTGAATTCTTATTCGCCTTTTAAGGGGGAGCTCAGATGCTCTAACTCCATGAAGCCTTCCTTGATTTTCCCCAGTCAGTAATGAGTCTTCTCTCCAAAAAGCACTTGGTTTGCACTTCATAGATGCACTCATGTTTCATTCTGAGAGCTGTTGAGAATGTGTTCTGTTTTCTTATTTCTAGCTATATTTCTAGCACTGGCTACACAATTGCCAATCTCTACATCCCTCTGTCTAGGATATCACAGAACTTTGATTTGTACTTCCCTAATGCACTTACCGTGTTCATAGCATAGATCTAGAACTCCAAGGGACCTCCAAGGCTACTTGGTACAACCTCTTCATTTTATCGGTAAGAAACCTGAGACCCAGAAAGACTATGTGACTTACCCAAAGCAATGCAGAAAGTTAACATCAAAGGTAGGATTGTGAACTCAAGTCCTCTTACCCCACAGCCAGTGTTCTGACCACCAAACCACACTTCCTCAAAAAATAGTAGGAGAATCAATATAATAATGTATAGCATCATTAACTGTATTTTTCCTTTTTTTAATTTTTTTCCTTACATTTTGAGTTCAAGGTTGCTGCCCTCCCTCCTTCCCAATCCCATATTAGAGAAGGCCAACATCTGATGTGGGAATATATGTGGAACTATAAATATGTGTTTCCATGTATCATTTCTTTCTCTGGAGGTGGACAGCACTCTCCTTTATAAGTCCTTTGTAGTTGATTTGAATATTCACACAACTCAGAATAACTTAATCATTCACATTTACTCTTCAAATAACATCGCTGTTACCATATACAATGTTCCTTTTGTTCAGCTCATTTCACTCAGCATTATTTATGTCATGCAAGTCTCGTGATGTTTTTCTGGAACCATCCTTCTCATCATTTCTTACAGCAAGTAGTATTCCATCACAATCATATATCACCACTTGTTCCCCAGTTGATGGGCATCCCCTCAGTTTCCAGTTCTTTGCTACCACAAAGAGAGCTGCTATAGATGTTTTAAAACATATAGGTTCTTTTCCTTTTTACCTGGTCACCTTGGGAAACACACCTAATAGTGATATTGCTGGGCTAAAGGGTATACATAATTTTATGACTCTTTGGGCGAAATTCCAAATTGCTCTCCAAAATGGTTGGATCCATTCACAATTTCACCAGCAGTATATTAGCATGCCAGTTTTTCTACATGCCTTCCAGCAGATCATTTTCCTCTTTTATGATTTTATCCAATCTGATAGGTGTGCAAGGGTACTTTAGAACCATTTCGATTTGCATGTTTTTAGTCAACCTGATAAAGAGAATTTTTTATATGACTATATAGCTTTAATTTTTTCCTTCCAAAACTGCCTGTTCATATCCTTTGACCATTTATCCATTAGGAAAGATTCATATTCTTATAAATTTGACTCAGTTCCCTATACATTTGAGATAGAAGGCCTTTATCTGAGAAACTGTCTTTAAATTTTCCCCCCAATTTTCTGCTTTCCTTCTAATCTTAGTTACATGGGTTTAATTTGTACAAACTCTTTTTAATGTAATGTAATCAAAGTTATCCATTTTATATCCTACAATGCTCTCTATCTCTTTTCTATTTATAAATTTTTCTCTTATCTTTAAATCTATTAGGTAATACATTCTATGCTCGTGTGGTTTACTTATGATATCTCCCTTTATGTCTAAGTCATATAGCCATTTTGAACTTATCTTAGTAAATGTGTAAGATACGGGTTTATACCTAGTTTCTTCTGACGGCTTTCCAGAATTAACTGTATCTCTAAGATTACCCAGAGCGCATGTAGAAAAAGATCAAGGATAGAAATGACCTAAATTGTGTGTGTGTGTGTGTGTGCATGCGACATTCTTCTTGGGGAAGGAAGAGAAAAAACAAAGTAAAAAATGCACAGCAGAGAGCAAAAGAAAACTTACAAAGAAACAAAGCAAAGTCAGATAGCTGCGAATACAACATATCGTATTTACTATATAGGCTTTCTTGAAATGGAAATTGATTGCTATATATTTTGAATCCTCTCTTACATTCTGCTGTGCACATGACAATGCTTTTTTTCTTTTCTAATTTTGTATTTAAGTTTTAATACTTATGTTTGTTTCTTTTTTCTTTTCTTACTGTGTATTTAAGTTTTAAAAAATTAACTTTAAAAAATAAAATTTTAAAAAACTCAGGTAACCCACCTGTCAAACCTTCTCAGATTCCTACTTGTTACTATGCGCTCTCTCTCACTCTTTCTTTCCCTTCTTCCCACCCTACGAACAAAAAGAAGGTACTCAGCACCTGGTTGTAGGGACCCTTGGGAGATGTGGAAAGTAAGTCTTAAAAAGACATGAATATCTCCCCTTGTTCAGGGCAGAAGCACCGCCACAAGAAGAGGTGACAAATCATGGGACCCAGGAGTGAATTCATTTGAGAGAAGTTCAGTAAGGCATGAGAGAGAGAGAGAGAGAGAGAGAGAGAGAGAGAGAGAGAGAGAGAGAGAGAGAGAGAGAGAGAGAGAGAGAGAGAGAGAGAGAGAGAGAGGAGAATATTAAGGTGGCTGCATCGCCAGGATTTGAATGACTACATTCCCTAGTACCCTCGGCCCCAGACTAACAACCCCAAGAAAGGGTGTGGCTCTATTGTACTAATTCTTACATGTGCTGAGTCTGAGTCACTCCATTTTAAAACTTTATTTAGACTTTAGAGGACATGGCAGTTAGTCTGCAGGAGAGGTCACTAATTCCATCTCCCCACGACACCGTAATGACAAAGGAGCTGAGGCTGCTCTAATCCCATCTCCTCATAATTACATGTACCAACCAAAATACTTAGGGAGGAGCTAAAGCAGCACATCCCTTCTCCTCATAATTACATGTACTAATCAAAATACTTTTGCCCTTATATGGAAATTGCTTACTCATGTCTATAAAAAGCAGCCCACAGTTTGAATCAAGGCCAGCCACACTCCAACTGCAACTGCCTTGATGTGGTTAATTAGATCCTTTGTCTTATTTCCCTGGGTTTCCCCTTATTTGACCAAGGCAAGACCCTAATCGAGTTTCTTCTAACAACTACTTTTGAAGTGTGTGCTTCATTACTAGTAAATAAGGAACTGCAAAGAGAGATGGGGCAGTGAGAGTAAAGTATACACAGAAAAGTGAAAGTAGTAGTGCCAAGAAGCAAGTATTTTCTCTTTAAATCATTCAGATTTTCTCTTTAGTAAGGGATCCTAAGCTATAGAAGAGAGAATCTTTTGGATTATTGTTATATTTTATAAACACTGCAAAAGCAGAGAATGACCAAGTAATGTGGATCCAGTCATCCACCGTATTAGGCAAAAAAGAAGCCAGTTTAGTGGTTTGAAGGAGGCGAGTGGCTAAGCACTGCTGTGGTCAACTTTCCCAATGTTCCCTTCCACATATGCTCCCAAGAACCCCTTCTGTAGAGTGGAAGACAACGACAGTTATTAGAGAACAGGTCTTGTCCAGCAAGAGAAGGAGAGTGTCAATGACCACATTCCAAGAATGAGGTCTCAGAGAAAAGGGGGTGAAGACCCTTTGCCTCCTATTGCAGTTCAGTAAGTGAATATTTTTCTACCTTTAACCAAACAAAACCTCAGATATCTGGCTACACTGTATTTGATTCTAAAAAAAAAAAAAAACACCTTGTAATAATACTGAGGATATATTATTCCCCCTACTCTACAGATGAAGCCATAGAGGCGCAGAATGTTTCAGTGAATGTTCCAAGATCACACTGCTAATAAGTAGGAGAGCTAGGAATGGAGCCTCTGAGAGGCTGCTAATTAATTGTACAGTCAAAAATTTGAGTTTGAATCTCGACTCCTCTACTTAACAGTTGTGTGATTTTGGAAAATCATTTAGCTTTCCCAGGTGTGTTTCTTCATCTGTGAAATGGGCAGATTGAACCAAATGATTTATATAAGGCTTCTTTCCATTTTATCATCTATGATTAACAAATTTTGCATTGCTTACAACCTAGACAGGTGAGACTGAAACAGTAGATATAAAACATCTCATATAACAGGGAAAAGGCTAAGATCAGGGAATTAAATTGTCAAAGTAGCAGGTGATGCTCCTCCCCCACTTACCAAAGAAAGTTCAGTTAGACGATATCTATGTCTGTACTTGGAAAAGAAGCACTGTAAGAACAGAAGACTTTTTCCCTGTTTCTATTAAGGATACCGGCATCCTCCCAGTTTCCAAGGTTACATTCTGAACATTACTCTTAAAACCTAGACTACTGCAACAGTCTCGTAATGGTCCCCCTGCCTCAAGTCTCTCCTCACTACAATCCACCCTCCACTCAGCTGCCAGTTATTTTCCCATCCACATATTTCTCTATTGACATCTTTTATAATACCTCTTTTCTCCTTAACAATTCCTCATTTGTAATGTGTTACAGTCTATTCTCATCCACAGTGTGACTCTCTTTGTCCTTTAGGTGATCTTTAGTCATTTGGAAATCACTGTGCTCCATGACTTGTCACTCTACAATATTGCCCAAAGAATACTGATGTTTTTAAGGGTCTTTTTTTCAGGGAGAAGCTGAGGCCATTAAAAGAATTTTCCAATTACTCTTACCCCTCAAAAGTGATTTCCATTCATTGCAAACCTGGCCATGACACTCTCCTACTCAATAAACTTCTGTGGCTCCCTATTTCCTCTAAGATACAATCTCAACTTCTGTTTCACAACCTGTATCCAACCTACCTTTTTCCAGCCTCACATTTCCAAATGCCCTGTACTTTTTGTTACAGTTACATGGGCCTTTTTGCTATTTTCACAGACAGCATTCCATCTTCTGTCTCCATATTTTTGCACTGGTCAGCCCCAATGCCTGGAATGCACTCCCTCCTCACTGACACCTTGTGAAATCCATTACTTACTAAAAACTCTCAAGCACCATCCTCTATACAAAGCCTTTTCGTGATCCCCACAACAGCTAGTGCCCCAGACTATCTTGTTTTTAATTTGTATAAGCTTATATGGGTTCATGGAGTCTCCCCCTCACAGAATCACCAGGATGTTCCGTTTTTGTCTTTTTTATATACAGTTCTTAGACACATAGTAGATGTTTTTAGTATATTTATTGACTGGCTGATTAGTAACAGTAACTACTATTATGAATATAATGTAAATGTATTCTGAGCTGGACCAGAAACTCACATCCAGCTCAAAAAAAAAAGTGGTCAAGGCAAAAAAATATACAAATATGTAATGGCTAACTTCAGTGTATTTTGATCTACAGAAGAAAAAAAACAGAACTGGAGTTGTAAGACCTAGCTAGGGAATCACATCCAAAATTACCCATTAACCCGCATGTTGTTGATGTCTCAGTCATTTCAGTTGTGTCCAATTCTACATGAACCCATTTTTGGGGTTTCTTGGCAAAGATACTGGAGATGTTTGCCATTTCCTTCTCCGTCTCATTTTACAGATGAGGAAACTGAGGCAAAGAATGTTAGGTGACTTGCCCAGGGTCTGAGGCCAAATTTGAACTCAGGTCTTCCTGACTCCAGGATGGTATACCACCTTGATGTCCTTAATCTGTATGACCCTGAGCAATTAAATTCACTTACCATCACTGAGACTCAGCTTCCTGAGCCTATTTCATGATGTTTTCTTGAATAATGAAATGAAATGACTATAAAAATGCAATGTAATTTTAAAATGGTATAAAATGTATCATAACTCCTGTGATAATGGTGCTTTATATCATCATTTGACATTAAGTGTTAGGCATGGAATCAGGAAGACTTAAGTTCCAATTTGTCCTTAGACACTTACTGGTTGTGTGAAACTGGGCAAATCACTTAACTCTGTTTGCCTCAGTTTCCTCATCTGTAAAATAAGATGGAACAGAAAATGACAAACCACGCCAGTGACTTTGCCAAGAAAATGCCAAATGGGGTCCAGAAGAGTTGGACTCCATAACAATTAAGTCTGGAAAACTCTTGTGTTTTATTAGATTCTTTAGAATCATTAGTATTTTGTGATTTACTCCACAAACTTCCCCACCTATTGAGCTTTCCTTAGCATACAAGAGATAACACACAGCTCCCTTCACTGTGCCTAACAAGGCTAAGATGTGAGAAAGAACATGACAGGGAACCATGTAACCTGCAGGGTTTTGTTCTCTGACATGAACTTTATGCTTCTGACATGTAGCGCAAGGCAAATGACCGGTAGCATGCTGCCATCTTCTGGCCAAATGAAGCAAAGTGTTTGTTTTAAAAATCTCTCTCTCTTCTCTGTCTCTCGTCTGGCATTTAATATTATTAAATTCAACAACAAAAATGTATTAGGTGCTTCCCATGTATCAATCACTGTGGTTACAGCTGGACAGTGAGCTAAAAAACAGGATAGCCCCAGCATCTCACACACTGACTGATTCATCAAATCTTATATGTAGTAGTATTTTGCCAACCCAGTAATCCCTATAGAAGAAGTTTAGAATAATAAAATTCCAGAGGGAATTGAAAGGTAATTTCTGAGAAAGCTCAGAGGTTACTTATCCTACCATATCTCATTTTACAGAAGAAAATTATATCCATAAAATAGATGAGCCTTTCTCAGATGTTAAATGACAGATCTAGAACCAAGGTCAAATGGGTCTAAAATTTAGTACTTTGGACTCAAGAGACCAGGGTTCTTTTTTTCCAGCTCTTCTTCACACTTACCTGTCCTTCAAGTATAACCTTTGCCAACTGCCATCCCACCCAATCTTCTCTCAGGCCTAAGACCTCAAAATTACTGAATCCTAGATTCTCAAGGAGCCTTCAAAAAAAATCCCAGAGCCCAGTTCCCTGACCCTTCAATTAATCAATGTCTAAATTATACCAGGATACTCAAGGTCTCTGATTATGACCTCTAAGTTTTCTTCAGAAATCATTCCATCATTTCGCCAACCCAAAGTGTAAGAAATTCTCCTTCAGTGATTCAGTCCCATTCTCCACTTGAAAAAGCTCACTTCACAGGAGATACTATGCCCTCTCTCCCTCCCTCCCCTCCCTGAATAAGTTATTCCACCCAACTTGGAACTCTGTCCTGGAGCGATGCTTGATTGGTTAGTGAGGGCAAACTCATCCAAAGTCTACCTATCTGCTTCATATCCATCCACCTCAGATACTCTGGGATAGTTTGCCGTCCCATCCAAGCTCCATGCACGCACATGCCTCATTTCCTCTTGCTCTAGACAATCTACATTACCACTGCTTCAGAAAATGGCAGGACAATAGACTATTATACAACGCTACTCATGATTCCTGTGACTTTTCTGAAACAAAACTCCCCTTCTATATGTGTTACCTCTCTCTTTTAGAATATAAATTTCTTGGGAAAAGGTTTGCCTGGTGTGGGATGTCAAGGTTACTGAAAGATCGCTAGATTAACCTTAAGAATCAAGAGAGATTCGTCTTCTACTTAGATGAGAGAAAAAAATGAAAAGTAGGAGAAATAAGACTATGTAGCAGCAGACAGAAAAGAGATGCAGAAGTTCACACCTGATGACCTTAGTTTTCTCTCGAAGTACAAAGAGGGGTGATCTGCCAAGAGGCAGGCAGTGATGGGGACGAAGGAGAATGTTCTTAATCAAACAAACAGAAGAAATGGTTAGCAATGAAATCAATGAGTTTGTGTGCTAAAAATGTTTAAGTGTATACAACCAAAAGCACTAGCTTTAAAATGAAAAAAAGTTAACATGTTGGAGGGAAAGGGTTTAACAGTAAATATATCAGATAACAATAAAGACATACAAAATCTGTAAGAGAAATATCATAGACTACAAAATTAAACAATGATCAAATAACATAATTCCAAAAAAAATGAATGAATTTGTCACTATGAAATTAATTTATATTTATGAAATTATTAAATGGGGGCTGCCATGTCCAGATCTTTGGGTACTCACTGGGAAAGACTATGATTGGTAGTGAGAAACAGGGCAGCAATCACACTTTAGGAACATAGAAAAATGGTAAAAAGTGGGGAGGGACACAGAGGCAGAAATCATTATGGGAACAGGGGATGGGGTGGTAAAAATTGGGGAAGAGGGGGAGAAGCAGGTTATACTATTCATAAAACCATGGATTAGCGTTGGGAGGAGCGAGCAGAATGGAAGAGTGCTGAAGCAGAAGGAATTTGAGATCTCATTTTTATAAGGTTTATTTGAGGGGGAAATAGACCAAGAAATCATCTAAGTTACCTTGTGGTAATGCCCAAATTATCTCAAAGTTACTGGTAAAACTTCAAAGTCAAAATCATCATCTCAAAGTTATCAGCACTCTTTTGATGGAATTTTTATGAAATTATTAAATAGGGGCTGCCATGTCCAGATCTTTGGGTACTCACTGGGAAAGACTGGGATTGGTAGTGAGAAACAGGGCTGGTCTGGAACTGTGGAGGTCTAGATTTTACCTGGGATAAAAAACCTTAACAAGTAGCATCTACTGGTGGTGGGGAACCTGGGGCATCAAGGCCACATGTGGCCCCTCTAGGTCCTCAAATGTGGCCCTTTGACTTAATTCAAACATCACAGAACATTTGAAGCTGGGATTTGGTCAAAAGGCTGCACTTGAGGACTTAGAGCGCCACATGTAACCTTGATGCCCCAGGTTCCCCACCCCTGAAGATGCATTTGATCCCTTGATTTGACAGATATTATCAGGATGGGAATTTTAGTTAATAGATGATACAGTTAGTAATTTAAGTTCCTTTGATCTTTGGGATGGTTTTATGTAACTTTCAAGTTTCCCTTAGAAACCTCATTTTCTGCTATTGCCCCTTTATACTGGCTACTTATAAACTTACTATATTGACTAGAAAGAAGTGGGGTCAGTTAGGCAGATACAAACAAATACAATTTTAACACGACAAAACACAAAATGCTAATGATCCAATGAAAAGATATTGCCTATAGAACATTTCTAAGTGAATGTACTTCACGCCTTTCAAACAAATCCAAAACCGCACAATTCTAGCCCCCAACCCCTCCCCTTCTGATTCCAGTAATTTCTGTTGAGCCCTGCCATCCTTCCAGACATCCAGCTTCACAATCCAGAATTCTCTCTCATCTGCAATTTCCAACTGGTGGACTCAGTGACCTCTTAACTTCCTTTTCAATTCTAAGTCTGATTCTGGGATTATCTGTGTCCTTTTCACTCACCCCGCTATCACCCTAGTTTAGACCATCATCACTACTCATCTGAACTACTACAATGACCTCCAAAAATTGGTCTTCCTGAATCTATTGTCTCTTTAATCCATCCTCCACACAGCTGCAAAATTGGTATTTCTGAAACACAAGACTAACCATCTTACTCCCCAGTCCAAGAGACTCCAATTCCTTTCTATTGCCCCTAGAACAGTGTTTCTTAAGCTGTCTTGACCCTATATGGAGTGGTGAAAAAATAGGCAACAGTAAAATGATTCTGAAGGACCCAATAATTAAAAATAAAACATAATAAATCCAAGATGTTTCTGGCAGCACTTGCCTGTGTTGTATCACGCAACTTCACTGCAGCCTTGGTTTTGAATACAAAGCATGCGCACTTTGCAATGAGCATGCCCTCAAAATTCCAATGAATGCTGCAGAAATATGAAAAAGGGTCACAAGCAGAAAAAATTTAAGAAATCCTGCTCTAGAATAAGATCCAAGTTCTTCTGTTTGGCATTTAAAGCCCTTTGCAACATGGCTCTTTCCAGGCTAACTGCTTCATAATGTTCTCTTTGTTTCACCCTATGTTCTCGCCAAACTGACCTACTTATCATGCCCTACAAACAATATGACATTTCCCATCTCCATGATGCCTTTGCGCAAGATATGCCCTATACCTGTAATGAATTTCCTCTTCACTTCTGTCTCTTAGGATCTCCAGCTTTCCTGAGGCTCATACTACCTCCTACAAGAGATACGTCTTTAATTACTAAAACTGTTAGTGCCCTTCTCCATCCCATCAAAATTATTTTTTAAAAAACCTATTTACTTGTGTATTTCATATTGTATATGCAATATAACATAAGCTCCTTGAAGGCAATAGCTTCTTTTGTCATTCTATATCTAGCAACAAAGTGCATTGCCTGACATATAGTAAGTACTTAATAAATGCCTATTGAGCAAAATTGTTGAATTCTCCAATAATCAGAAACAGGCAAAACAAGAGAACTTCTGGATTCCTACCCTCTTACTAGCTATAAAACTACAAATGATACAAGCTGCAAAAAAAAAGAAAGAAAAGAAAAATCATCATTTTCAAGGCGGTGGATCAACAATCTAATAAATTACTGGACCAGTACAAGCATTTTGGAGAACAATATGACAATATTCAATGTGTTATTAAAAAAAAAAGTCACATCTTTTGACCCAGTGACTCTGCTACTAGCACTTTATCCTGAAAAAAAATCATAAAAAGGAAAAAGAGATGTAACTATAAAATATATATTCATAAATACCCAAATTTGTAATAGTAAAAAAAAGTTTTTTGGAAAAAAAACCTGTCATCTATTGACAAATGGCTGAATATATTGTATACTAATATAATGGAATATTATTTTTGTTACAGTGATAAACAGGAAGCATAGAAGGAAAAATAGAAAAATTTCCATAAAAAGATGAAAAGCAAAATTAACAGACTTAGAAACTGTATATGCATTGGCTACTCTATATAAAAGAAGAAAGAGAAAGAGATCTCTTCTGGGGGAAAAAATGGCAAACAATGCATTTCCTATTTAGGTTACTGCAACCCTTCCCTTTTTCTTCTCCTTTTATCAATCCTCCATTACTCACCAGAAGAAAGATCTATAGCTCTCAACTGTTCAATTTCTAATTTTGCAGATGAAGAAATCTAAAGCTCCACAGAGTAACTTGCCCAGGGCTATATAAAAGTAGCAAGTGAAAAAGTTGGGGTTTAAACCCAGGTGTCCTGACTCCAGGTGCAGTGGAGCTAATCAGTGGTCAGAATATTTAAGGCAGAAGGATAATTGTGGGTTTGGAAAGTAAGGTAAAATGAGGACTGATAGGGCTCAAGATCTCTATGATGGATAGACTTGAAGGAACAATAACCACTAATCTATACTTGATATTGACATACCTAACTCCTGGGGAGAGAACCGGGAAGAAGGGGAGAAAATAACTTTAAGTAGAGGAGATACATTGTAAACGAAGCAAACCTGGAAAATGTGCTTATCTACAGAAGGCAGTAAATTTTAGAATGAGTGAAACCTTGGAAGCTAGGAAAAAGAAGTTACATTATTACAGGACTAAAATAATGAAAGTCTGTGCTATAGGGCAGAATTTTGAAGTCACTTCAGCATGTTTTATTTACTTCATTTGAACTGAATGAATTCCTTGAAATAGCTCACCTGACACTAACTATTAAAAAAAATGTTTATGAGTTTTGGTTAAGTTGGTTTCTTTTATCTTTTCTTTCCTTTTCTTCTTTTTCGTGAAAAGGAGAGGGGTGGGAGTGTTGCTTTCAGTTAGTTTAATTATCCCTCCCAACTGAAAAGTCCTATATTTTACCTGCTTGAGACAGAAAAACCTAGAAAGTAATTGGAAAGCTTTTTATTACCTTTCTAACAGACATATATAAACATCTTGGATCGTCCATCAAAGAACAAGCTGGCTCAAATGCCTAGAGCACCAGTATATTGAAGGAGTCAGGAGGAGAGATGATGACCAGAATTTTCTGAACTTGTTTTTTAATGCTCTTAAGTGAATGGTGACATATAACTTTTTAATAGGCTATTATAGTACTATAAATACATAGGCTAACCTGAATAATTCTCAGACTATGCTATAGAGAAATGCAAACTGACCTACTTCACTGATTCTAGATATTGAAAAACAAAAGAAAAAAATCAAAGCCTCAACATTTGTGGTACTTCCTTATAGCTGTAAATGATATGACTGTGGTTATTGTGCTTTCATCTATCAACAGAGAGATCGCTGGCTCATACGCAGATATGACATCATAAGGCAACGTGAGTCAGTGGATATGGAATGGCGGATTTGGAGTCAGAAAATCTGGACTTGAATCCTGTCTCAGATATTAATGAACTCAACAACAGGCAATTAAGTTACCCTTCTCAGAGCCTCAGTTTCCTCATCCATTAATTGGGAGCATTAATACTTAATATGTAGCATAACCTACTTCAAAAGATTGTTGAGAAAAGCATCTTGTAAACTTCATGGTAATATATGTGACATATATGTATATTTCTATTCTGAACCTAGCAAACATTAAAATGGCCATTTATATAGAAAAAATAATAACACCTAATAGTTATACAGTGCTTACTACATGCCAGGCACTATAGTAAGCATTTTACAATTATTTTCTCATTTGATACTCAACAACAACTCTGGAAGGTAGGTGTTCTTCTTATCCCCTTTTTATTGAGGAAACGCAGTGAACAGAGGTCAAGCGACTTGCCCAGCCACACAGCTTGTGTCTGAGGCCAGGTTTAAACTCTTTCAGACCTGCCACTCTATCCACTGCACTATTTCACTAGAGCAGAAAAAAAGTACATGAAACAGCTAATCTCTATTATGTACAATTTGCTTTTTCTTAAAGTAGTGTATAAATGTGAATTATTACCATAATATCCAAGAACAGAAGCATTACTATTTTGGGTCACAGCTGTTCTAACTTTAATTGCTGGCAGGTTGGTGCCAAATTATAGCAAGAATGATGGAGACACATTTCTTTCATTCTTTAATTCAGTAAATATTTAGTAAACATTTGGAAGAAAGCATGAAGTCATATAATTGATTAGTTAGAAACAGGATGTTGGGGATGCTAGATTCTTGAATGCAACCTTATAATTTATTCAATAGGGAATAGGGGAGCCACAGGAGGTTTCTGAATAAGTGACACACCATGGCGCTTTAGGAATATACCTCAAGCAGTAAGAGAAGGATGGATTGGAGGGGAAAACGAAGATAAGAAGACCAGTTAGGAGGCTCTAACAGAACCCAGGCAAGAAGAGATAAGGGTCTGAAAATAGCAATGAGAATAAAAGGGGGGAAGGGGGCATATATTCCATATTATGGAGGCAGTATAGTACAGTGAAAGTCAGAAGCCCTGAGCTCAACCCTAATGGTGCTACTTCCTATCTGTGGGTATGGTTGACCTTGGGCAAGTAACTTTATTCAGTCAGGCGTATTATACTTTCATCATAGGTTTGGTGATTAACTGAAGTGGAATTTTGAGTCTCTCAAGATGGGAGATGTTGAAAGTTTAAATTGCAAATTTCGACTTGCAAAACAAGCACTTAAACTTATATCCCAGGTGCTAATATATTAAACTGCTATGCACATAAATAAACCAAGCCTCTGCCTACCCTGTCTTCTCCAGCACCACCATCCCTATGCCTGGTACTCACTGGTCTATTTTCAAACTAGGAAACTTGGGCGTGGCGGGAAGAGCCCTGGCTTTCAGAAGTCCTGGGTCCTGCTGTTTCAGGGAGTCACTGACCTCTCTGCCCTACGTGTCCTCATCTGGACAGTGATGGAGCCAGTCCCTGCGGCAGCGCAGTAGAAAACACCTGCGCAGATTTGTCGGGGGCTCTGGCTTTGGCGTTGCTACGGCGCACGTCTCTCAGGCTGCCAGCCTCCTGCTCTCCATCCCTCGCTTCCCGGCCGCCCCTCCGCCCTCCAGCCCTCCTGCCCACCCCGCCCCGGGGCGGGCACGGCTGCGCGGAACCTTACCCGCAGGAGCACAGGTCGCAAATGCATTTCTTCACGGGCTGGGGCATCTTTAGCTGCTGAGGCTGGTGCTCTGGATGCTGCGGGCTGGGCAGGGCATCCCCCGCACTTCTCGGCTTCCCGCCTCTCAGGGAGCCCCGGGCGGGCTTGCTTCTCTCACAACCAACCTCAAAATTTTTTGAGGGGCTTTTTCGTCGCTTAGTATTTTCCAAAAAAAATTTTTTTTCAAAAAACTTTTTCTCTGCAGATCTTGGTCGGGCCCTCGTCAGTCGGGCAGATCGGTCCACACAGAGGCCGGACGGCTGAACCCCAGCAGGGTTCTCGAGCCCAATCACCGCTGCGCTTCCCTCCGTGCCCACGCCCACGTGCCAACCCCACGGGCCCACCCCGAGACGCCGAGGTGCCGCCGGCGCTCCTGCACGTGCCTGCTCCCCAAAGCACCCTCGCGGGGTCTTACAGGCTCTCTCCTGTGACGTCCGCACGCTCACGGGTGGACTCATGTCAGCTTCTGTGATGCCAGCGCCGGCCTTGTGACGCCAGGGCCTCCTCCCGTGCCCACTCTCATGCCGAGGCCTTTGCACGGGAGGAAAGGGGAGGCAGATCAGGTGCCTGAGGCCAGCGGTTCGTATGGAAATGCTTTGCATACTTTCCATGTATAATCAATATCAAACTGATTGCCTTCTCAAGGACCAGGGAGGGACAGGGCTAAAGAAAACCACTTGGAACTCAAAAAAAAAAATTAAATAAATGCTAAAACATTTTTACGTGTAATTGGAAAATAACGAAATTTTTTTTAAAAGCCTGATCCCTTTTTGAGTTCTGTAGTCTATATGAGCAATCCATGTTCTCAGTACGAGCATCCTAAGCGTCCACTCCGGCCTCCACACCTTAAATTATATTTATACAAATTAATAGGTTAAATAAACTTGTTATTGAATTGAGGGAAAAGGCTAAAGGGTGATACAAATATGATTGATAGGATTAGGAATCGAAGTAAAACCACGGCCCTTCTAAATTAGGTCTTTCCCAGGCCTCGGTTTGTCAGAGGCCAACGCCCATTCTGCGACTAAGGGCTAGGTAAGAATTGAGACAAAAGATGGCCAAATTTACCACCCCAAAACTATCAGTTTAGGGGAAGACACTTAGAACTTCTGGACAGAAAACAATTGCTATTTATACTTATTCTAAGTAGACATCAAAATCTAAAAACAAAATGAGCCTTTTGATTGGAGCCTTTACTGACCATTCAATAAGAACCAGAGTGATTCAGGTTTAAAATCTTTAGGTAGCTCCATTTGAAAGACAATGGGCTTCTTTTAAAGCCGGTTTTTCCAGAGCTATATTTCAAGAAATCATAAATGAAAACTGCTCAGACAAAAAAAAATAGTCCCGGCTTTTTGAAAAAGAAAATAATAAAATGAATAGAAATTTAAAAATGTAGACCCCAAAATGTCTTTCAAAATGTGACCAAAAATTCCATTCCTATGGACAGAGCAATCACATGTAAGAAGGGGAACCTGATTTGGTGAGGGAAGAATAAAGAGTAGAAAAGAGGGAAGGGGGAGAACAGCAGCATTCCTTAACCTCTGCTCAAATTGCTAGGTTGGGTCCAGAAGTGCATATAATAGAAAATGTTGGTGATATAAAAAATTCTTTCAAAATAAAAAAAACACAACTCTTCAATAACAGGGTTGTCACATCTATAGCTATTATTAACAGGTTTCTGGATAGTTTTCTATAATTAGCTACATTAAACTTCTATGATGAACTAAATTATCAAAATACATGTAATCTAGGAGATGCAGCATCCAACCCAAGAAGATAAGAGTTCCAAGTCCTGCCTATGTCAACCCTAAATGTAACCCTAAATACTGGCTGTGTAATTGGTTAAATCACTATCCTCTAAAACTCTTACCTCAGTAAGCTTACAGAGTTAATGGCCTGTACCAGGGAATTCCCAATACCAATTCAATCAGTATACTCATCAAGTGGATTAGATCTACGGTTATGCAGTATCCCTATGCATTCACTGCCAAAAAAAATACATCCCATGGTCCACCGTCTAACAGCCCAACTTACTTCCCCATTCTGTAACTACTCCCATTTTTTTTCTAACTTGTACCATCTCCACACTTGAAATACATGGCTACACCACAGCCCCATTCAAGTACCTGAAATCCTTCCCAGTTAAGCTGTTTCCCTGTTGTTTTTCCTGATTTCCTCAACTGTGATCTCTTCTACTCACATCACTTGTCTGTCCACTGCTCTTATCCTAGTCTCCATTTTATGGTGTTACTTTGTCTATTCTATACTTGTTATCTCTCCTACTAGAAGAAAAGCTCCTGGACACTTGGGGCTCCTCAGATGTGATCACCTTGGATAAAAGATTCCTCTGTCACTTCCAACAGTAAGTTCCACACATACCTCTTGCATAGTCTTCCCATGAGGTCAGTAACAACTTTCTTGCTTGGACCTCAGAGTTTTCCAATGTTCTCAGGTAATATTGCATATTGCTATTATCCATTTTCTCTCTTCTACTACATTTGTTAGCTTCGTTAGAGTAGAAATGACCACATCTAAACTTTGAATCTTTCTCAACACCTTGAAGTGGTTTTTAAGTCCAAACTTAATTTCAGAGGTAATTCCTGGTGTGGAAACTTTCCAATCATATAAATCACCACTCAGCAGCTTCTAGTCTTGAGTGTTGCCTAGAACATGAAATTAAGTGACCTGCCCATAACACAACCTATGTGTGCTAGAGGAAGTCAGGTTTTCCTCAAAGACCAATTTTATCCACCATGTCATAATTTTTCACTGAGCACAGTAGATGCTTAAATGTTCGAGTTTAAGCCAGATGTTAAATGCAAACAATATTTTTCCTCACCTCTAAGTAAACACACTTCATTTTCCAGTTTTTACCAAGTTCCTGGCAGCCAGTAAGAAAGCTAGTGAGATAAATTGCTTTCTTTGGCAACATGGCTATGGCTTACATGTACATGCTACTTCTGTTTAATCACAATAGAAAAACAATGTTGTGCATTATGTTTCCTTAGCATATAGTTTTGGACACAATAACTGTGATTTCCAACCTTTCTAGAGTTATAAACACCCTAAAACTTGATTTATAAATTCTTCTACTTCTCTTCATTTTATTTTTTGCATAGTTTGACTTGATTATGAATTTCCACTGAAAAACTATGGCATCCATTAAAATAATGGGATACTATAAACCCAAGATGAGTTTAACACAATGTCATCATGATGTACTCAAATACAAAGTTATTATTTTGACCAAACATTTACCACTTTTATTAACGTGAAAAGGGCTCAAAGTAACTAAAATACTAACTCTAAAAACTACTAGATTTCAGATCTAACAAAATATTCTGCTATGTTTTTCAATTTCTTGTGAATACTAACTTCCCATTTCATATCTGGGGAACTTTCATGGTATAAATGCAACCACCGGAGGAACAGTGAATATTATTTTATTTATTTACATTTTTTATACTGAAATACAAAACTAGAAAAATAAATAGTCCAAGTCTAAATTAGACCAAGTAAGTCCACTACCCAATTAAAACCACTGAGTACATTTCTAGTTCTTGATAGTCATTCTTATCCTCTCTTCTCCTCATTTTTCTTCTGTTACTACCATTGTCTCACTAGATTCTTTGCCTACCTTTTCTCATATGCTCATTCTTCATCTAACTTCATTTCCATAAGTTGTTATCACCACTTTGGGAAAGCAAGTTTAAGGCTTACACTACCTGGTTCTTACTTTTTCTCCAATCATGCCCTATGTCATCTACTATTTTCAATATTCTTGTTAGTGATTGTAACATTTAGGTAACAATGAAAGCTAACACAAATGCAATTTCCTTAGGAGGAAAGTGCAGTATGGGCCTTCTTATGCTATTTATCCTTTAAAGTCAATCAAGCTACTATTTTGGCCAATAGATTACTTAACTCTGGAAAGCTCATTCTTTACAAGTTGAGTATTGAAGATATCAAAATGTCTTCTTGTAACCTGGAACAAATCATTTCACCCCTTTGGGCCTGGGTTTCCTTATCTATAAAATGAGGAGACTGAATTAGATGATCTATTCTTTCAATTTCTAACATTCTGTGCATTCTATATTTTGTTTCAACTTCCATTTTTTACAAATGGGCAAAAAGCTATAATTTTTTCATTTAAAAAGGCTAAAGAATTCACTAACTAGATACTATATGTCTCTCGCCCTAAAAGATTGGGGTATTGTTACCCGGAGTGTTTTTCTTCCTATCTGTAGGAGTAAGGGTTCCCCAAAATATTTAGATTACAAATCAGTTTTTTATTCTATAATCAATCTTCAATTTAAATCCATCATAATTCAATTAACTGTGCAACTGCTGCATCTTCTTCAGCCTTTAAATCAGATGAGGAGTCGAGCCTTTTATGCAAGTTTTCTTCTGCAGAAATAAAAGTAAACGTTACAAAATAAAAAAAAAATCGCACATTCCACATAACAGCAAAATTTGGAATCTCTATATATGATAAAACTGTGTTTACACTTCTAAAAATAATTCTTTCTCATTGCAGCACTTTGCCTAAAGGCATTCATTCAGCAAAATCTATCCAAAAGCTTCTCAATATACTAAGATTTTGTTCTATCAATTCATTGTCCTTCCCTCTTAAACCCTTCCCTCTTCCTTACTTCACCTACTACCGTAGAGTGCAACACTACCTTCCCAGTCCCTCCGGCTCACAACCTAGGAGTCACCCTAGATTCCTCACCTCCCCATGGCCAATCTGTTACCAAGGCTTGCCAAATTTCACCTTTGTAATCTCTCTCAAATATGTCTCCTTTTGGCCTCTGACACTGCCATCACTCTAGGGCTAAGCCCCAATAACATCACACCAAGACTGTTGCAACAGCTTGCTGGTGGGTGTACCTGAGTCAAGTCTCTTCCCACTCCAATCTATTTTTCATGTAGCCACTAAAGTGATGTTCCTAAGCACAGGTCTGACCATGTCATTACCCCACTGAACAAACTCCAGTAGCTCCCTAGAGCCTAGGCTTAAATACAAAATGTTCTATTTGACATTCAAAGCCCTTCTAACCTAACCCCCTCCTATACTTCCAGTCTTCTTACATCTCACTCCCTGACACATACTCTTGGATGCAGCAGCACTGGCCTTCTGGCTGGCCCTCATGCCTTAACACTCTCCTCCCTCCTCTGCTCTGACCATTCACCTGACCTCACAACTTCTCTCTTTCTCATACCCCTTCCCATTCCACCTCAAAGCATCCTGAAAGTCATTTCTTACAGCACGATAGTATACCATAAGAATCATATAACACAACGTTCTCAGCCATTCCCCACTTGATAACATACTCTCAACTTCCATTTTTGATACAATTCTAGTTAGGAACCCTCAATCTGCCTCCTTGCAGCTTCTATACACTGCTCTTAGTTCTACCCTCTCCTTCCTTCTCCTCCCCTCTAGGGTTCTACCCAGGGAAGGTAAACGCCATGGCCAAAAACTGCCTTTTTTCCTCTGGATTTACTGACTACATTTCTTGCTCAAAGATCAAGTCTTAAACCCAATTCACTCTGGAGCTTATAGTCTGGACAACAAGACCCCACTCACCTAGCACAGAATGAATGTAATTACTAAATAGAAATTGTTTCTCTTTTACCCAGGAACCCTGACGTTCTTCCCCTCCCAGTTTGATTTTTTTTTTTTTTTTTTTTGATTAAAGGGACCATCCCTTGAGTAACTACTTAAAGAAGCCAATTCACTGAATGGGTGCATCTCACTCAAAGTGAGAATGTGTAAGACCTTAGCCTGAAAGGCCAGGGTCTCACACTGCATCTTGGCCCATCTCCAGTCCTCCTGATGAATATCTGGTCACTGGACCCAGATGGCTCAGGAGAAGACAGTGAGATTGGTGACCTTGCACAGCCCTCCCTCACTCAAATCCAAGTCACCTGCAAGTCCCGTCATCATCTTGATGTCATAGTCCTCTTCAAGAATGAAGGACAAACGCAACAATAACAAATCACAACTAAAATCCTCCTTTCTACAGGAAGTCATCCCTAAGGCTTCTTAATTCTCATGCCTTCCTATTTATATTGTATACAGCTTGATTCGTATATGTTTGTTTGCATGCTGTCTCTCCCTTTAGACTGTAAGCTCTTAAAGGACAGGAACTGTCTTTTACCTCTTTTGGTATCCCCAGGACTTACCATGGTGCCGTGCACATAGCAGGTGTTTAATAAACATTTACTGATTTATTATATTAGTCAAATTATGCATGCTCATATGGAAACTCAATATAACTCGATCTATATGATGGTATAATCTTCATCTTACCTCAGATTTAACAGTAATTTTAAAAGTGTTATTAATACATTTCCAATATTGTTTTGTCTTTTCTATCTTTTGTAATAATTGTATAAATAGCAGCACCGATTAGATAAATGAGTTTGCTCTACATGGTGGTGCAATTCTAAGAAGCCATTAACTAAACATTAACATCCTCAAAACCAAGAAAATCTAAGATTAATTACAAATAAACTTTCAATTACACATGTTATAATATATATGTTATATACACATATGCTTTCCTTTGGGAAAGTAGTCAACTCTGCTCCTTACTGGTATCAAAATATTTGGTTGCGAGATCTTGCTGTTTCTTGCTCTCCATCTCTCACATACAACCACTTCCTCTATTCAGACAGCCTCCATTCATCCCCTCTCTCCTAGATTATTACAACATCTTCCTAACCAGTGTCCCAGTCTCAAGACCCTCCCCTCTGAAGTCTATCTTCCACACTGCTGCCCAAGTGATTTCCTTAAGTGCACCTCTGATCACGTCATTCCACTACTCAAAAACCAATGACTCCCCATTGCCTCTAGGATGTTATGAACCCTTGTTTGGCTTTTGGAACACTAGGCCAGAAACTCTAATAGTCTTTCCTCTCCTAAATTAATAGATTTACAATTGGGGCATCTTTTGTCTCAATTCCTATCTAGTCCTTAGACACTGAATTAATTACTCAATAGCTGCTGCCTCAGACAAGCTAGGACCTAAGAAAAACCTACTTTAGCAAGGCCAAGTCTTGCCACTGGACTGATTCTGGAGGAGAATGAGGCTAATTGACTTTACACAGCTCTGCCTCACTGGAACCCAGTCCACAAGAAGTCAAGCCATCAATCATCCTTGTGATGTTAATGAACCTCTTTAAAAAACCAAGGGCAAACAAAATACACAGACAGGCCCCAACCTGTCTTTCCAGCCTCATGGCATTCTACCTCCTTCAGTGATCTGGTCAAACTCGCCTTCTATGTAGCTTACACATGACATTCCATCTCCTTACTCCAAGTATTTGAATGAACCATCTGTGCCTAAAAATAACTTCTACCTCCTAGAAGCCTGCTCTTCCTTCAAGGAAAGCTCCAGCACCATCTTCTATATGAAGTCTATCCTGATTTCCCCAACTATCAGTGCCTTCCCCTTTATCTTTGTTATTATAGATACTTATATACACACTTGTCTCATTATGAAGTCTACTACATGAACTTAAATATTATTTTCATTGTTTTTTAATTATATACACATATGTACATACATATATACACATGCAAAAGACTAGGTCTTGGGACAATCAGTCCTGGTCTCACTCTTGAGAGGCACAGAAACTAATGTGCCTATTCCTTTACCCTAAGAAATCTTATGCCACTTCCCTCACCCCGCCAGGACGTGCCATACTCGGTGCAAACACCAGATGCGTTTAGCCCACTGTAGCTCAGAATTCCTGATCTCAAGCCTCAGCTTCCCCAACAGCTGAGACCATAAGCACGCACCACCACAGCCACTTGGATCCCAGCACCTCGCTCGCTACATGGCACATAACAAGCACTTTTAATAAATACTTTTCAATTGACTCAAACTTTACCCAACTCATTCATTTCCTCCCTTCTTCCCATGAATAACAGCAATTAAGTCAACGTCACACAAGAGCACTTCGCTAAAAATGTAACACTCTAAACATCAGCAACTCCCATTGACACAGTGTTTGTAAGGTTTACAACGCAGTCTGCTCATTTTAAAGTGATTGTGATAAATGTCTAAATATAGTGATTTGTCAAAAGTCACAGTTAATACTAATGAGAGCTGGAATCTGAAGGGCCTCATGACTCCCCAAGTCCTATTACACTAAGCATCTTTCCTCTCCTCCCCTGCCTTCCTTCTAACCACAACAAAGTCCCAAACTGTCCTACATAGGAAATGATTGCTTCCATAACTAATGAAGAACTAGCTCTTCTGGTGCACAAAATTCAGGGGCTCTAAAAGTCATGAAAACTCTGACACTTGTCTGGGACCTAATGAAAGTCAGATAGTCTAATAAAATTTAAAGTTGAATCTTTTTTTCTTACATTTTAAATGTAAGAGAAAATTATTTTTTACCATAAAATGCTCACTTTCAGTCTTGCTTTACAGGAAACAGTAGCAGGTGTAGGGACAGTTGGAAGATATAGGTAATAGTTACTGTATACATGAAAGTGGCTATCAACATCTAACATTCAAATGTAATCTGATATAGAATAATGACTATTTGCTAAATGTTTGATCTACAAGGGGTTAAAAATTCTCATCTTTCTTACTGGACAAAGAATGTCTCTGAAATTTGAATATATGGCTTTTAGTCTCATTTATTTAGAACTTACTAGTATACTCCAAGGAAATAGGCTCTTGTGGTGAGTAATCTGTCAAATTGAATAAAGAATTCGGAGAAAGAGATAGTTAGGAGGGTTTAGCAATTATTTTACACTTATTTTCACAAAAAGAGGCAGCTAATGAAAATCTTACCCTTTAAATAAGGTAAAAATTCTCCAATGTTGTTTGGCTTTATGGAACTTTGTCTCCGTTCCTCTGGAGAAAATCTGATAAGTGGTGAAAGAGATTTTCTTTCATCAAAGGACATTTGTAGAGATGGTTTTATGTTGTCTGTGTAGACAGCATGAAAATATCCCAAAGAAGTAAACACGTCATCTGTCTGCATGTTATTTGAAGTACAACCCAATTTTGAATCATCTTTTATAAATGTTTTAGGTGAAAACTGAGGAGACTCTCTTTTTTTCTCAGACATAGACTTTTTAAGAACTTCAAATCTTCTGCAAATAGCCTCAAAACTCAAGTTTCTTTCTTCAGTAGTCAATTTTTTTCTCGTTGACTCTTCCATTAATATATCATTAGCCACTGAACCATTCTCTCCTGTTTCATCACCAGACTCTGTGCTACAGGAGCTGTTAATACTCAAGTTGTCTGCTACATCTGGAAGGGTTTCGTGCAATATATCAAAATGGACAGTGTCTCTACTACTAGAACTAACTTCACTTAGAACCTCAGAATTCCACAACAAAGCTGAATGCACCCAAGACTGTTCTTTACAAGATGCAGATGAGAAGTCCAGTTTTTTATTAACTTGCTCCTCTTTACCATCTACTCCCTTTATCTTGTTCCCTGCAGCGGACAAACTTGATCCTCTATGGCTTTCTTCAAGGTCTGCTTGTAAAGCTACACATTCTGAGTTCTGTTCCCAGGTTCTTTTATTTAACCTTTTTGCATATTTGCCTGTTAGTGGGTCATGGTGACTAGTTCCTATGTTCCCTTGAGGTTCAAGTTTTGGGGAACCTCTTTCCTCAGGCAAGAAAGATTTACTAAGTGCTGATCCTGAGAGAAAATTGTTCATGCTTGAATGTGTTTGGTCACTGGACACAGCATCCATTTGAACCACTTCTATATCTGGATCAACATCATCTGGAAAATCTTTTCTTTGGGAGTTTCTAATTTCAGAAGCTGATAAAAACAAACACAAAATGGAATCATTTCTCTCTCTCTCAATTTATATAAACAGAAAAAACAGACAAGACATCTAATTTAGTTTTAACAATTCAATCACTTTGATTCAACATAGGATGGATGGTGCTGTTTTAGAATATAGTGTTAAAACAAAACATTCAAATAAATCATATAACTGCTTAACTTGCCACCCTGCCCCAACAAACTCCAATTTGATTCACCAGAGCACAAAAGTGGGCAAGGAGGCAAGTGTCTGATAAATATCTAATAACAGAAGCATGTGCCATATTGTCAGTGATTTTTGTGCAGGTGATTCCTGAACTGGGAGGAATATTGGATTAAAATCATTTCTAACGTCCCTCCTGACCCTTATTCTATGGCTGTTTCTAGGCTCAGACCAAAATGAACTATTATTTGGCTTAAAATTTATTATTGCCAGAAAGAAATCAGGGACTATGGAGACACAGTAATATATCCACGCTAGCAAAAACATCGGAATACTTATTTCACTATGATAAAATATGTATGCTAAAATCAACATGTTATGATTTAGATATAAAGACCGATACTATAAACAAACTAGGAGAGCAAGGAGTTTACCTGTCAGATCACATATAGAAGGGAAGAATTTATGACCAAATAAGAAAGAGAACATTATGAAATGAAAATGGATGATTTTGATTACATTAAAGTGAAAAGTTTCTGTACAAAGTCAATGCAAAGAAGATTAGAAGGAAAGCAGAAAGCTGGGAAAATTACATAACCAATTTCTGGTATCAGCCTCATTTCTTAAATATATAGAGAACTGAGTCAAATTTATAAGAATACAAGTTATTCCTTAATTGATAAATGGTCAAAGGATATGAACAGGCAGTTTTCAGAAGAAATGAAAGCTATCTATAGTCATATGAAAAAATGCTCTCAATCAGTCTTGATTAGAGACGTGAAAATCAAAACAACTCTGAGGTACCAAATCACACCTATCAGATTGGCTAACACGACAAAACAGGAAGATGATAAATGTTGGAGAATCTGTGGGAAACTGGAACACTACTGCTTTGTTGGTGCAGTTGTGAACTGAAGCAACCAATTCTAGAGAGTAATTTGGAACTTTGCCCAAAGGGCTACGAAAACGTGCACACCTTTTCACCAGCAATACTGCTTCTGGGCCTCTATCCCAGAGATCACAGAAATGGGAAAGGGTTCCACATGTACAAAAATATTCATAGCAGCTGTGGCCAAAAACTGGAACTCAAGGGGATGCCCATCCACTGGGAAATGGCTGAACAAGCTGTGGTACATAGATGTAATGGAACACTACTGTACTAAAAGAAATGATGAAAAGAAGACTTCAGAGAGACCTAGAAGGACTTGTATGAACTGATGCAGAGCAAGGGGAGCAGAACCAGGAGATCACTGTACACAGTAACAGCCACACTGTGTGATCACTGACTTTGACAGACTTCTCAGCAATGCAAGGATCTAAGGCAACTCCAAAAGACTCATGATGGAAAATCCAGAGAATTCACATCCAGAGAAAGAACTTTGGAGTCTGAATGCAGATGGAAGCATATTATTTGCTCTCCTTTTCTTCTGTTTTGTTTCTTCTTCTTCATGGTTCCTTCCATTAGTTTTAATTTTTCTGTACATCATAATTAATATGAAAATATGTTTAATATGAATGAGCCTATATCAGATTGCATGCCATCTTGGGGAGGGGGGAGATGAGTGAAAGGGAGAAAATTTAAAACTCAAAATTTTATGGAAGTGAAAACTAAAAATAAATTATTAAAAAATAAAAATCAACACTGTTTGGGGGCAATGTATTCTATAGGCTTTATTAAGACAGTCTGTTGCAATTTCCCTCTAACCAGAAATAGTTATAGTGTTTACATTATGTTTCTCATACTAAGCTGTCATTTAAAAATTTTAAAAACTAATGTCTACGAAATAAAATAACAGATCAGAAGCATAAATTGAACTTACTCAAATTTTCTGGAGTTCGTGGAATCTGCTTCTTTGTCAAAAATGGGTTAGAAAATAGACAGTTGATTAAGGCCCCTAATTCTTTGTCTCTTTCTTTACACAGCTGTGGTGAATCTGCTACAACAGCTTTAGCAACCTGGAAGAAAAAAATAAAGTAAAAAACATTAATACACTTGTCATGTGTGAGTGAGATAAGCAAAATGTCAAGAATGCCCAATATTATATACCTCAGACATCTCCTTTAAGAGATGCTAATTATGGAACAATGCATATGGGAGCACACAATCACTGCTAAGCACTCCCCAATCAATAGAAACCAAGTGAGGTGGGACAAAGACCTCTTCTCCTATACTAGAAGACTAGGATCCATTCCACAGAGAATAGGAGTCGGATCAATAAGCATTCATTAAGCACTAATTATAACACAGTGCTAAGCACTAAGGATAAAAGCTAATAGTGCTTGGACCTGTGATTTCATTGGTAAAGGGAACTAACACATGATAAAAATCCTACTAATGCAGGAAGACACCAGAGACACTAAAACAAACAATTAAATAATTAATTAGTCCCAAGAAAGTTACAATATAGTTTTAGCCCTAAGAAAAGAATGGAATAGTTGGTGAGTTTTCCATCAGTTCTTAAAATCTTTTATACACAAATAGCTATTTGGAAAAACCGTCCTAATGATCCATTTGGTACAGGTGTATATATATATATACCCCTTCCTAACAAACAGAATGACTATCAATGCCATATACAACACATGAGAAACTTCATTACTGAAGACAGAAAAAATAAGGAGATATTTAAGGAAACAACAAAACAGATGACAAGGTAATTGATATTGTCATATTAACTAAGATGTCAAATGCGCTAGACAATAAGAAACAAATGTCTGAGTGTGACTCAAAACAAGGTGAAGGGAAGGTCAGGAAGGAAAGGAGAGGCAAAGCCTTCGAGGAGATTATATCAGAGGAAAAGTAGTTCTAAGTCACAGAAATCTAACCAGCGAGGCACAACCTCCTCTTCCCCCTAGGAGCCCCTAACAAAAGGTGTCCTGCAGGTATAGAAAGAAGAAATAAAAGGAGGATAACAGAAGGTCACGGAACATTTGACCACCTTCCATGTAACACAAGTTCTGTTCAATTTATTCCTTCCCTTACTTTCATAATTCCTTTCCTGAAAATAACTACTCTCTATACTTGACATTCTCCTTTCCTGGACTTGCAGCGAAAGAGGTATCCCCTTTCTTTACTCCAAGGCCTCCACGAAAGTCCTAGCTCTCATCCTCTCCCCCAAATCCCAAAAGACCTTTGTTCCCAGGAGGATCCTCTCCCTCTTCTGTATGTTCTCAGTTCCTTCCAAACGAATTAGTACCATCTGCTTCAAATATGAACAAATCCTTCCTAATTAAGAAAAAAATTTATGATCTATCTTTCATCTTGTTTCATTCTGTTTTCTTTGTGTTGCCAAAATTTTTAAGTGAATAATCTCTCCTTGCTGCCTAAATTTATTTAATATCCAATCTCCTAACAATCTAAACTACAGTTTACATCCTAGCCACTCTACTAAAACTGTTCTCTCCATGATTATCACCACAATTTCAAATCCAAGAAATTTTTGTTATAACTTTCCCAGACCTCTTGGTAGCATGTGATACTGCCCACACCTCCCAACTCCTTCTTTCTCTAATTCTACTGATTTCCATGAAGCTACATTATTTCATCCTACTTCTGTCCGTTCCTCCATATATCTTTGCACATGTGAGGTCCCCAAAGTCCTTTTCCAGTTCTAAGTCTACAATAACACAAAACAACAAGAACTTATTAACTCCCCACTACACACCAGACACTGTTAGGTACCGAAGATGCAAAGACAAACACCCCACTGCAGAAGCAGGGCAAGAAGTAACACATTTACAAAGTAGAAACAAACTGGTTTTGGAGGACCATGGAAGTGAAGACAGAAGAAATCCGGACAAGCTCCTCCAGAAGAAAGGACACAAGCCAAGTCTTGAAAGTAATCAAGAATTTTACGAGGTGGAGATAAGAAGGAGCCAGAGGCAGAAGAATGAACCCAGGGAGCAAAGGCAGAAAGGGCAAATGGAGCAGAAAGCAGACCAATTTCACTGAAGGGTGTGTAGGAAAGAGAATAATGTATATAAACTGGGAAAGGTGGGCAAAAGCCAGAAAATCTTTAAACAAGAAGGAGGAGTTAGTATTTTAAACTAGAGCTTCCTGAAGCAGGGGAGTACTACAGTTAGACCTATGCTCTGAGAATTCCCATGTGTAAGAGAGATAGGAGACAGTAAAAACCGGCTACAAGGAGACCCATTAGGAGGCCACTCCAATAGTCTGGGCAAGAAGTAACAGTGACCTGACCCTGCGTGGTGGCTGTAGAAATGAAAAGAATAAGCTAAATGAGAAATGCGTTGTGTAGGCAAAATCAGCAAAACGACTGAATATGAGAGAAAAAGAGACAAGGCTGACTGAGGCTGTGACCCTAGATCACAGGAAGACTGGCAGTGCCCACGATGACAAAAAAGAATGGTTGTAAAGACTGCAGAGAACAACCGTATTCATACACTGCTGATAGACCTACGAGCTGACCCCCAATCCTTCTGGAAAGCCGTTTCTATACCCATAAAGTCACTCAAGTTTGCCACTCTTTAAACCTGCAATTTCCCTGCTAGATCTCTATACAGAGGTGTGATCTGATATGTAGTAGGGGGAAAATAGGTAGCTGGGGACAAATAGCCCCAATTTTTTCAGCTGTGAAGTGATATCCTCAGATGAGATCACAATCCTCATCTCCATCACAGAATCTATCAAAGCACAGTTCAGGGACCAGCATCCTTTATTAGTGTTTTCTCCCTCCTGAAATTACTTTTTACACTGAGCATATATACTGCCCATGTGCACAGGTTTATCTCCCACCTAAATGAATATTACTTCCTATTTTAAATTAACTCCGAGCACAACTAGAACAAAGTAGGTGTTCCCAAAGGATAATGTGTTCAACAGAAGCACTGAGCAGTGCCAGAAGGGGTCAACACAATCCACCCTGTAGAACCAGAGAAGGATTAACAAAACCTACACTGCCACTGCAGTGACTTGTGCAGTGTGCTCCACTTGCTCTGCCAAGAAAGAAATCAATGCTCCCAAGACTCTCACTGATGAACTTCCCTAGTATCTTTCAACAAGTGAATGGATCTGTCCCTATTCCACTATAAAAGCACCTGAGCAATTAATCAGAGAAGCTGTTGAGGGTAGCAGAAAATTTGAGAATGAGTGCTGAGAGTGGTTGATATCTGACTCATTTCATGTAATTACCTTGCTGTTCTGTTTCATCACATGCCTTTGGCATCAAATTCATAAGTGGCTTAGATTGGAAGAGGGAAATATACTGGTGAAGCCATAGATGAGAATCTGAATAAATGCCCCACAATGCTGGGCCTCTGAGCATAGATGAAGGCTACCAAGAAGGCCTCAGGTTTCAGCCACCTTTATTCTGCTTACTAAAGGATCATCAACATAAGTAAATGATGTGAATGGAAATAACAATTTATCTGGTGAATTTTCTAGCACATGAAATAAGATTAAGTATAGGGTTAGAATGCTGCTTATTAACATTATCTAAGAAAAAACAGCTGAGTATTTGCTCTCAATTTCTTCATTACTTCCTCTCCCTTTATTTCCTATCATTTCAGTCACACACTGGATTTTTTTAAAAAATTATTCTGACTTTTGGTCTCTTTCCTATTTTCATTCTCTTCTAGTCGTGATTAGAGAACTTATTAAAGGAAAAAATGTAAACATAGGTGTTCAATAAATGTTAAAGTGAATTGTCAATCTCCTTCATTGGCTATTCTCTTCATCCGTAGGGGTAAAGGAATAAACATTTATATAGCACCTACTATGTGCCAGGCACATAGTTTCTAAGCACTTCCAACAAATAGTATTTCATCGATCCTTATAATAACTCTAGGAGATTAAATACAGTGAGTGACCAAAAGTAAGATTTAAAAAAAAAAAAAAAGATCCAGGGTGTGACTGAAAGTAAAAGAAAAAAAAGGATCTCAAGAAAGTAAAGGAGAAATCAAGAGCAAATATTCTCAATTGTTTCTGTTTCTTAGGTAATATTAATGATCAGCATTTCAAACCTATAATTAAATTTTATTTCATATAATGAGAGTTGAGAAAACTGAGGTAAACAAGAGGTTAAGCAACTTGGCTAGGGTCACACAGCTAACGAGTGTCTGGGACCTAATCTGAACTCAGGGCTTCTTGATTCTAGGTCTACCAATCTATTCAATGCCCTTCTCTCATTGTTTAGCTACCTAACAATGGATGCCTTTCTACTGCCTCTAAGTTAACACGCATAAAACTACGTTATCTTTAACCCAAAGTGGTCCTTCTTCCAACATCATACTAACTAAAATAATGTTTAAAAAAAAAAACACTAAAAGATACCAGAAATGAGATTAAATACAACGACCAATCTTGGTTTCAGAGTACTGACGCGTTTATGAAACACTTTGCTCAGCTCTATAGTAGTTGGGTCACACTCAATAGACCCCAAGTGTGAAATCTTGCATATGCTGTCCGATTTTAGTTTCTGTATTAACTTTCTGTCACAAGGGAGGGCCCTGAGTAGTAATTAAGAAAAACTGTAGTATTAAAAAAAAAAAAGCATCACTAAGACATTTTTTTAAATGAGGAAATTCAAACCCAGAAAAGTTAAGTGATTTACCCAAAGTCACACAGGCAGAAAGTGGGTCATATTGGGAGTCAAACCCAGGTCCTCACTCCAGAAGAAGTATTTTCTCCACTATCTTGCCAGACATTAATAAGTCTAACTCTTATCTCTTCAAATCTTACCTATCCCTTAAGGCCAGGTAAGTGCTACTTGTCACACCTACCCCAACCATTCTAACTTACATTATCTTTCATCCTCTAAATTCCTATCCTATTTATTTATACCACTTTTGAAAATCACTAAATGATATGCTATCATTTTAAAAGTTTAAAAGTATAAATTGAGTTTCCTGAAACAGCACATAAGCCACTCAAGAGAAGAGACTGTATCATACTGACATTAGCCAGTAGCAGCTAGCACAGTACTACAGACATTCAATAAAGGCTTATTAACAAAGATTTTCCCTCACCTCCTCTGCCAAATGATCTACTTCTTTTTTGAAAGGATCTAATACTGGTGTTGAAAGTACACAATTCTCTCTGTTCTTCTGAGCTGACAGTGATTGAGATGTGTCCATTTTGATTTTTCTTTTGCTTTTAGAAATTGGCTGTTCTTTATCTCTAAGAGTCTCTGTCTTCACATCCTAAAGGAGACAAAAACATTACATGTTTATAGTTTTACTCATTCCCTTCATCGTATTGACAAATAGATTAGTACTCACATTTTTTCATTAGAGATGCATCATTAACAAAGTCATGTCAGTTTAAGAGAAAAATTAGCTGGTGTAGCAATTTTGTGTATTTTAAACTGGGGGAAAATGAGAAATATGTTCACATTCTAATTATTCTATGTGGTTATTAGCTACAGTAGCTTTTGCTCTGAAATAAATCAGATGACCTATTATTTCTGTACAGTATAAATTCTGAATTTGATGCAGAGCCTCCTGAACTTTGTTAACTAGTAGATACATCTACGAAGAAAAGATGATACCAAAAGGACTTCAGAGCTGTGAACTGTTACCACTACAGCAAGGAATTTGGAACTATATAGGTCAAGCCACGAAACTGTTCATTCTTTGACTTGGAGGCCCCAATATTAGGTATATATCCTAAGGGAGTTAAAGATAGAAACTGAGCTGCCATACATGTCATAATATTCACAGCAGCACCTTTTGTCATAGAAAAAAACTGAAGTCAAAGTAGGAGCCTTAAAATACACCACCTTCTATTCCTTAGCCTGATGGGAGCTAATGGCTAGAAAAACTCTGACATTATCTTTGTACTTGACACTTTTTCTGTCTTAAAAGGAAAGGCTCAAGGGTCAGGGAAGAAGGAAGAGGGACAAGGTGAGTTGAGTACATTTGGAATGACTGGTCATTTAAAAAGACATCAACAAAGCACTTTTTTGTTAAGTTTACTAAACATGGTAGAGGAGAATATCAGTTTAGATTTTAATAAGCCCTTTTTTAAAAGTCACTCGTGACAGTCTTTTGGACTACATGGAAATAGAAGTTGGAGGGCAGCACTACTGGGTGTACTGGAACTCGTTAACCATAACTGACGGATACAAGGAGTTTTGATCAGTGTAAAGTATCTAACAGAATCAGAACTTTGTCTAAAGACTAGTTCCACACATTTTAATCAATGACTTGGATGAAAATATACATGACAAAACTGATCAAATATGAGGATAAAACTGAGCTAAAAAGACTGAAATGCAGAATGACAGAAAGCACCCAAAAATATCTCAATAGGATATAATGGTTTAGCTGAAACGTGGATTTAAAAAAAATACACATAAAAGTCCAGGATGGGAGAGGGACATGTAAAGAACAGTCAGGCTTGGCAAATTACATACCTAAAAGGATTCAGTAACATAATGTTCTAGCTAAAAGAACTAATGCACATAATGGGCACTTTAAATGTTTGCTGATTGATCTGCATTAAGATAGGTTTAATGTCCATAATGTAGGTGTACAGTGCACTGGCACATGGCACAGTGCCTGATACATAATAGGCACTTACTGAATACATACTGACTAGCTGGTCTGACAAATAAGAGTATTGTGTCTAGATCTGGGTACTACATTTTGAAAGGGTCACTGGTAAAACATGCCCAAGACGATAACTAGGATGTCCCACACAAGGATAAGTTGAAGGAACTGAGAATGAGCAGCTGAAAGAAAAAGAGCACATAATGAGACAATAACTAAGGAGGAATTAGACTTGTCTTCAGGACAACAAAAGGAAATATACTTTTTAGCAATAAGATACAGTCTTAAAACTGAATAGATTGCTTTGTGGGCAAGTTCTCCATTACCAAAAGCATTCAAGCAAAGGCTAGATAACCAATTCATCAGGGATCTTGTAAATGGGATTCATATTTGGTGAGAAGTTGGCCAGATGACCACTGAAGTCCCATGCAAAACTGAAGATTTTACGAAAATACTGTGGTTAAGTCAAAATTGTTTTAAAATGTACCTTTTCAAGTAACATAACACTGCTACTATCAGACGTTGTATCTGACTGCACTGGAAGGACCGCAACCCTAAAGGAGGAAACAATACCAAATGTCAATTTTAAAACAGTTCTACTTATGCTTTATGCAGTTATGTACTACAAAGACTGTATCTGCCCCGTATCTGTCCGTTACGATTTCTCTCAATTCGTCCCGGTCATCAAAAGGCAGTTTTATCTTGGGAGAGCTTGTGACAACTAGAGCAATAATTCTGCTCTACCTGTGTATCAGCCTCCCACAATGAAATTTTGTTTGCTGCAGTTTAGATTTTTTTTTTCATTTGGAACAAAGACTATTCGACAGAAAGAATGAGAACAAACACTTGTCTCCAACAAAGCTCTCCAATCCTTTCCACTGTCTCAGGCTGGTGCCTTATCTTCCCCCCAAAGCTTTAAACATGGATATTTTCCAATATTCTACACTGGATCTTTTCTTCCCTTAATGCTATCATCCACCCACACGACTTTCTCATGTACCTTACAGATTTTGATATTGCTTAGATACCAATGAAGTCCAATGGCTATTCCTCATTCTTACTATATCAATGGCCCACATCTTTTCTGTTAACCAATTGCTCTAATAAAATCCTTTATGCTACTGCTCCTGTACAACTTTTCATTAGTAAGTCATTGCAATATATTCCTGCCTACTGTGTCCCTCTTCACTGTCCTCTGGGTCAGAGAATGGAACATGTCACAATTCAGTTACACAGTATCAGTGGAAGAATACTAACCATAAAAAAGATGAGCCTTGCTCTAGGTTTTAGCACCAGATTGTCAAATTCCACTTTACCATAAGAGCAAGATGAAGGAAGAAACAAAAGCACAGGGTAAAAGCACAACAGAAAGATGAGGAGATAATAACACTTTAGCATGGTACAGGCTTTAAAAGGTTCCAAAGTCCTCTGTTACCTCATCTGATCCCTACAAGGCAGGTACCCATTAAAAATGAGAAAACTAGCTAAAGAGAGATGAGTAACATTCCTACAGTAACATACAGACACCAATAAGCATCACCGGGAGTAGTTTAATTCCGATCTTCCTGTCCAACACTCTTCCCACTACATCACCTCCCAGAGATGTGGAGCACCAGACCTCTACTCATACCTGGTTGAACCTCTCAGTGTGGTGTCACCCAGGACTGCACACGCTCTCCCAGTTCTCCTACCTGATCCAGAGCGCTACCATCTGACACAGACAGGGACGCTTAGCACTATCTGAATCCTCCTTAACACAACACATTCCACCTTTTAATGCGGTATCTTTACCTGCCCAACATCAATTCACTTAGCTACGTCCCCTGGATAGTCTTGACACGCCGGACTTATCGATTTGTTGTGGCTGAGTACTGTGCTTGCACGATCATCTCTTTTTGTTTATGGAGAAAAAAAGTGGGCTTCTGATTTAAGGAGAAGTTTGGGGTTGCTAAAAGTACTATCTCCGCAAAGGGAATTCAATTTGCTATCTTCAACCTAACAGTGGGTTTAATTCAGTCTGAATTCTCTCTCCTTGAACGAAGTACTGACAAAATAGCCCCGAGTTAGCCATACAACTTTATCTATCTGTGGCGGGGTCCAGTCCAACTCTTGAATGCTTACAGATCTTACTGAAGAGTCTCTACAATGTTCAGATGTCTGTGGCAATCAGAACAATTATAATCCACAAAGAACATTTAAAGGACCTCACCATCTATGATTTCTTACATTTGGATTGTGCATAGGATAATCTCCATGACAATGGAAAACCCTAGTCTATACACATCTCATTGTCTTTCAAGGAGTCTTCTACAACTCCAGTAAATGCACATAAGACATCTAATTGTAGGAGAATTTATAAAGTGGCATTGTGTTAATATTTAATCAAATGATTTTTTACAGGAGAGTGATTCAAAACACCTGAAAAGACTGGATTCTAAATGCTTGCAAAAAATCATGGACCTCGTATCATAGCTTACGTTCATAAAAATATTGTGAAAAAAATCTATGTGCCTATCCTACAATATTTTTACAAGCATAAGTGTCACACATATTCTATACACACACACACACTCTCTCTCTCTCTCTCTCTCTCTCTCTCTCTCTCTCTCTCTTCAAATCCTTTGTATGAAAAGGGAACAAATAGGCTTTCATTGCACTGTATTTCTACAGTAGGTCACATTTTCAGTCAATGAATGAAAAGACAATTTTCATTGTGGAACAGAAGATCCCATTACATTTTCTTATATTTAAAAATTCAATCTGACAATGTAAAATACTACAACAAAATGAAATTCCGAGGTCTCCTAGAGTTCATACCTTAAATTTACTGGGCACTTTAACAAATACTTACTGAATCAATACAAAACTTTGTCTTGTCTGTTCTTAAGACAGACCTACTGGAATTATATAGAAGAGAACTACCTGATGGGAAAGGATTGCACTCTAGGCTAAGAGAGGAACTCAATTCTTTTCCACTAATATTTATTAAGTACCAGCTATGTAAGAGACATTGAGCCAAGTGCTGGTTGTGGCTGTAACAGCACCGCATAATTTTTCTATTCTGCCATGAAAAACCAATTATCTTTCAATTTCTATCAAGGACCCAACATCCTAAGAAAAAAACCCTTTTCAAACTACTCACCACACAGAAGGAGACATAACAGTTTGGTGTAGCAAAGCGAAGGCAATATGAAGATGTGCCAAACATCTCTCATTTCTCCCATTATAATCTCAAAACACACCTCATCTGAAGCTGGTCACACAATAGATAAAGCTATGACCCTGAATTCAGGAAGACTGGAGTTCAAATTTGGCCTCAGACACTTGCTAGCTGTGTAACCCTAAGCAAGTCCCTCAACCTCTTTTTGCCTCAGTTTTTTCATTGCAAAATGGGGATAACAGCACCTACTTCTCAGGGTTGTTGTGAGGAAAATATCAGATATGTTTCAGTGTTTTACAAACCTTAAAGCACTACATAAAAGCTAATTTTTATTTGTGTACAGATGTTAGTTGTTTCATTTCCAACTCTGTTAGCCAACTGGTCAAAGCAAAATCTTACAATACAGAATGCTGAGATCCCAAGACAGTTCATTATTATGGACGTGGACTTGTGTATCTAGATAGTTTACTCTCCCCACGAAGCACTCATACCAATATAAGATCTTTTACAACAAAATAATTATTTTCCTCTTCTCTATTATCAGATATACCAAAAATAAACGAAGTGTGGGCAGGTAGTGCCCTCTCACCAATTAATGGAGAGGAAAGAAGCAAGAATTTTTAAGAGGTATTTTAAAAGTTTTTAAACTAGACTAAATTTTAAATCACTTTTAAAATCACTCTAAAATCCAGTCTTTAATAGAACGCTTCATTATTTTGCTTTTAAGTTATCAGATTAGACTTCTACACGAAGATGTGCTGCATTCTCATCTATGGTTGACCTCCTCTCAGCCAATAAGCTATTTGCATACAATCAAAATCCAATTAATTGGATTTTCCTATTCATAGAAAACCTTCTCATCATAAACATCAGGCAATTACGTTCACTAATCACAAACATAACTAGCAGATTATTCAGAAATTTCTGAATGTTACCAAGATAGAGAGTAGTTTAAAAAATGCATACATAAACAAACTACCCATGAGAATTTGTATTCAACACCTCAAAAAGGAAAATCATATCCTTCATTATAAGTAACCCACTTCTATGTTACGGTAAAATAACAGGAAAAAAATAACCCCTCATATACAAGAAACATTAAATCTTTTTTTCCCAATGTGTGATGACATTTAAAAATTATTTAAGTCGATTAGAAGATGAGACTATAATTTAAAAAACTGCTTTAGAGAAAGTCCTAAAACCATGAACAAAATGAGAAGGCAAGTTGAGCTCTACCTCTTCGCCAGCTCCTCTGTGGTTCTCATTGCATCATCATCATCCTTCCAGGGGGACTGTTCTTGAGCAGGCTTCTTAGACGCATCTACAAAAACAGGTCAATTACATCTTAGTTATCCAATGAGCCACTCGGAAACATCCAAGCATCTCTTGAACTTTTATTTAAAAAAAAAAGGAATGAAAACAGTATAAAAGAAGAAACAGCAGTGTAACTTGATAAAAAGCAGAGTAATAAAAGACATAACAAATTACAATAGTTTATATTAATCAAGGCTCCCTGACTAATGCAACTGATAGAGCAAGCAATACTCTTGGGCCCAGGGTTCAAACTCCACCCCGCATTTTATGATGCCTTATGTTTGTAGCTTTTTGGCTTCACTGCCTCAAAGTCAGAAAGACCTAGACTCAAACACTACGTCTGACACAGTGGCCTGATGACTCTAGGAAAGGCCCTTTACCTCAGTATTCTAAGTAACTCTCAGACTATAAATTTCAGGACAGTAAAAACCTCCATTAGTAGAGGGAGCTCCCCGTACAATGAAATCACAGGTCCTGTTCCCAATTCCTCTAGACCAAATCAAGCTGGTAAGAAAAGAACTTGTTGGCCATTCCTCCTGCAAATTATACAAACAGTACTGGTTTATATGAATGCAACTTACAGCAGCAGTCACAGCAATCTTTATATGGTGCTTTAAGGTTTGTGAAACACTATGACTGCTATCTCCTTATCTTCACAACACCTCTGGTAGGTAGACTCTTATTATTATTGTCATTTTATAAGTGAGACAACAGAGGCTCAGAGGTCAGGTGATTTGCCCAGGTTTTCATAGCTAATAAGTGCCTGAGGAAGGATTCACACTCAGTCTTCCAAACTCCAGGCCCAACACTAACCATTGTACCACCTTGCCTTGAAAAAGTCAGGGGGAAAAAATATCACAAAAATCTAGCTTTCTCAGAAGTACACTTTAACATTAATTTTATAATAAAAAGTATCAAAAGGACATCTTGAAAGCTACAATGATATGAGATAAATATAGAACTTAAATCGTGCAACAGCAAATTCTTGTACAAAGAAACCATATTTTTATCTATATGATGTTTCTTAAGATACATTTATAAAATGCTCCGCAGAGCACTCTGATGAAGAAAACATTCATAAGAAGTGTTACAATGATAGGCTTATGATTAATTTCTAAATTAAATATTATAAATCATTTCAGTGAAAAAGTAAAAAAAAAACCATTGGTCCTGTCTAGCTAAAGTTACAAAAGGAAAGAGAATGAAGAATCCTATGCAACTAAGTCTAAAAGCTTAGAATCCAAGGGGCAGTCATCTGCATTTGGTTTGTGATGATACTTAGGTGAGGTTTTCAAAGCAGAAAACTAATTTCTAAGTAACTATACTCACAAATACCCCTGTGATCTCATCAACTGGAGAATTCTATCCAATGAAAGTGATTGCAATCTACTTCAGGTCTGCTTATCCAGGTCTGCTATAAATCCATCACAGGGGATCCACCCTAACTGTGCCAGAGGCTTTCACTTTCTCCCAGCAAGCACACTGGCTATCCACCTATCGTCCACTTGCCCTTTCCACGTGACTAGCCCATCCTCTCTTCCTAACCAACATTTCTAAGTATCTCTTACCATTGGTTCTTTTTCAAGTTCTTCATCAGTTACATGTTACATACTCCAGCCTGCTCACACCCACCATGTACCTCTCCACTGCCTTCTATGTGATATTTTTAATTCTTCAGAAACCGATGTATTTTATGTTGCCCTGCCATTTAGTTACACTAATATCACATTTTACTCTGACACCCATCACAATGTGGAGAAAGCCCTGGAATCTCAAACACCAAGAGAGAACAGGATCTGGCAGGTTCTACTATGCTGGAAAGGCTTTAAATATTGCCCCAACAAAAGACTGTATCTGACATTTGAAGGACAAGCCCAACTAAGTGTGGCTCATTACCAGTAGAACACAGAAGTCCATAAAACAAAAAAGAGAATGGCCTTCAGTCCTATGTAGTCCCCTTACAATTTTACAATGATAGCGATGTGAGGAAAAGGGGAAGGAGTGCTAAGAATCAATTTTAAGACCATTTATCCACTCTAATGTGACTGTCAGGACTCTCTAAATGCAATATCTTTTCCCAATAACCATGGAGTGACATACTGTAGGGGTGTTCAATCAAGTCAATATTGAAGATTCTTTCTAGGAGTCATTCTAGGGACTCAGTTTTTCCCATTTACAAAATGATGGAGCTGAATTAGATGACCCCATTGCTACCTTCCAGCTCTAAATCCACAGTTATATGGACCACTGTGTCCCTAAAACGTAAGTCAAACCAACAAGCTTGAGATCTTGGAGGAGGAATGATCTCAGCCTGACTCCCACGTACATTGTCCCCTAAAGATCTTTTCAGAATACTATGTTACCTCTGACTGGAGCTCCATCTGAACCAAGGAACCAAAGTTCCATCTCTGTACCAGACCTGCTGCCAATGCACACCTACAAGTATGGTGATCAGAATCTAACTAACCAAGACCACCTAGCTCTTCTAGCCCGGGTCCTGTCTGACCATAATAAACTCCTAAACTGCCTCCCCTGCCCCAATTCCTATGCAGTATTTAGTAGCAGCAACACAGCAGAAAGAGTGAAGAAGCATCAACTTCAATCCTGATCATTCTTTAAAACCCATGAGTCACTTAACATTACTTGGGTTAAGTTTCTACATCTATAAAATTAAGAGTTTCAATAGGATTATCTTCAATCCTTTCTAACACTAAAATCTGGTGACTTAATGACATTTCTGACTAACCACACTGCCAGCTGCCTGCCCCAGTATCCCACCCAATTTCAACCAGCACCTTCCATCAATGTCCCAGCTAAATCTTAAACCACTGATCCAGCTCCTGATAATTCAAGAACATTACCAAGGAAAAGTATAAAAGGTTTAAAATGTTTACAATAAAAATTCAAAAACAACAAAGTCCTTGAGAGAAGTCACATAAACAAACCTGCAAGTGAAAGGGGATATCGAAAGAAGACACTGCTTTCATAAACTTCTTCTGGAGCAGGATCAAATGAAAGAGGAGACATGGCCGGTAAAAGATCCAGAGCCTTAAAACAAATGAGATTAGCATCTTGGAATAGATACATTTTGGTTATTGCTACTGTAATACTTCCATTGAACTGATCTATGAGTGATTCTTTCTAACACCCAGATGTACCATTTTTTAAAACATCAATTTTTCTTTTTATACTTAGGGGAAGTAAAATACTAGAAAGCTATAGGACTCTTATTAACTCCCTCCTCCCCATTCATCCCCCAGTGTTCCTCTATCTCAAAATGGTAAAGGACCTCAGAACTTAAAGCTTATTCTAAGCCTTTACTTCATAAAAATCTGTATATAAGATTAAGATTGCCACACATAATGACCATACTGTTTCATGATGCATTTATCTACATAGAACAATATATATAAGGCAAAATCACAACGGAACTCTGGATCTTAAAATTTTGATTCAAATGCAATAAATGTCTATATACATACCAATTACAGGTAGGCAATAAATCAAATTCTTCTCATAACTATATTCTAAAAAAAAAGTACTGGAGAAGGAAATGTCAAATGACTCCAGTATCTCTGCCAAGAAAACCCCACGGACAAGACAATCCACTGGATCACAAGGAGTCAGATACCACTAAACAACTACAAAAACAAAGTAAAAACATCAACAGCATTACTTACTGGTGTCTCATCTTTAATTAGACTAAAAGGAGACTGATTAAGGAACTCTTCCCATTTCTTGTTCCATTCTCTCTGTTTTTCAGTATTTGATTGCTTTAGATAAACAGCCTCTTGTTTTATTTTATTCCTATTAACAAACAAAAGATTGTTCAAAACCATAAAAACAGAGAAGCATTCTGCTGAAAACTTACTAAGAAAATCTAACTGTAGAAAATAAGGCTGGTAAAAGTAATATAAACGCAAAGTAAACATATTGTAAATATACCTCAATTGTTAGGACTAAAGGAATAATCTATAAATAACATTGTAAACAGTAACCTGTCCTTCAAGGGACAAAAAGGGATTCCAATCTATCTCCACAGCATAATTTTTATTTAAATATTAATTCAGAGTATATTATTCTCACCAGCTCATGATCCACAATAGGGTCACTGATACCCTACACTTCCTCAGTTATGGACCAATAGAATGCCCGACTCTAAAAACAGCTCTAAATAGCAATTAAAAAATATCAAACACAAGGCTCATTTTCTTTTTTTTTTTGCAGAGAAGAGGCTGGAAGGTGGGGAAGGGTGGGGATATGGAGGAGGAGACATGGGCAATTTAAGCTAAACAAGGCAAAAAGAGTGGATCGATTTTATTGGATACGGCAAGCATTTCTCAGGGGTCAGAGGAAAAGACTGTGGGCTTTTAAATCTGTTTACTTATCAGGCAATCCTGAAATAAGTTGTAACTACATGAAGATCAAACGTTCTCCCGACAGGTATTATCTACAACCACTCTTCCTCCCCAATAACCAGATAACTAGGAAGCTTTCTAAGCTTCAAATAGGTGACAACTGGAACTGAGAAGTATCATCTAGCCCAGTGGAGGTTCTTAATCATTTTGATGTCACAGACTCCCTCGGCCATCTAGTAAAACCTAACAATCCCTTGGTCAGAATGTTTTTAACTGCAAAGGAAACAAAATATATTCAAAGTCATTAATATATTTAAAAAATAAGTTCAAAGGCCCCAGGTTAGTTCAAACTCAGAGATAAGGAAATTGAATCCCAAAGAGGTAAAGCAATTTGCTCAAGGTCACAGGGCTAGCCAAAGTTGGAGTCAAGATTCGTAATCCAAGTCTATTGCTTCCCAGATCAATGTTTTTCCCTTGCATACCTCATTTGCTTCACTTGTGATAATGTTTTTTTCTGAATTCTGGCCTCTCTCTCAACGTAATTAAAGTCTATTTTCAGTCCCGTTTGGTCAATACAACTACGTTCATCTTTTAAAATCTTCAGGGCTTCATTTAGCAACCGAATAACAGTTAAAAGATTCAATTTCCCAGCTTCATAAAGGTTTCCTATAAATAACTTTAAAAAGGTAGGCAGTATTAGTAAACATAAGCGGATTTTGTGAAAAGGATGTGCTATATGCTATACTTGTTTATATGTTTTACCATAGGGAAATGACACCTGTACCATCAAGAGCTATATGAAAAGCGGTATGTCACCTTGAAGTGCATTCAATCCTCCAGTGAATTAGTACCCAATAAATTACATACTATTCTACATTTTAATGAAAATTTTCATGTTGATATACAAAAAATAGATCAATGACACTGATGTTTCATTAGCTGAACATAGATTACAAAATAAAAATTACATGTGCAAGCTCTTTCAACACCTAAGTCTCATAGCTTAAATAATAATCAAATATAACTTGAATAAAGAGATCTTCTATTAACTGGCAAACTGATTACAGCACACAAAACACTGCTGAGTTATTCCTGGTTCTACTTATTTAATTCAACTTTATGTAAAAAAAAAACTCTAAGCTATGTGAAAAGTTCTCAGGAGTAAATGAACTCCCCTGCATAAAAAGAATGCAAGAAGATGCAGAAGTACTGAGGTGATTCAATAGCTTTAAATTTCATGCAGGATCACATAATGCAAAAGTGGCTCATTTCTACATTCATCATGCAGCAACTCAAAAGAATTCACTTGAATTAAGGAAATTTCACCTTATATTCAAATAATGAAACCTTTACGTAAGTCACAGAGCACGGTTTTTTGAAAACTGCTCACCCAAATATTTCATTAGAACAGTAAAACAAGACAAATTAAGTTGAAAGTCACTTTTTAGAAATTGCATAGAACCAAGAACTTACGTGGTTCATTTGTTTTTCTATTCTGTCCAGTAAGAGTCTTGGAACCTTAATAGTAACACCAGCTCCATCCATAGTATACTGATCAACAAGACCAGTAATGACCGAATTAACAACTTCTCTTTCTTTTTCCAAAAACGTAAGAGTTTCCATCACAGAATCCCACATCAATCGAACCTTTGAAAGTAGAGATTATTTTTTTAAAAAGAGACTAAATAGCCAATATTTAAACAGACTAAAAAATGAGGGAGAAGAGACAATGACATCACATTAATCCACTTACTTTTAAGAATAAGACAAACGTCTTAAAAAGTTTTTAAAGACAATTCAGAAAATGGCACTTTAATGGTCTTGAAAGTATTGCTACCACTTCCAGAAGCACACACACCTCAGTCACTGGGAGTATCTGGCTTGTCATTAAACAGAAGAACACCATACTACTGAGATGCACGATGCATGAAATGAGCATGTCAAGAAAAATCAAGAGCCTCAAGCTCAACGTAGGAAGACAATGTACCAAACTTAGACAACAGTGGCACCACATGGAAAAGCATGGATGGGTTGTTATCAGCATCAAGGGAGGGAACTTCCACATGAATGAAATCACAGATTTGGGAGTACCTGAATATTCCCCCATTGGGGTATGCGTATTTTTTTTTTACCACTAGGTACCAAGAAAATCAGAAAAATACTTAACCAGCCTTACAAAGATGATGATACATGAAGACAATTACAATAAGCCAAAGATTAAATGGTTTTAGACAACAAAATAATGAACTTTTATGTTGAAGAAAAGTCTCACCTTTTGAACTTTTTCTGATATGTTTATTTGGTCTTCATTATAGTTCTTTCTAGTGAAAAATTAAACAATTCAGTTAGCTATAACAGAAACCACATGATTTTGTGATTAAGTCAACTATTAACTAATTTAAAGTTAACAAATCCACTCACTAAACCCAGACTGAATAAAAGTACATCTAAAATACTTACTTTTCTAATTTTTGTAGTTCTGCATACTGTGATTTCAAATCTCTTATTTCTTTGATTAATGATCTGCAAGGAAACAAAATAATTTACGGCTCTATTCAAATAACTTAATTCCCTCTTTCATGCGAAAGAACACAATGGAAGTTATGATTTATGCTCGATCATCACGTTTTCTCCATTTTTACCCAGGCACAAGGCTCTTCTGAATAGATATTCTTCCAAATTTACTCAGCAACCTAGTTAAAATGCCTTCCTATAATAAGATCACAGCCTGAGGGGCGGAAGGGACAAGTCCAATTCCCTCAACTTTACTGTGACTCAAAAAGGTGAAATGACTTCCTCGTGGTCACATGGCTATTGAGTATCTAACAAGGGATTCCAACTGAAATCTTCCTGAGTACAAGTCCAGTTCTCCATCCACTGGATCATACTAACTCTCACTACACACAAACATGATAGTATTAAAGAGTAGGAACTTCAGAGTCAGTTACAAAGAATTTTTACATAGGTTTCCCTGTCTAATTTACCTATTTGATGAGGGAAACTGAGCAAAAAGTTCCTTTAGGGTATCACATCATATTCCATTTTAAAGGACAATTTTGAAGCAACTATGGCTTCAAATGTAACTGAAAGACAACTGAAAATTTCCATTTTATCAAAATAAAAGTATTACTTACTGAGAATTTTCTTGGTATTGTCGAATAAGAGAATCTTCTTTTTGTAAAACTTGTAAAAACCAGGTACGTCCTACATGGCATCTTGTAAAGGACTTATGAGGATCTTGAAATTTTATATTAAATGACTCTACAAAGGTCTTATTGGAACCTAAATTTTAAAATATGAAAAAAAAATCACAAGTATTCAAATTAATATGCTTTTAACAAAACAGCATTTAACTGAGAGTGTTAAAACAGTGAATGCAACTGTAAAACAATTGAATTTAAATGGTTAATATTTCAAGAAAAGCAGAGTCAAATTTCAATTATTCATACCAATAGGATAGGATGAATAAATAAAAGCCATATGACTTAAAATCATTTTAACCATCTAGTTAACTAGGGTTACAAGAAATCAAAGACATCGACATTGACTTTTTCCCTCATTTCCAAAACAGATACAGGCTAAGCAAAGGCCAAAAGGCATGCTTTAGCAAGAAAAAGAATCAACACTCTCAGAGTTGGAAGTGACCTCAGATTATCTGGCACAATCCCTGGACCACATTCCCTGTCAACATCCAAGATCCTGCAACGATGGAGCTCACTCCCCCAAAGCAGCTCATTCCATTTCCAGACAGTTCTAACTTGACATCATTTGAAACGCTTTGACCAAGCTAACCTTCTTGTCATAAAGGTTTCCTTGCATATTAAAAAGGACTTTCTAAAACGTGGGACACAGACCTTAACAATCTAGATGTGGAATAACAATGGCAGAACACAACAGAACTGTGCCCCTCTTTAATCTATACTTTTATTAACGAAGATCACAGCCTTTATTTTTTGCTAAATCACTAATTAATGACTTCAAAGTTTCCCCAATGTCTAGGTTTCTTTTACATGCTTTCAAGTCACATCTGTCCCCATCCTGGACTGGCAGAGTGGTTTTTCTGAACTCATGTGCAGGATTTAATTTGTTCTTATGAAGTTTTATCTTGTTAGCTTCAGTCCACCATTCTCATAAGCCAGGATCCTCCAGAAGCCTCAACCCTACCACCTGATGTAAAAACTATCCCTTCTAGTCTCATAGTCATCTAAAATGTGGTCAACATTCTGTCTTCATCTAAGTTACTGATTTTTTAAAATCCCTTCAGCATTCCACTGGAAATGCCCATCCAAACTGAGGAAGGAGATAAGGGAAAAGACTGTACCATTCTAATTAAATAATAAGTCCTGAATCTGAGAGCTGACAGCACATTAAAGTTAACATGTCTAAAAGAAACAAATCAAATGAATTAACCCAAAACATACAAGGTCTTAAAAAGCGTGTTTTGCTTAACCAAGGCCAAGTTTATCTGATACTTTGTGAACAGATTTTTTTTTAATGTTTATTTTCAAACAGTACTCATTCTCCTTGAACTCTTAAGTATATGACACTAATGACTTAATCTTTCTAAAAGCAGTGTGACACAGTGGAAAAGAGCACCTAACTTGAATCAGGAGCCCTGGATTCAAATCTCATCCTCACACTTTTAACAGCTATATGATCCCATGGGCAAGTCATTTAACCTTTAAGACTTCTAGTTTGCTCAACTTTAAAAAGGGGGTACACCTCAGGCGATTAGGAAAAGCCCTAACAAATCTTAGTATGCAAGTATAAGATTACCATTACCTTATAGAGTTTCTGATACAATACACTTTCCTAGTATTCCTCCAGCACTGTTAATCACACCTGACTGGCTCCCATTTTCTTCCTCTTAAAGAAAGTAATGCTTTAAATTAGTTAACTCCCCCAAAGTTCTGTCCTTGATTATTTGTTTTTGCTCTCATTTCTCCTTCAGCAATTTCATTCAATTCCATAGCCTCGACTACCAATTCTATGCAGTGATTCAAGAAAAACCTCAAGTCAACAAGCATTTATTAGGAGCCTACCATATGCCAGTATTGTATTAAGTCTAGTACTGTCCTTTCTTCTAAGTTCCAACTATCTATAGGATTATCTTCATCTAGAGGTCTACCGGCACCTCAAACAAGTCCAAAATTAAGCTTATCATCTCCTCCTTTCACCTCCCATAGTTTGTTTTTTTTGCCAATGAAATGACTACTCACCTAGGCTTATCTTTCCTTCTTTTCCTTCCCTCACTTTGAATGTTCAATCAATTGCCAAATTCTCGTATCTACTCTGCAATATGTTTCATAACCATCCAATCTTCTTCTCCATTCTCACTTTCATCAAGTTAATTCAGGTCACCAATAATGCAAGTTATTCTAACTCATTCTTGTTAGCAGAGTAATCTTCCTCTTGCAGAGATATGGTCAGGTCCCTTTTCTCTTCAAAAACATACAGCACACCCCTTATTGTTTAGTTACTCATGTCTGACTCTTCATAATCCTGTGGACCCTGGGGTGCTCTTGGCAAAGATACTGGAGCGGTTTGCCATTTCCTCCTTCAGCTCATTTTATAGATGAGGAAACTAAGGCAAACAGGGTGAACTGCCCAAGGTCATACAGTTAGTAAGTGTCTAAGGCCCAATTTAAAGCCAGGAAGATGAATCTTCCTGACCTCCAGCCATGGCACGCTATGCACTGCACCACCTAACTGCCCCACAGAGTAATACAAGTGAATATATAGTTTGGTCCACTAATATCTTCTTCACTCAATGTCACTGGGGACTGAAGGACTCTCTACATAACACATCCAAGTAATTTAATTCAGTTTATTGCCTCAAATGCTTATGCTTTAAATTTTTGAAAAATTTTAAATAGAAATCTTTCTGTGTTTTTACATTCTTCTCAGATGTCTAAAATAGAGAATATAGAACACAGGAAACTAGGTGGTACAATACATAAGCTGTCCTGACTGCAGGACAGCTAAGTAACACTTACTAGCTATGTGACCCCAAAGAAAAGGACTGAACAACTTCCCTGACTTCAGGCCTAGCACTCTATTTACTGTGTCATCTAGCTGCCCCCAAATGACTTCATAAGCATTCCTTAAAACAATTAAAAGGCCACTTCATTCCACGAAGCTTTCTCTGATTCCCTTCTATTATCCCTTAGTAAACCTGGTCATCAGACTTCACACATCACAGTTTTATACCAAATGTATAGGGGGATAAGACATATCTGTAATTAAAATACAAGCTCCATGAATGTCATCTAATGATCAAGCCATCCCTACTGCTTAACAAAATAGATGTCAGATGAATATTTACTTGTTCATTGTGCTAAGGAAAATGAATAAATTGTAGTATTAATGAGTTTTCCTGTAAGATTCAAGATATATAAAAGTCAAATCTCACTAAAAATATCATGCCAACAAAATTTCTGTAACAAAAAAATTGAAGACCCACTTTCATCAAGCATTCAAAACAACAGAATTTAATACAATAAAATAATTTTAAGTCATGTAGGAGTTCATAGTAACACAATTTGTCCAAACATTCTAAAAATCTCTTAACTTTTTTTCAATATTTGACCATCAGACTAAAAACTTACCTTACTTTAGGTCTCTTGATGGTCTGCAAAAGTTTCTGTTGCATTTCTCAAAATATAAAATTGCTACCATTTTGCTTAACTTACTTTCAGAGTTGGTTTTAATATACTGCATCGCAACAAATCTTGCAAAAGAGTACATGAGATCAACAAACTTAGGACCGCCAGGAGAAAGAAACAATGAACCAACGACTTGAGGAAAGTTGCTTCCACATTCATCCTGAGAAAAAGAAAACAAATTTGAATTTCACCACCCTCTTAGGGGTGTGTTCTTGCTGTAGACTACTTTTAAAAGAATTAGGCACAGGGTACGCTGGCATCTACCTGATATACAGTTTCCTTGCTTAAGTAGTGCACAAAACTAGCTTTAAAAATACTGTAGGAGTATTGAAATAAAAAATAACGGAAGAGTATTACAACAAAAAAAATACCAAGAGCCAATAATCCTGATTCTGTCACAAACTCCCTGAGTGCCCTGCTAGCCAAGTCTCCACCTCCCTGATCTACTACTTGGGCAAAGACAGTTAGTGATACAGCGGACAGAATGCTAAGCTCGGAATCAAGAAGACTTAAACTGGACCTACAACACTTCATGACACCGTTTGTCTCAGTTTCCTCAGCTCTAAAATGGGGACAATAACAGAACCACCTCTAAGAGCTGCAGTGAAGGTCAAATGAGATAATGCATGTAATAAAGCATTCAGCACTCTGCCTGGCACACAGCAGGTACTATATAAATGCTTATTCCCTTCCCTAATGCCCTGCTTAGAGAAAGCCACAGGTATCAGAAGTCAAAAACACAGTCATATCCACAACAAAAACATTAAGCATAGAGTTGAACAAGACACAAAAGACTTCACAGACAGAAGTCAGGCTGTAGAACATGACAGACTATCTTAAGACACATTTTTTAGTTCTAGCATACAGGTGTTGGAGCCAAAGTCTCTTGGAGATCATAAGTCTGAGATTCCCATAAATTATGGGGGGATCTAGGTAAAAACTAGTAATGAAGTCATGAGTCTTGACCTTGTTTATGAAATAAAGTAAAAATTACCCAAAATTAGGAAAATTACTTTTAAGAAAACTCCACAAAATACAAATTTTTATATGATCTAACTTTCCTTCAGTTTTACTTTCTCAAAAATACTTTCCAAAAGTTTCTATGCATAAAATGAACGTTTAAAAAATGTGGACCCAAAATTATACCAATATTTTCCCAGATGGGTTCTTAATACCTTTAAGAAGGTTAAAACAGAATTCTCTAGAAAAATATTAAAGCCGAATTTTCTATCTTGAGAATAAGAATACTCACAGAAATTCTTTTCAACCACTCACAGCAATGTTTCCGAAATTCAGCATCAGCTTTTCGGTCTACTGGAGGCCAACAGAATCTTTTTATTTTTATTTTTTTGAAAGAAAAAAGGAGTTAAAGAAGAAAAGTCATGACCTTGCACATTTAAAGGGGCAGGGGAAACAATCTTTTATTCTTATTGACTGTAATATGAAAAGCAACACAGTCAAGGTTGGTGGCATTTATAATGAGTTTGTATCTACACAGACAGCAAAAAAAAAAACTTATAACGAAGGATCCTGTTCTTATTTACTTTTTACATAGCATTTATTATAATTCAATGCAAGTATTCAACAAATACTTGCTGAATGAAAAGCAAAAACTAACCAAGCTCCTAAACATGTAAACAGAAATCACCTTTAAAATGGACAATAAAATCAAAGGAACCATTAGTTTAATGCAGTGGGTTCAAGCTCAAATATATATTTAGATTTATATATATTTTATATATTTTTTATTTATAATACATTTATTTATATATTTATTTTATGTATATATGATATATATTTATTAATATATTTAATTTATATATATTTAGTATATATATTAAATCCTCCATAAGGATTCCTGGCCACAAATTAATTTAGAACATCACAAATTAACATTACCTTCTTTTTGTTTTATTTTTATTTTATTAGATATTCCTAATTACACTTTAATCTAGTTCACAGTCCACCTGGGAGTGCTATGAGCCACATGTTTAATGTGGTTAATGCAGCCAAGCAAGGTAGTATGGATCTATTTGTTCAAAAAACTTGAAGAAAAACACTGGGCTATGAATTTATGAGGTGTATACTAAGGGGCATGAGAGGAACAACAGTATGGGACTATAGATGTCACAATTAACCAATATCCAATTACTGACTCTTTGTTTATTGTTAAAAATACTACCTAAAGTAGGCTTCATATCCTAATTAAGTCTGAGAAAAATAATCAACAAATTTGTGAATGAGCTCCAATACTACGAGGGCTGTTCTGAGATTCTAGAATTTGGCTTAATGCTATCTGAAGCCTTCTGCTGTTTCACGGTAATACCAGTGTGTACTCGAAATAATACTGGAATCATTAGACCTGAGTTCATTTTCTAGCTCTGACGCTTACTATTGTGACTGTGGACAAGTTGCTTAACCCACCTTCTCCATCTGTAAAACAGGGATAACAAGACACTACCAACTTCACAGGGTTATTATGAGCAAACCATTAAGGTTGCTCAGTTGCATCTGACTCTTCCCGATCACGTGAGTTTTTTGTGGCAAAGATACTGATGTGGTTTGCCATTTCTTCTTCAGCTTCATTTTACAAACAAGGAACTGAAGCAAATAGGGTTACATGCCTTCCCCAGGGTCACAGAACTAGTTAAATGTCTGAGGACAAGATCTGAACTCATGAAGATGAACTCATGAAATATTCCTGATTCGGAGCCCATTGTGCCAAATAGCTGCCCCAGTAATCTACTAAGATGCCTCAGTGAGGGGTCCTAAGTTTAGGGGTTCTTAAGCATCCTGAAGAGGGCATAGTCACAAAAAGTAATGACTAACAATGAAGCCACAAGTCTTAATGCTAATTATGAAACAAGTTAAGATTTACCCACGGTCATAAAAATGTACTTTAAACAAAGAAAATAAAATATAAACAATAGTTTCTAATCTCTAATGTCTTTATCTAGCTAGTGATTAGTTCTGCTTTTTTAGGAAGATCGTAATACATACATCATAATTCCCCTCCCCCATATTTTCTCTTTCAAAGGATAGTCATGGTAATAGCTTTGCAAAAGTCTGCATCTCTGCCATATAATTCAAACACTCTTATAGAAATTACAAGATATTAGTAAACTGTAGGTGACTTTTTAAGCAGGTAATTTAGTAAGTACTTAATAAATGACTGCTGACTGACAATCTATAAAAAGATTTAAGTTTAAAGGAAACAGCTTCCTGTTCCTAGCAGTTCAGAACTGGGCACAAACTTGTAGGTGACATAAAGCTTACCAAAATCTGAACTTGGGCAAAAGCACATTACTTTAATATCACATACAACCAAAGTAAAATAATCACAGTGAGGTCAGTGAGATGATAAGCTCTCCCAAAAAGTCGTAAAAATTGAATGCTTAGGCAGACTAGGCCCAAAGAAAAACGTGTCACATCAGAAAAGAGGTAAAATGTTGAAATGTTTTTGTGAAAAGGATCAATTGACTCTATAGAATAATTAACATTTTACAAGAACATTAAATTGTGTTGCCTTTCCAGAACTTAAACTTCATATAAGTACCTGCCTACAATTTTAAATATCCTCTGAAAATGTGAGTTTTGAAATAACTACTCAGAAAAATGGTCAGACCAAATTTTAAATTATAACTTAATGAATTTACAGATATTACAATTTGATATACAAAAATGGATAAAATAAAAAATATTCTACTCACCTGAATACGTCTTTAGCATGGGAAGGATTCAGAGCGGTAAACAAAAAGTAGGCAACTATGTGAAAGGCATCACTGTTAGGTTTGTCAAACATGCTCCTACATGGTTTTAAATGATAAGAAAGAGTGGTTAGTGCAGATTAAAAACAATATACTTTGTGAATTTCCTCTTTCAAGGTGAAAACAACCTAATTTATTATTAATATACATGGTACAATTTATAAAAACTAAGTGCGTTTCTGGGAAATAGTGATCAAAAAAACCAATATATAACATTTGTCCCATTAATTAGATATTAATTACATAATTAAGTACCTAATCCATTAATGCAGAGAGCCCTAATTGAGAACAAGATCTAAACTTTGATCCCAGGTTTATCAGAGTTAATGCTGCCAGGTTTTTGGCCTCTGTTGCCTCAATTTCTCCAACTAGGAAAATATAAGAAAGTGTTCTTGAGGAAAAAGTAGGTATACATAAAAGAAAGTTCCTGAATTAATCAGGATAAAGAGGAAAACCATTTTGAAGATCTGTCATCTAGTAACTGTCAATTTGGACAAGTGATTTCCCTTCTGCAGACTTCAGTTTTTTTATTTAAAAGGTAATGAATCTTGCTGGGTATTATCATGGAAAAACCATTCCAGCACCAGCAAAACAAAACAAAAACCCAGAATCCAAATCTAATGAAGCCCATGGCTTACTTCCATCAGCTGATTTACTGAAAAAGTGATCAGGAATAAATAACAAAAGGTCAGCACTGGAAGGGGCTTTAGAGATCCCTCATTTTATGGGTAAAGGAGCTGAGGCTCAAAAAAAGAATTGTGATTAACCTAAAGCTACAAGCAAACCAGGGCTCCCTAGGCCTGTTTTAGCTCCATTTTTCAGACTGACGAAAGTTTCTCAGTCAGTAAATATAAAATCTCCAACTAAGTTGCTTATCTCCAAAAGGAAACAAAAGGAAAACTAGGGGAGGCTTTGAAAGGATAGGTTCCAGGTCACCCACATCTCTCTATCCTCAACATCCTCCCAATCCACTTCAGGAAGCACAGCCCCATAATGGAAAAAGCAGTGTTGAGAATTCGAAGGGCTTGGGCTTTAACATTTACTATTCTGAACAATTCATTTCACCACTCTAAATTCACTTTATCAGTAAGATGAGAATAATCCTTGTACCTTGCTGATTGGAAGGGCTTTGTAAACCATAAAGTACTTTTAAAACATCAGTTTTAATCTATTTTCTACAGGCCTCATATTTTCTTCCTTTGCAAAATAAGATGAAGTAATTATCTCTGAGGTCCCTTTCAGCTCTGACATTTTATTTATATGGAAGTGATATAGGTTCATTATTACAGGACACATCTTCTAGGAAACCCTAGGTATGAAAGAGTTTGGAGTTCACCCCCTCTGAGATTCTGGGACTCTGAAATTCCAAGTGGAAACTACAGATAAATTCCCTAACCTTCTGTTTTGTTCTATGTACGTTCAACTTAGACAGCTAATGACAACTAGCCTTTATGTTTTAGAGTTTACAAAACACTTGGCTGACTTCTCCCTCAGTCTTCACGCCATTAATAATAACGGCAGCTTGCATTTCTATAGGGCCTAACAAGCATCACGCAAACAGTACTGTGGTCCTGACAACACCACAGGGAGGGAGGTGCAGTTATTATCCTCATTTCTACAGTGGAGAAAGGCAAGAAACAAGCATTTCTACGACACCTACTACGTGTCAGGCCCAGCGCTAAGTGCTTTACAATTGTTACCTAGTTGGATTCTCAGACAACCCTGGAGAGGGAAGGTTCTGTTAGTCTACAAGCGCGGCATCATGATCCTCCCACTTCACAGTAGAGGGAAGACGAAGGCACTCGCTACCCACGATCTGAGCCGACTCTTGCCAGCCCGCAGGTCCTCGGGTAACATTGTTACTATGGTTGTTACATTGTATCACCAAAGTTGCTTAGATCGGCAGCCCGGCAACGCAGTGGGCGTTTTCAAACAAACTACCTGAAGGGCAGCTAGGTGGCGCAGTGGATCCAGCGCCAGCCCCGGAGTCCGGAGGACCTGAGTTCTAATTCGACCTCGGACACTGGGTGACCCAGATCAAGTCACTTCGCCCCGCTCACCTCCTAGACTAAACAAAATGTCCCCCTCGTCTCCCCCCCTCCCCCACCCCCCTCGGCCGCTTACACGCCCAGCTTCGTGTGCGTCGTGAGCTTCCCAGCCTCGGCCGCGGCGCTGTCCGGCTCGAAGCCCAGGGCCAGCAGGAACTGCCACAGGTGCTCCTTCCTCCAGGCCGCGGGTGCGCCCGCCGTGGCGTTCATGGCGGGCCGTCGCGGCCTCCTCCTCCTCCTCCTCCGGCGCACGCGGCAGGCCCAAGGCCGGAGGCAGCCGGTCCCAGGCGGCTGGAGCCCGGCGGGAGGAAGGGAGCGACGGAGGGCGAAGACAACGACAAAAGACCGGGCCCGGAGACACGTCTGCCCCCGACGCTCCTCTACCGGCCGCCCCTTCTCCCCCGGCGGCAGCGGAGGCGACCGCTCAGCCGCCCCCACCCATCCCGGCTCAACAGGGAGCAGCCATTTTAATGCCCCCTGAAAAAACCGCCCAAAGCAGTCGGGTTTCGGCGCCGCCAACGGAAAACGTCTTCCCCGCCCTCTGCGACTGGCGTCACTTCCGGAAGCTTGAGGCTATGTGATTGGCCTACGCCACCTGCCCCCTTAAGGCGCGCCCTTTGATCCGAGGCTTTAACCAACGCTGCTCTCCAGGAAACTACGAAACCCATAATGCTTTGCACGGAGAGGAAGGGCCTGATAAATGGGGGTGTGGCCACATACTGTAGCAGGTCCAGACTGTGAAGGGTTTTTTTTTTTTTGCCGAAAGAAAGGATGACGTCGTAGAAAGAGAACTAGAACTGAGTACCATTCGCTGGGACCGCCGCAGATTAAAGGAGTTAGAACCGGACCGGGCCATACGAGATCCAATAGGAAAACGTCATCCGTCTCCAGAGAGAGAACTGAATGCACGCAGTGCAAATTGACGTATGATTTTTTTCACTTGTTTTATTTTTCCTGCTTTTTTTATTTTGGAACATGGCTAACATGGAAATACGTTTTGCACGGCTTCCTACGTGGTATTGCTTGCCTTCTTAATGGGGAGGGGAGGGGCAGCTGGGAGAGAAAGAATCTGCAACTCAAAAATGTTTTAAAATTCGTGTTTAAAATAAATAATAAAATTTTAAAAGAGAAATTCTCTAATCTCACATACATATTTTACAGATAAGGAAAGTGAGGTGCAGAAAGAAAATTAGCTGGTCCAGCGCTACTCATCTAGAAAAGGGGAGAATTGGTGAGGAAAATATTTAAGATGAATAACTAAGACCCAGAGTGATGTGACTTGCCCAAGGTCACACAGTTAATAAGGGGCAAAGCTGTATCTGAATTGAAAGTTGAAGGAATGCCCATCAATTGGGGAATAGCTGAGCCAGTTGTAGCATATGGTTGTGATGGAATACTATAATGAGTGGAGTGGTTTTAGAAGAAAACATGGCAACACCTACATGAACTGATGCCAAATAAATTGAGAACAAGGAAATCATGATGCACAACATGGTTGTGGTTTGTCCATTCTTGAAGAGGACCATGACATCAGGGAGGTGATGCCATGACATGCAAGTGAATGGGATTTAAGTGAGGGAGGGTTGTGCAAAGTTACCAGCCTCACTTTCTCCTCCAGAGCCATCTTGGTCCGTGATGGATGATTGGAGATGGCCTGGATGCACAATTATAACAATGTTGTATGGCAGTCAATTGTGAAAGACTTGTCTTCACTCATCAAGACAATGAGCCAAAACAGTTCCAAAGAGAGAAATGATGAGCTCTGAGTATAAATTAAAGTATAATTTCTCACTTTATTTTTTCCTTTTTTTCACAGTATGGGTAATATGGAAATTACATTTTGCATGGTTTCACATTTATGATTGATACACTGTTTGCCTCCTCAGTAGGTAGGGAAGGGGTGAGGGGAGGGTATCTGAAAATCAAAATTTTAAAAGGAAAGAATGTTAAAAACTAATTTTTTTCCAAAGAGATCTAAATATTTTTGTACATCCTTGGTTTTCTTTGCCTAGGACTAATCCCTTCCTTGGTCTACCCTCCCTCTTACTGTCCCTTCCCCTTCTTTCCTTTCCCTTCTATTTCCCTGTTGAATGAAATGTATTTCTTTACCCAACTTGTGTATATTTATATTCTTCTTTTGACCAGTTCAGATCAGAGGGAGGTTCAAGTGTCCCCACCACCCCTTCTTTTGTTTGTATAGATGTCCCTTAGGCACTCTCATTATGTGACATAATTTGCTAAACCCTTTACATTCCTCCTCACCCACAGTGTCTTTCCCTTCCCTTCTCTTTTCATCCTTCTCTTAAGATCATCAAGACATAATAGAACCAGTCCCAGGCCTTGTATAGTTGGAATCCCTTTATGGACCCTGGTGATGGTAGGGTTCAGAGGGGACATGTGTATCATCACCCTGTATTTTCATGTCAGGAGCTGCCCTATTCAGTCCTTTATAATTGTTCATTCGTATTTACTTCTTTAGATTTCTCTTCACTCCTGTGTTGGAGCTGCAGAGGTTTTCTGCAGCCTTTTTAGCAGGAATGCTTGGAAGTCCTCTATTTCCTTAAGAGTCCATTTTCCTCCTTGTAGCATAATATTCAGTTTTGCTGGATTAGTTATTTTTGGCTGCAAGCCTTGTCTTTTGTCTTATGGAATATGGTATTTCAAGCTCTCTGTTCTTTTATAGTTTCAGTTACTAAACCATATGAGGTCCTGCCTGTGGCTCCTCAGTACTTCAATTCTTTCTGATTCCTTGTGATATTTTTTTCTTTGACCTTAAAGCTCTAAATTTTGACTATTCTGTTCCTGAAAGTTTTGTTTTGGGGTTTCTATCAGAAAGTAACCAGAGAATTCTTCCTATTTCTGTTTTTCCCCCTGGTTCTAATAGATCTGGGCAGTTTTCTTTTAAGATTTTTTTTTTTTGTTAAATTGGATGTCTAGGCTCCCCAGGATCTGTAGATGTCTCTGTCTCTGTATGCTGAGCTGGACTAGACAAAGACTGTGACTTTTTCTAGATTTCCCAATCAGAATTCCATTTGGTGAATTTGTTAACTCTGTTTGGAGGAGTTTATGGATAGGAGTTCCCCACATTGTTTTCCCAGTCCACCATCTTAACTCCCAAGGCCAAAATTAAGACCTTTGATTGATTCAGTCAATCAAAGGCATAATAAACTAGGTGGAAAAACTTAATCAATTTGGGAAGTGAAGTAGTTTGATCATGGATTAAATCAGATGATGCCACACAGGAAATACACTAGGACTAGTGGAAAGAATCAGATATACATATAGGTTTATGTATAATTGTCCAGAAAATTCCAGTACGAGCATTTTAGCAGCAAACTAGTCTAATACTTGCCAAGGTAACTCTCCTTGAGGGTGGGAAGGAAGGATTGAGTTGCTACCCCAGTTTTGACCACAGGACAGATCAACTTTAAAATTAATGATCAGAAGACTTAGACTTCCTGTTGGGTATCAATAGCAATGGCCCAGAATGGCATATGACAACACATTGGGGCTGTCTCCAGTTGTCCTGATCTATATCTTGCCACTGGACCCCAGGTGGCTCTGGAAGAGAAAGAGAAGCTGGTGACCTTGTGAAGTCTTCCTCACTAAAATCCAATTCACCTCCAAGTCATGGCATCATCTTCCTGATGTCAAGGTTTTCTTCAAGAAGGAAGCACAAACAACACCCTGTGAGTACCAAGTTACTCCACTGGGGACCCAACTGGCCAGTTTCAGCTGGGCAACTCAGCTCCTTCCTCTCCTCTGCTCATCTCTTCTCTCTCTTCTCCTCTTCCCTTTCCCTTCCCTCCTTCCTCTCCCTCTGTCCATATGGGGTAACATACCTTTACATGCAGCTGCTCTACCCAAAGAAATGTAAATTTTGATGGCTGAGTCCTAGCAAGATATCATGGGGTTTACTGGCTAGATCTCTTAATAGGCCATGCCTTGAACGGAATTCACTCCGGCTCTCACTGATTGGTCAGTAGTAGGTCCCAGCCCGCGCTCCACTTAGTGGTCATTGTTTGGGCCCTTGATGGTTCAGAGTAAACAAATGGTAATTGTTTCTGTTTTTCCAGAAACTCCGAGGGTCATCCCCTCCCCAGCTGTGTGTTTTTTGTTGTTTTTTTTTTTCTTTACTATAAAAGGGGCCATTCCTTGGTTCATTTCTTAAACCAACTTTAATCACCAAATGGAACTTGCTTCACTCAAAGTGAGAACTCAGAAAGACCTTAGCTTAAAAAAGCCAAGGTCTCCCACTATTCAGGGTCATCTCCAATCGTCCTGACCTATATCTGGCCACTGGACCCAGAGGGCTCTGGAGGAGAAAGTGAGGCTGGTGACTTTGCACAGCCCTTCTTACTTACAAGTCATGGCATCATCTCCCTCTTCCAAAATGAAGGATGAACAAAAACGACAGCATATTCAGTAAGGGTTGATTTACCAAGCACAACAAAGCTGCAAGAGCATCAATTCTTGGAGCCCACCATAGAGTCATACCTAAGGAGGACGTCTTGAGGACTCCACAAAGGCTTCCATAATTGGGACTTGGGCCCTTTGGCCACATATGCCTTCTAAACTTCAGCCTTTTTCCCATTATTGCAGAAGTGTGAAGGTTCACAGGTTGCACATGTTACATGTGTCTTGAATTCTCAGTGTATTGATTAGTTGTACCTTTTTTTTCTTTTCTTTCCTGTCCTTAAAAACTGCTATTTGCTATATGGAATGTGGTATTTGATTTCAGGGAGGTGGAAGGTGAGGTATCCCAGGGAAAATTATTCTGATATAAAAAGCAAACATCAGAAAAACTTATGAAAATAATAATTGTGGGAGTGTCCCATATTTTAAGAGGGGAGGGCATTCTTCTTTGTGGCAATTTCTTACAATATTGTTTCAGTAACTCCCTTTCTAAAAGCTAATCAATTCTAGCCAAGTAATTGATAATCAATGGGGAACACAACAGATGAGGGCTTCTGAGCAACTGTACTAGAAGCTATAAACCTTTACCCCTGAAGGAAAGCTTCTCAGCCCCTTTGTAGGGATTCAACTTGTTCATCCAGTTTGAGGTGGTAAAATGAACCCAGAGGGAGTGCTGCGTATTTACTTGCATAAACATATCTATGTATTTGTTGTGTCATACATTCTTGAGGACTTGAAGAATCTGTTCTGAGAGGCTCTGTTGTGGGCTAGAAGTCTATGATGGGAACCCTAGACAGCTTGAGTTATTCTCCTGCTTTCTTCCTTGCCCCCACGCCCTATTGTGAGTCTGGTCACTGGGTTATGGGCTCATGGAGGCTTGAATTGGCTCATCTCTAACTTTCTCCTGCCCCAGAGTTATTGTGATAACCTGGAATGGACCCTGGAGCCATTTGAGTTAACTTTGCCCCCAGATAGATTGGTTTGAAACCAAGCTGTGGGCCTTTTAAGCCAGGAATGGACTGCATTATGTGTTGAGTAGTGGTCTTCAAAGACTTCCTGGTACCTCCTTGCCCTCTACCTTTACTTCCTTTTGAAGGGGCAGTTAGGTGGTGCAGTGGATGGAGCACCAGTGCAGGAGTCAGATGGACCTGAGTTCAAATGTCACCTCAGACACTTGACACTCACTAGCTGTGTGACCTTGGGCAAGTCACCTAACCCCAATTGCCTCATCCTGGGTCATCTCCAGATGTACAGATGAATATCTGGTCACTGGATTCAGATGGCTCTGGAGGAGAAGTGAGGCTGGTGACCTGCACAGCCCTCCCTCACTCAAAACAAAGTCAAGTGCAAGTCCTGTCATCATTTCTCTGATGGCATGGTCTTCTTCAGCAATGAAGGATGAACGCACACACCTTCATTAGTCTATGAGCTCCTCAGGAGCAGAGATTGTTTCATTTTTTGTGTTTGCATCCCCATTACCTTGAAGGTAGTAGGCTCTTTTTTAAAATATAAGTTTTTATTCTTGTCTTGCTTCTTACATCATCATAGTTATCCCAATTCTGCTTCCCCCTCCCAGAGAACCATCCCATACAACAAACAATATTAGAGGGGAAAAAATCAATAAAACTGACTGATACCTTGAAAAAGTTCAAAAACAATATGCAACACCTATAGACCTCTCACCTCCACCAAGGGAGTGGGAGTGGGAGGAGTCTTTTCATATCTCTTCAGAAGTCCTACTTGATCTTAATAATTTTGTTATATTCACTTTTGTTGGAGGGCAGGCATTTACATTGTAACCATACAATATGGTAATCCAGCCTATCCAATTTGCACTTCTGAATTCACCTTCTCATTAATCCCTCTTTAATTTCCAAGAGAACAGTTACTCAGGCAGCATTAGTCATAATCCATAAAAGAAGAAGACATACAAATTGCAGTGCTCAAATTTTATTTCAACCATTTCAGTAATTCTCTAGCCTTCCATAACCAGAATTTCTTACACATACTATAGAAGGGGGGGGGGAATTAGATTTCCAGTGTTTTTTAGAACAAATTGAACAATTCAGTTCAGGGCTGAGGAGCCAGAAAAGGGGAGGTTAAAGAGGTTCAAGGAGAGAGTGTCTCAGAAACCAAAGGAAGAGACAGAATCCAAAAGGAGGAAGGAGATTAATGGTGGCAAATAACCCACACAGACTCAAAAGAGGACCTTGAGACTTATGAGGCACGTTCTTCAACGTAACACGTAGAAGAATTTGGTTTTGCTTGCCTGAACTTATTTGTTACAAGGGTTTTACTTTCTGTTCGTTCCCATTCCCACTCCTACCCCCAATGGGGTTTAGTGAGAGAGGGGGAAAAAAATGTTGGAGATTGAAAAATATATATAATTTTGAAATAACAAAGTGAAAAGGCCATGGCAGTAAGTAGAAAGATTAGGGATTATTTCTTTCATTGTATTTGTTCCCACAGCACCTAGCAGTGTCTGCCCCACCATAGATTAAAAGAGGCTTGTTGGCAGACTGATTTTTTACGTTTTGAGAGCAATTCCATTAGCTAAGTTGAATGGGGTTAACGAGGGAAGTAATGAACAGAGTGGTTGTATTAAGTGTAAACCAACTTTTCAAGAAACCTAAGGGAGAAAGAAGCTGAACTGTAGCTAGCTAAGACAGGAAGATCACCAGAGCATATTTTTTAGGATGAAGGAAATTTGGCCCAATTTCTGGAAGCAAACAGAAAAGGAGAGAGAAAGAAGGGGATGATGCGTTTAGAGAGAAGATAATTCCTTGAATAAGATCACAGAAATGAGATTGGGAGCAGAGAAAAGTGAAGGAGTTGGGGAACATGCATCAGACCGTTTCCTCGGAGACTCAAATAAAGAAGAAAAAGTTTGTAATGGTTGCTGTGGGGAATGAAATAAGGAATCAATAAAATTAAAACAAAATGCACTACCATTCCCAAAAACGATATAAATACTTGGAGAAAACATGTAATTTAACAAGATAAAATGCTATATTCAAGATCAATTTGTTGCTCTTTATTCATTATTTTGACTTAGGTTAACAGACCCATTAAATTGTGAATAATCAGCTTCATCCTCCTCATCCAAACCTAAAATGTCTGGAATTTCATAAGTTTCAGAAGACAAGTCAGTGATAGTGAAATCTGGCACCTGAAAGAGAAGAAACTTAAATATTAAAAATAATATCTACTTAAGACAAAAGATCTATGTAGAGAATGAGAACATTTCTCATCAAAGAAAATCTGTGATAAATATTTTCAAAATAGGAATACTTTCAAAAATAAAAAAATTGTAATTTGTTTCACAAATATAGATTTTTTTTGTACCAGATTTTCATAAAGTGTAAAGCATTCCTGTTTATAAATGTATAGGATACATCTAGGATAAAAGGAAAGCTAGGAGGGTTAGTGGATAGAGTGCAGACCTAAAATCAGTAAGACTCATCTTACTGAATTCAAATCTGGCCTCAAACATTTACCAGCTGTGTGACCTTGGGCAATTAAAAGGGGACAGCTGGGTGAATATTTCACTAAATATTCATTTGTTTACACCTTAAGAAAAGCAAAGTAGTAATGCACTTGATAATCCATGGTCAGACTTCCAGCAACTGCAGTCTTCCAAAATATATACACAAGCAGAGAGAAGATAGAAAAAGCCTTTAATATTTTTTAAAAAACAATCCATTAATACTGAGGAGACAATTAGATCAAGAGATTGTGAAGGTAGCAACAAAAATATTATCTGTGTCTCAGTTGGCTTATGTTTAAAAAAAAATCTTTTGTAGTCCATATGGCAAATGCTTTAAAAAGATGTGAATTGCTGACCAAAAGTGTGAATTGCTTTATCTTTATAAACTGTGTTAAAAATAAATTTAAAAAAACAACATTCTGTTATAAAGCTTATGTACTTTGTTCTATAGCAAAGGTCTTTGGGCAATCAGAGACTTACTTATCCTTAAGACAGTTCTAACAATCTTGGTTGATGTTTTCCCCACCTTCTAGGCCCAGCTGTTTGGAAACATCCAATTATGGGGAATAGAAATAATAGAAATTGTAACTATAGCACACTAACAGAATCCAAAAATAGTAGGGAGCTCAAAGAAGCCTTCTTTAAGGCAACAAACTACACAGTATCTAGCACAGTGCAACTGTAAGAAATGGTTACTGGATTCATTGGTTGAAAGCAGTCTGGAAGAAGCTTGAATTGTTGACTAGGGGCTCAGTCTAGCTATTTGATCCCACAACTCCACTTTGCTCTCCTCACCCAATACTTAAAGATGCCTGTTTGCCAAGCAGGCAAAATCCTCTAGCCCTTTGCCTATGATTCTCAGCATGGGATGCTCTAAAAGGCTCAAAGCCCTTCATGAAAGCCTACTTATTGGAGAAGATATGTTTAAAACTGACATCGAAAACAAAAGAGTTAAGTGAAAATTAGGTTGTAAGAAATTAAAATTAAGTGATCCTCAATATTGCTGCAAAAATCCTAAGGGGAAAATGCAATAAGTGATTATTATTTAAATGATTAGAATTGTGTAATATAAGGACTTGGATTCAAGAGAAACCCTGCCTTAAACACTCTTTGTGTAGCCATGAGCAAATCAATGAAATCTATAAACCCGAGTTTAGTCATTGATAAAATGGGAATAGCTCTTTAGCTTACCTCCTAGGAAACAAATGATGTCATGTTCATAAAGAGATTTACAAACCTTAAAGCACTCTGAAAATTTCAGCTATTGATATGGCTTTCACTTAATAACTGTCATCAATGAAATAATCTACTATGATCCCATAGGAGTAAGGATTCATGCTACCCATATCCTAATAGAGATGTCATGAATTCAAGATGCAGAATAAAATATGTATTTTTGGGCATGGCTAGTGTAGGAATATGTTTTGTTTGACACTTACTTGTCACAAGGGTTTTATTTTCCTTTTTTTTATGGGGGTGGAGGTGGGAGGTTAAGAAAATCAACTTTTGTTCATTGAAAATAATTTAATGTCTCCTTAGAATAGACTTGTACAGATTGACTCATCCTATATCTAGAAGAAAGAACTTACACACAGAATCTTTAATAGGATTCTGATTGTTTAATATCCCCCAATTTTCTCTCAAATTCAGAAAGCAGTAACACCAACTTTGGGTAAGCGTTTTTCCCAAGTGGATCTTTAGGGAAGAGATGGCTATTCTTCTGTTGAATTATCTCAAATAATCTCAAATTGAAGCCTCAAAACCTTGCTATGATAGCCCAGCTAGAATATGAAACGTGCTTTATGTCCCAAAAGACCAAATGACTCTGCTAGGTTTCAACCCTCAAATGGAGGAGTTCCTGGAATTTCAGGAGCCTGTTGGAGAGAATTTTGGGAAACTCTTTCGTATACAGGATCTCTTAGGGAACAAAAAGGAAGCTGTCTTGGATGGGCTTTATTTAAAAAACAAAACAAAACAGATCTGACAAAGAGTCTAAGAATAACCACCTATCCTCCTTTTCCTGGAACACTAATAGAATTAACAACCTGCTTGGGATTCCCTGTAAGTGGCATCAAATTCAAATAGAAAGGGGCCACTAAATGCTATAGGTCAGATATTGACTTAGAAAACAACGTGTTAACATTATTTATGTTCCACTGTATTTTTATTAATCTTTTAAATATTTCCCAATTACATTTTAATATAATTTGGGCCACACCCAAGAGTGTTGCTGCCTCCATGTGGCCAGATGTTTGACACCTCTGCCCCACCCTCATTCTTCTAACCTCATTGGCTGAGTTTACTTAACCCTCATGCATAGTCTCAGCCCCAAACCAGACTTCAATCCTGGTCCAATCAGGGAAATAATTTGCAACTATATAACATTATTAAGTTGCCAAATACCTTTCCTAATAATAACAGTAATAACAGTCAAATTTATAGAGAGCTTTAAGGGTTTGTGAAGCACTTTATACACTTTCATTTGACCCTCGCAAGTATCCTGTGAGGAAGGTCCTTCATTAACACCCACTTCACAGAATAAAGGAAGAAACTGAGAGGGAGGTTAAAAAATACTTGCTAGTAGCATCACACAACAAAGTAAATGTCTAAAGCAGGATGGAAACCGAAGCGTACATCTAACAACCCTGATATTTAGGTGGTACGAGTATTAGTATCTCCGTTATATAGAAGAGGAATCAGATTCAGAGGTTAAGGGAATTTTTCCAAGGTCTTAGAACTAAAAAATATCAAAAGCAGGATTCAAGCCTAAGTCTTCTGACTCCAAATCAACTGCTCTTTCCAGTACTCCAAGGTGTGTCGATAAACACAGCAATGGGCTAGTCTCATAATGTTTTGCTTCAACTCTATTTTTTCAGGAGTTCCTGTTTTGTTCTTCTGTGACTACATTTCTACCTTATCCCCAGGATAGGATTGCACTGTTATTGTCCCCAAGAACCAGAATTCTCTTTGGAGTTTACAAGTTTTTGCCCGATATGTTAATACTACTAAGGTTTTTTCATGCTGCCCCAGGGAACCATCATTTTCTCAATACTTAGTCCCCTATACCTGTTGCCAGATCTTTCCAAAGTCAGTCATTTGCCTAGACCTCTGCCAATGGTTTGCCACTTCCTCCATCCCCTATTCTTCCCTTGTCCCTGTGTAGACAACCCTACATGGAATAGTAGGTAGAGAGCCAGACTCCAAGCCAGGAAGACCTGGGATCAAGTCTCACCTCTGATACCTACTGATTGTGTAAACCTGGGCAAGTCACCTCTCAGTGTTCTTGGCAACTCTCTAAGACTATAAAATACAGGGAAGGTACTAACTGTCATGGGTAGTGGGAGTTGCCTTATCTGGGAGCTGTCTATGTTAATGAGATTACAGGTCTATCCCTTATCCAACAGAGGTTAACTTTAAGTTCACAAAATCCTAGTAAGAACCTGGTATCATTGAAAGAGCACAGAGCATCTGTTTTCAATTCCCAGCTACTTACAACCTATTTGATCTTATATAATCTCTCTGGTCTGTAAAATGCTAAATTATATGACCTCCTGGATGATCAACTATGAAAGACTCAGCTATTCTCAGCAATGCAAAGATCCAAGACAGTTCTGAAGGACTTATGATGAAAAATGTTACACATCTCCTGAGAAAGAACTGATGGAATCTGAATAGAGATCAGAGCATGCTTTCTAAAATTTCCTTTGTTTTTGTTTGCTTTTTTTGTCTGTATTTCCTTTTCAACATAACTAATATGGAAATATATTTTCATGACTGCACATATATTACTTATATCAAATTGCTTGCCTTCTCAATAAGGGAGACAAGAAGGGAGGGAAAGAATGTGGAACTCAAAATTTTTTTAAATGAATGTTAAAAATTGTTCTACATGTAATTGGGAAAAAAATAAATAGTGAATAAAAAAATAAAATATGCATAGTCAGCAAAACAACACCACCACCACCCCAAAAAACAAAACTGAAAACTCTGACTTTCTGGTTCTAAGGCTATGATCTTTTTATCCTATGTCTGGTACTGCCTATATAACCTTGGGCAAATCCTAAATTTAATCGTTTTGGTCAACTAATTGAGATGATTTTTGCAGTCCTCAACTCTAAATGCTTATCCCATTTTCTCCATTTTATAGATGGGTAAATTATATTCAGAAAGGTTAACTATTTCAAGGTTACACAGCTGGAAAAACCAGGTCTTGATTCTGATCTAACTAGGGCTGTGCTCCACACCTATCAGGCCCTATAAAAGTCAACGAGGGGATTGTGTGGAGCCCAGTTCCTGGCTGGGCATCCTTGCAGAACCATTCACCTAGTATGCCAAGTTCTTTAAAACCTCTGAAGAAGTAATTGTTATTATAATGCTGAAGTTGACTTATATCTCCCAACAACTAGTCTTTCACCTTTGTCCAGCCCCGGACCCAGAACAAAGTTGTCTTGATAGCATGTCCTTGAGGAAGTAAGGTTCCATTTTGGAACCTAAGGGTCAAAGGGAACTAACATCATTCCAAGATTTTGTTTCTAAGATGGAAAGTTACCTTTGGAAAGCTTACCTATTTGACATTAACCTGAAGAATAAACAGTTCTAATGAAAAACAGAAGAGAGTAATCACAGTTGTAGGGTAAAAGAAAAAGAAAAGGAGCCACTGGGATGAAATGGGGAGCCTCAAAGCTAAGATTATTTTATCTAGTCACTAGCTCATTTTTTGAAAAATTATTTTTAAATCTTTGTCTATCCTTCCCAGTAATGGAATAATGCTGAAATGATCCAGGATAACTAGAAGGAAATTTACCCTTATTTTGATGCTTCTTTGTTAGGATACACCGAACTGCCTTTTTTTAAAAAATTTCATTTCGTAAGAACTACTTCCCCTCCCAGCTTTTTAAGGAGTTATCTTAGGCTTCAGAAAGTTATCTCCAAGGTTATCTTCCACAGATGTTGGTTTCCCAGAAACAGAATTGCACATACATACATCAAAGGGTCTTTTAGAAGCTACATCCCAGGGGTGGAGGGGTTGGTTACTGTACAGATGCAAAGTACAGGTGCCTATCATTAGAGGCAGCTAGGTAGTGAAGTAGACAGAGCCTGGAGTCAGGAAGACCTGAATTCAAATCCAGCTTCAGATACTTCCTAGCTTTGTGACCCTGGTCAAGTCCCTTAATCTCCATCTACTTCAGTTTCCTCAGCTGTAAAATGGGATAATAATAGCAACAGTGGATCAAAGGAAATAATGTTTGTAAAACACTTAGCACATAGTAGTGTTTAATAAATGCTTGTATCCTTTCCTTCCCCCTTTATATTTATAGTTCAGACTCCTCCCCCCATATAAAACCCAAATATCAAAACAAAATGTTCTTCCCTGAAATATCCAGAATAGGAGAAAGGAAATATCTACTTAGTAACAGGAGATCTCCCCCTCATTAAAAAGGTACATAATCCATTAATCAACAATTTCCATTCAAACGAGAACAAGTTTGCTGAAATTCCAGCCTCTTCCTAAGGGAAAGATTTCCCTGATACCTCTGGGTCTCGTACTCTCCCCTTACTTAAATTTTATTTACTTAACTATGCAAGTTGTATCCCACTGAATAGAATAGAATCTCCTTGAAGGCAAGGGCAACTTTTCATTTTGTCTTTTTATTTATTAGTGCTGAGTGCAGTGCTTTGTATATAACAGGGGCTAAATGCTTATAGAAGCCTTGTTAGTCTGTGTGATGATGTAAAGCATCGATTGTCCTTATTCTCAAAGAGGACCACAACATCAGGAAGGTGATACCATAACATGCAAGTGAATTGGATTTAAATGAGGCAGAGCTGTGCAAAGTAACCAGCCTCACTTTCTCCTCCAGAGTCATCTGGGTCCAGTGGGGAGTTATAGATCAGAATGACTGGAGATGGCCCTGAATGCAGTAGGAGACCTTGGCCTTTTTAAGCTGAGATCTTTACCAGGTCTTAATTTGAATTGAGGAAACAGCCATTCAGTCCTTAAGGCTAGATAAGAAAAGAGGCAAAGGATCTCTTTACCTAGTCAAAAAAACAAAATCAGTCAGGGAAACCTCAGGGTTTCTGGCCAAAACAAAAACAGTTGCTATTTACATTCACTCTGAGCCAGTCTGGCCCAAAGAATGAACAAGCAGGGGTTGGCCTGGGGCTTGTTGTTGGCCAAACAAAAAATGAGCCAAAATGGTTTGGGATTAAAGTGTGGTCCTTGAAAAAATCCAAATTTGCACGTGTTATGTAGAGCCCATGACTACATGTAAACAACCAATCTTTGTCTTAGCCAAGAACTAGCTCCTGGACTGATATCTGAGACAAAACTAATCTAAAACCTAACTTTAGCTAATAAGTGTATAAGACTTTTCACAATAAGGTACCAGGCAGAAGATCAGTTTAAGGAAGGCTGTTAAATTAATACAGTAAATTTTGGCATCTCTAGGACTCCTCTTTCTTCACTTTGATGGCTTTATTGGTGCTGGGACTGGAGTCAGGCAGATCTGACTTTGAATCCCACTTGACACTTAATAGCTGCGTTGCCACAGGCAGATTCCTCCTCTTCTCAGAGGAGGACATCCAAAGGACCTACACCTTGAGCGTTGAGTATCATGAAATAATATTTATACAGTGCTTTACTGCTTGCAAAGTACTTTACAATTATTATCCCATTTGATGCTCATAACAACTCTCTGGGAGGTAAGTGCTATTATCCCCATTTTATAGATGAGGAAATGGAGACAGAGAGGTTGTTAGTTACATAGTATCATATGGTGTCTGAGGACTCTCTTGGACTCAGGTCTTCTTCCACCACAGCAGGTCCAGTTCTCTATGCAACTTGCTACCTCGATGCCCAGAGTGTGGAGAAGACCTTGAAACCCAGGAAGACCTGGATTTAAGTGTTGCCTGTGACCAGTACTACACTTCCTGTGTGACCCTGGACAAAACACTTAAATTCTTATTCAAATACAGCTTTAAGGTTTGAAAATTTCTTTACAAATGTTCTCTTTTTTTACTCTCAACAGCCCCTGGGAATAGGTAGATGTCATTATCCCTGTTTTATGAGGATAAATGAGGTTGAGAGAGGCTAAGGAACGTGGCCAGGATCATACAGCTAGTAAGTGTGTGAATCTGGATTTGAATCCAGAACTTCTGACTTTTAAGTTAAATTTTTCTCCACTGCACCATTTAGTCTCTTCCCCTCTCCAAGTCTCTAATGCTATTAAAGCCTCTTTACTCTCAAGGTAGCGGGTGGCATCGTGACATTGTGACAGGCCTGCATCAGGCCTGAGTTCAAATCCAGTCTGATACTTGTTAGCTATGTGGCCCTAGGCAAGCCATTTAAACCTGTCTGCCTGTTTCTTCATCTATAAAATAAACTGGAGGAGGAAAGGAAAAACCAGTCCAGTATCTTTACCAAGAAAACCTTAAATGGAATCACAAAGAGTTGGACACAACCCAACAACTTTCAAGGCCAAGTACCTTTCTTCTTTCTACCCTCACTGGACCACTCAGCATTAAGTATTTACATTTTAAGCCTTGTCTCCTATAAAAGGAAGTTCAGCCAATTAGGAATAAATGAGGGCATATACTGTCAAATAATGAATGGTATCAGCTGTTTTAGCTGAACTAGGTTGAAGATGAAATAAAATAAAAATAAATGTAATGTAAACACAAAAGGCATTAAAAAGCTTCAAGGGGCAAAACATATAGATGAAGCAGTCACTTTGGGGTGATGGGAAACTTCTTTTGCCCCTGATGGTCTCCTTGTTGAGGTTTCTCATTTTGAATTAGTGAACTAACATTCAAGGGGTTTTTTTGAGTCTATTTTAAACTTTATTATTTATTTTTATATTATGAACTATTGAGCAGTCTGGTAAAACTGATGAACCCTTCCCTCAGAAAATGCATAAAATAAAAATCTTAGGATTACAATGGAAAGCCATTATATTGAAATAAAAATTGGATTTTCCCTATCCAAGTTCATAGACCTCCATTATCCCAAAATTAAGAATCCTTGCTTAAGAAGTAGGCTTGGTATTTGCTACAGTCCAGGATCTTTTAGTGTAGGAGAAAACAGGCCCACGAGCTTCACTAACCTGTACCTGATGCTGACTTTAAAGGAAAAATTAGCTTTAATTTTAGGGTGCACAGAAGACTGAGCCACCAAGTATCTACTTTATGGAATGCCTCCCTGGTTTTTTATTTTCTTGTCATACCTACATACACTTTAACCCATATCTTTAGCCCAAAAGATGAAGGGCAAGATTTCACAGCCCTTTCTTTCTCACTTTATTTTCTTCACTATCTTCAACCTAGGTCTTTCTTGAAACATACTCAGGAAGCCCTTTAGTACTAGGGCACCTAGCAACAATTAGGTGAGACCTGGGAAGTCAGATAGGGTGCTCCAAACTTTTCAAGTGGAGGAAAAAGGGAAGTGTTACATGAAAAGAAACTTCACTCCTGAGGGAAGACAGGAAGATAGGAACTACATAATCCTAGTTGTCCAGCTGTGCTTTTGTCCTTAAGCAAATGGGAACTGTGATTGATGGTATTCATTTATGTGACCATTTACCATTATCCTTGATGCCTCATTACTTTATAGCACACTGATGTACATCTATACCATTAAGTAAAATTATTTTCTGTTTTGTGAAAGCTATCAAGATTTTCTACAACTGAATGCTTAGTATTAATGCACCATGGTCATTTCTTACAACTTAAAAGGGAAAACCAGTCACCAGTCCCAGCCCCTCTTCTTTTTAATATTTATTCAAGTAATTTGGCACAATTATAGACTATGTATTTCTGTGACAGGGGAAAAGATAGTCCTCTTCCTTTATGCTGTGACTTGTCCTTATTATCAGACTAGGAAAAATTGGGATAGTAAGTTTACATGAATTACAAAATCACTCTATTTCGTAGACACACCAAACTTCTTTCAAAAGATCAACTTCAATCCCTTCCAAAAGTTGCATTCATTCAACTATTTAGAGGTACATTCTTAAATTAACGTTCTGGATAATAAGGATACAGTTTCTAGGATGAGAAAATCCATAGCTACCATATTGAATTTCCCTTGCATGTGCCCTAAATACAGGATATCTGAAAGCTTTAATAGTCTAAGACTAAACTGAGACTTTTGGGACACACTGTATTTTTTTTTTGGCAGAAGTCTTAGGACGCCGCATTTTGAGATCTCCATCATACTTTGAAATGAGCAGCTGGTAATGCAGTGGATAAAGCACTGAATCTAGAGGCAGGAAGATTGCTTTCATTAGCCAGACTTCCTGAGTTCAAATCCAAGCTCAGACACTTAGCTGTATGACCGTGGGCAAATCCATGTTTGCCTCAGTCATCATCTGTAAAAATTAGGTGAATAAGGAAATGGCAAACCACTCCAGTACTTTTGCCAAGAAAACCCCAAATGAGGTCAAGAAGAATCAGACAACTGAAATGGTTAAACAACAAATCAGACTTCAAATGATTATTTTTTTTTCATTTAAATTGAAGTGCTGGTTCAATCTTTTAAGCTCTCCTCTCTCACCATAAACATGAACATATCATGTGAAATAAAACCCAGATCTCTCAACTTCTATCAAAAAAATGGTGATGCTGACTCCCTCCTAGCTAAAGCATTTGATTCCATTTAATCACTCTAGAGTGCTTATTTTCATCGTAGTTGCTCATCTTTATTGGGGGATTTGATCAACTTACTGTAATCTTGACCTCAGTAAATGAATCTAATTATACATTCATCCAAATTTTCCAGGTTTTTTTAAATTAGAGCCCAGACTATATTATCTCTTGACCCTTACATCTAGATAGTTATATATATATATATAAATAACTTTAATGGCTATATATATATAAATAACTTTAATATATATACATATATATGTGTATACATATATATACATATTTAGATAGTTGGATAGTTAATATAGTTGGATAGTTAAATATTATATATATTTTATATATAATATGTTATATATATTAAAAACTTTTTTTAAAAGCCTTCACTGCTTTATGAAAAGAATCTCAGGTAGTAAAAGAGCCTGAATCCTTCTCAGTGACTATACTCAATGACAAGTACACAACCAGATTTCATTTCTGGTCTCTTCCCCTGTCCAGTGCCAGATTAGTCTGTTGCTTATGTAAAGGATGTTCTGCATTTACAAGAAGAAATTAAAATCTAAAATTATTGGAACAACAAAGTCATTAACAACAACCATGAAGGTTTAACGCGTAGTAGGCAAATGTTGGATTTGAGATAATATGTGCTATTATGCAGTTTTCTTTAGAGAAGTCACAAAGATCTGTTTCAGAAGAATCATCTAGTAAGTCTGCCCACTCAGGAATGGAATATCAACTTCATTTGCTTTCATTAGCTAGGGTCTGCTCCACCACCAGCTTCCATGCCATCCCTGGGGTTATTCCCCATGGCCTGGGATGTGTTTTTTCACCTCTGCTGTGGGAGTAGAGGAAAGACACAAGACACAAGACACTCCTTCAAGGTTTGCCTCAAGTGCTGCTTCCTACAAAAGGCCTTTCACAATTCCACTAGTTGTTCCACTATCAACATTACATGGTATATTACTTTGCTACCTCCCTGTGGAATGTAAGTTGCTTGCTGGCATATCAATTCACGTTCTATTTTGTCCTATAAGTGTGACTTGGAATTTTGGGGTTTTTTATGCTAGCTGAAATGTATTTGTATTTAACAAGCCTGTGAAGGATACACTTAGTTCCATCTTATAGAAGCAGTGAGGCTCAGACAAGTCACTAGCCCAGGATCACCTAGATGTTTCTGACTCCAGGTTCAGCACTGTAACAAGCAGTATGGTGGAATGCAGTGATGTCAAACTAAAATCCACTAAACTGTACATAAAGGATCCCTGAGAGTCAGTCATACATTCACTTAGAAAACCACATTATCTATATTCACATGTATTTATTTCAATAAACATTTTCCAATTACATTTTAATCTTGGGCTGCAATCTAGGCCTCATGTTCAAAAAGTCTCATTATAGAGGATGCAATGTTAGATTTGAGAGAATCTGTAACACCTACTTCCCATTTACCAACTACATGTGGGCCCCTGGAGAAGTAACTTGACTTCTGAGCTTCAATTTCCTCACGTGGAAAACTAAGGATAGAGGGGGAGGGACCATGGATGACCTCAAATGTTCCCATTCCTATCAGCTCTAAATCTACAATCGTTTAAGATCTCATAATTATCCACTTGAGTGCTCTGCCTTCTGTATGGGTTGTCAACTAAACATCAGTCTTATAAAATAAGCAAAACAAGTAGGATTATACTAGTCTGGATTTAGTGTCATCAACATCAAAACACGTCCTTAGACTATCCCTATTAAATGGTAGTGGCTGTCACAATATACATGATTAGATTTGTTCTAGTTCTGTCATCCTGAGGGCCCACACAGAAGAAATCAGATGAAAGTGGGGAGTTAATAGGGCAAATTTAAATTTCATGTAAAATCCAAATCTCCAATTCAGAAATCTCTTTATGTCTAAGAAAAGGCGGCAAGTGTGAGTGTGTGAGAGATAGACAGTGTGTGTGTGTGTGTGTGTGTGTGTGTGTGTGTGTGTGTGTGTGTGCTGGGGGGGAGGGTACCATTATCTACACTTTGAGGTCACTGACATTCATTCAACCCTTTCCATTGATATATAGTGATCATCAAAGCCTTCCTAAATTTAACAAGATAGGCATCTGAAACAAGAAAAAACAAATCTTGGAAGATTACTGGAAGGAAGAGGAGTTTGCGGCAGCTCTGCCACTATTTATGTAAATGTTAAATAAGTACTGGTGTACGTAAAGCTCTTAGCCAACTTTTCCATTTCATCTTCCCAACAAAAGTCAATGACGAAGGCACCTCTGTATTACCTCTAGGTCAGGAAAATGGGGCAGAGATTTATCCAATATTACATGGCTCATGAATAGAATTTGAACCCAGGTCTGATCTCACATCCAGAATTCCTTGCTATCATACCATGCTGCCTTCTCTGCATAAAAAATTTTCATTAATCACTTAAAAAAAAAAAAAACGCTAAGGATTTTCCAAAATATTCTATAGAAGCTAGAAGGGCAAACATTTTGGTTCTTCAAGGAAGAAAGTCTGTCTTTTTCAGTGCTTGCCACTAATGCTAAGTTAGTTTTAATCTCCAGGTGAAGGTAACAATGATATGAATGGGAAATTAAAAATGAAAATGAAATAATGAAGTAGAACTTCTTAAGAGGTTCTTAATTTTGGCTAGAATGGTTAAATGACTGACTCCCTCACCATTCTCAATGAGATTAAGTACTGGAGTACTAATTAATTTCCTGAATTCCTCTCTACACTAAGTCCCCTTCCTCTCTTATTAGGACCCAAACTCCCTAATAAGGAGATGTCAGCTTTGGTATCTTCTGCCCTAGGTCTGAGTAAGAATGATTGATCAACCGCAAAAGATCCCATCCCAGAGATTAAAAGACAAAAATACTAACTTATTGAGCAGTTCACCAGATGGAAGTTAAGAAAGGGTAAGTGATCACTAGGGTTAAGTTACATTTGAAATGTTTCCAATCTTTCATTGTTAAAAAGCATTTAAGTAGTTTTTGAATATGCAGCTGTCCCATAATTTAACCAGCCAGTTTTATGCTTTATAGAAGGCCAGACACAAAGCACCTAGAACAAACAGCATGAATCTGAGGATAAATGCTAGTAAGAAACTTTTTATTAATTTTCATTATTACTTAAAACAAAAAAAATTTTTAAGGTCCAAATAAAATTGCCAAAGCACTCACATAACTGGAAGAGGACAGAATAGTAAGAAACCGCAATCTAAAAAGGGCCCCAAAAAGTATACTAATTATGGCAATAGATTGTTATGACAGTTTATTTAATACAGTTGCTTAGACTGTAGGGCTACTGCTCACTCCAGCAAACCCTTAGTTGGTTGCACTGTTCAGCAAGTTCTAGTCAAGCTCTGATGCCCAATTCTCCCACTTTGCAAATCAAAGACAGAACGTGACAGCCAGCCAGATGAGCAGGAGAAATTCCCTACAGTGAGCTGCCCAAACCATTTAAAATCCATTCTCCTATTCTTTAGCAAGTTTAAGGCTGAGATTTCTCTAGAAGTGGGAAAGGATGGTGTTCATTAGCTCTACCCCTCAATTTTGAATTATTTGCAGCATGATACTTTTAACTTAGAAGAGTCATGGTGTCTAGCTGGCAGAAGAATATAATGTCACGTAAAAGGTTAAGCTGTGCTGCGTTCAAGCTGTTTGTCCTCGTGGTTGGATGTCTCTCGCCTTTCACTTTGATGCTCAGCAATCCGAGATTCGGCCAGCTGAGGATAAAAGGGACCTACCAGCCAGTTGAGAGGGGTGTTGTTAACAAGATAATCCATCACGTCATCTAAAGACTCCTTCATTTTCTGCAGCTGTCCTTTGCTGGAACTGAGGAGACCATCCGATACTTCCTTAAAGGAAGTGGCATTTCGAAATACTGAGTAGACTTCACCAGCCATTGACCCAACATGGTGGGCTTGATCTTGAATATTCTGGGGTAGCCCCTGGATACTGGACATAAGAGTAAGGCAGGTGGTCTGGAGCTGCTGTGTCAGGTTCCGAGCTATAGTTAGAGTCTGGGATTCAATATGCTAGGGGAGGGGGAGTGGGGAGGAAGAGAGAAAAAGAAACACAGTTCAGATTAATGTTATGGATTACTTTCTTCTTTGGAGACATAAGAGGACGGCATAGTACATGTTACAAGGAACACATATGGTAAAGAATCCTGGAGTTCCTCCTCAACAATGGGAGGCAATAATTCATGGAGGAATGCAAATCAGCAGAAAGTAGGCTGTTGGACCTATAGAACCAATATCTTCTGTTTACAGAAGACAAAAACTAAGGGAGAAACTCCAAAGTGGCAGCCTCAACAAAACTGTATGAACCTTTAGTATCGCAGTACACAAAACTCCAGAAAAAGCTGTCGAGATATTAGATTATATGAATTATATTATTTACTTGGGAATTCTCTAAAAAAAATCTTTGTTTTCCTCCAAGTTGTCATTTACCTCAGCACAATGGGATTCATCAGTGTCATCATGGCCTATACTCCTCTTCCATTCCAGCCATGAGAGATACAGCTTATCCTGGGCATCCTGTAGTTTCTGGTTGGCACTATTAACATTCTTCCTGGTGAACTCTATCTATATTGCATAGGAACAGAAACAGACATATGAGAGTAGAAATAGGAATCCACCAACCAAGAGGTCAGGCTTTATGCTTATGAACTTTAAAAACGAAAGTTTATACTCAAGATTTAGAGAAAGAGAGAGAGACACACACACACACACAGGGGAGGGCTGAGAGGGAAGAAATGGTAGAAGTTCAATAAATTTGGGGGGCCTTATATAAAAGGTTAGTTAATCCAGTTCTTTTCAATTTAGGGGTTTAGGGAGGAGTCTGTGGTGGTAGAAGAAAAAGGAAGAAATTTTATGTAATCTAGGAAGAAATACAGTAATTTTCTCATTAATGGATTTTGTGTTACAAGAAGCCTTAGAAGTCTAGTGATAACTAGAAAATGAAGCCCAGAGAATAAAAAAAAATTTATAGACAGGTAGAATTGATTTCCAGTCCAGTTTTCTTTCTGCTAAACTATGCTTTCTTCTACCTGTAGCTTTTGAGGCACTCAAAAGTATTTCACTAATATAGCTTATTGGTGAGATAATAATCCATAAAATTCACCACCACTGTTAAGGAGAGACATGAAAGATAATAGCATACAAATGAAAAAGACTGACACTAAAGTTTTAAAGGGTCACAAGTTTATCTAGAATAGTTTTCATATGAATTGTGATTAAGATTCATCAGAATTCATAATGCTGCCTGTTCCAGTTTGCTTGACAGAGTGGTATCCATTTGGTATATATATTTTAAGTAGAATACCACCTAATCAAATATATTGGTAATGATTGGCTTAACATTAACTCATGTTAAAAAACAAATGTATTTCGATCTAGTCCATAGCTATTTGTTCCAATTAACATAGAACAAGGGCAAGCTGTCACTCTTCAATTATACCAAAAAAATCTGATTAGCTAAAGTACTTTAACACCATGAGCCATAGTTAAAGTGGTCAAGAGATAGGAGAAGTTTTTAAAAGATGAATTAAATAAGAAGTGACCATTTACAGATATGCTACACGTTAGTAACGGTAAGAGAAAGTAAATTAAGATACCTAGAGTTTTGCTATAGATGACATTTATTCACAAAAATAAAAATGCGCAACACTGGAATGTCTGCGGGCAGACAAGCACTCTGATGTACTGTGAGCAGATCTATGAAATGGCCCAGCCATTCTGGAATTCTATAGGAAAGTGGCTTATTCCTATACTTTTTGATCCAGCAATCATGCTACTGGGCATAACCCAAAGAAACAAAAACCCAAAACAAAGGTCCAATATATACCAAAATAAACAGATCACTCAATGGCAGCAATGAATAAGAAACACTGTGTTAGGAATTGCTGTAATGAAGTATTGTGTAATAAGGTATTACCAATGATGAATTCAGAGAAATGAGTGGGTTTATGTAAACTGATAAAGGGTAAAATAAGCAGAACCAAGACTACATATGCAATGCCCTGTAACAATGAAAATTAAATGAGCATTAGAATTAAGTTAAACTCTTAACTAACTAGGAAAAAAAATAAGGTCCCAGAGAAGAGATAATGAAACAGAAATACTTTTCCATTCCCAGCAGAGAAGTAAGATGTTCAAAGGAAAAAAAAAATCTGCATCATCAGATGTGGTGTCAGTAGTGAATATTGTTTCTAAAGAGTTGCTTTGAAGAAAGGATTGAATCTGGAGTTGAGGAGGAGCAGAGGTCAGGTAGCAAAAGGTGCCAAGAAAGTTTTGAAAGTAGAGCTGTAGTTTTGGAAATCTGTTCCCCTTCATGGGTTGGCCTACCTATTAGAGTACCCTGCCCAAACACTTTTTCCCCATACCATAGTTTTCCTTTTGATTAACATTCTTTTAAAAATCAAATAAATCTAGAGAATTTGAGAGAACAGGCAGATCCCTCTCGTTGCCAGAGATCCAGGTAAATAAAGCTAGGCCCGTTAATGGCTCAGCTGAATTACAAGTGAAATAACAGGTTATTGTGACTTGTCCTGGGAATGCAAGCAGGACTTATAGCTTGCTAAGAAATGAAACGAATTGTCAAAAACTCACATTACTTTTGAAATTTAATCTGTTTTTACACTGGAATTTGCTTGAATAATAGAAAAGTACCTAAGCAGAGTTATGTATCTATTCCTAAATTCCTCCCAATGGTCTGATTTGAATGCCAATTCAGGTTTTTTCCAATAATCAGCAAGTATTTAAGTAGTACATATGGTGGACCAACCTTTCAGAATACTAAGACAAAACACAAAAACCCATAATCTCTGCCTTTAAGAAGCATACATAATAAAAGTAATATGAGGAGGGGGAAGGAGTAGCAGACCAAAGTTAGCAGCATCTGAGCTGAGTTTTACAAAAGGCAAAGATTTTAAGAGGAATAAAGAAGATGGCCGCTAGGTGAGATAATGGAGAGCCCTATGGATGTACAATGGATAGATGGGCTAGGGTAGCCAGACTGCCTATGAGGAAGCATGCAGATGGCAACGGACTGCAAGGAGAGTGAACTGGGTAATAAGGGCAGGGCTAGGTTGGAACCAGGTTGTCAAGTGCTGTAAATAAAGAGAAATTCTATATTTGATCCTAGAGGCAGTGGAGTGGAAAATGACATTACCCATGAAAGTATTTCCATCCTACACCTACCCAACACATTTTATTCATCACAGCTAGTGAACTTTTTAAAGGAGGTTTTTACCAGATTCATAGTGGAATGCAGCTGAGAAATGGTCTCTTGGCCTTTGTGTCTGGCCTCATGAACTCTGCTTAAGGCCTGCTGGTAGGCACGTGAGCGGAGTTTGGTGGACAAAGATCCCAAACGAACATAGTAACTTGGTTTCCGAACCACATCAAACCCTTCAACTTTCTTTGCTTCTTTTTCTGAAATTAGAGATTGCGGTGGGGAGAGAAGAGTCCAAATTAGTTTCACCGTCAGTCTGTAGGAACTGTGTATATTTAAGATCATAGGACCGAGATGTAGTCAAATGCCCTTATTTTAGGGACAAATAAAACAGAAATCCAGGAGTTAAATGACCCATCCCACTCAGTAAACACAGGCCTGGGAACTGAACCCAAGCCTCCCAACTCCATAACAACAGCTAGCATTAATATAACACCTACTATATGCCAGGTACTGTATGTATACTAAGCTCCTTACAAAGATGATCTCATTTGATTCTCACAACAACCCATTCAAGATAGGTGTCATTATTCTCATTTATAGTTTGGGAAACTGAGGCAAAACAAAGTAACAAGATCACATAATGTGGCCAAGGTCATAAAGCTGGAAAGCGTCTGAGTCAGATTTGAACTCAGGTCAGGTCTTCCTGACTCCAGCAGTTGCCTCACTACACCAATAATTAGTAGAGTTAGACTATTTTTTAATTCATAGGAATTAAATTAAGGAATTGGGAATTAAATTAAGGAATTAAAGTCCACTCCTATTCCACCCTTACTACACCCTGCCCCCCAAAATTCAACTCTATATTTATTTCAAAATCGCCCAAAACTTTTACAAGAAACTTTTCTAAGGTGGAACCAACAGGAACTGATCTTACCTAGTTCCTCTTCAGTGAGTGGAAGATACTGATCCACAAGGAGCTCTGACTTGCTCAGCGCGTTCTCAACTCCACTGCTCACCATCTGTACCATGCGACTTCCCAAGACAGTGTTGATACCTTCACTCACCACAGACTTGGTCATTTCCACGCTGTCATTAACGGCCCCTTTGGTTCTTCCCACAACTCCATTAATAGTGTTTGTCACAGAATCCTTGGCACTGGTCACGGTCGTAGTCACAGCATCCTTTGCACCAAACACCGCACCCTTGGCGTTGGCAACAACCTAGAAGAAGAGGAGAGTTATTTGACTTCCAAGTTGAAGATGCCTCTGCAAGTATGAGAAGGGAAGCTAGAAAAAGACAAGATTGAAGGTCATGTGAGTGACATATGTGGGTGACTGACCTACATACAAGACTACAAAAGAATCTGCTAGCTTGTAAGTCAGGATTCTTAACCTTGGGTTCATGAACTTTAAAAAACAATTATTTTGATGTTTTGCATGCCTTCATAAGTATAATAGGTATTCTACTTCTTACCTCCTCAATAGGTGGGAGAGGGACAGATGGGAAAGAATTCGGAAAATAAGTATATAGTTCAATATAATTGGCTTCTTTTGTTAACCCTTTGTATTTTATTTTATGCATCTACAAACATTTTGAGAAGGTATCTATGAACTTTAGAACTGCCAAAGAGAGGCAGGTAGGTGGCACAAAGGATAGCAGCGGGCCTCGAATACCCAAGTTCCAATCCAGTCTCAGACACTTACTAGCTGTGACCCTGAGCAAGTTTAACTGTCTGCCTCAGTTTCCTCAACTGTAAAATGGGGATAATAGTGCTTATTCCCCCTCCAGCAGTTTTGAGAAACAAATGGGATATTTGTACAGTGCTTGGCATATATTAGGTACTTCACAAATTATTTTCCCCTTTGCTTCCGCATGAAACAGAAAAGGTTAGGAGGTTCCATTCGTAGTCTAGAAGATGTTGCTCCTTCCCTTATGCCTATGTACAAGATCACACACTAGTTTCTATATAGGATCATACTTCTTAGAGGATGGACAATGATCTCATTCTCCCTTGTTTAGGAAGAATCCTAAGTTAGGATCCCAAGTTTGCAAGCTAAGTAGGTCTTTTTACCTTCCATGTAACTGAGATAAATTCTAACATAAGGGGAAGACAGGTAAAAGGAGTGCTGACCTGTAGCCTTCCCACCATACTAAAAGAGGCACTAAATTGCAAAGGAAGACTTTTTTGAAATTAAGAGAAGAAATGTTTAACAGTCTCTGTTATTTAGAAAATCAAGCATTCCTTGGATGCTTCATGGCATGGAGCTGACACCGCCTCTCTCCTAAGCTCAATCAAGGCACAAGTTTGGACTCCCTCAAATTCAACAGGGGCAGTTAGGTGGCACAAAGAGGATGGAGTGCTGGGCCTGAAGTCAGGAAGACATCAAATTTGACCTCAGATCCTTACTAGCTGTATGACTTTGAGTAAGTCACTTAACCCTGTTTGCCTCAGAGTTCAATCTGTAAAATGAGCTGGAGTAGGAAATGGCAAACCACTCCAGTACCTTTGCCAAGAAAATCCCAAAAGGGGTCACAAAGAGTCACAAACAGCTCAACAAGACAAAAATATAAATAGAGGTCAAAATCCAATATAAATCAATTTCTATGGAAGGTCTAATCTCTTCTTTTTTTTGTTTTATACACTTTTAGTAAGCCTATACAACATACAAAAATATGCAAAATCTAGGACATTGGCCCAGTCCAATCACTCACCATGTTGCCATCTATTATCTTATCATTCTAAAAATTGACTTGTTTTTTATGGCTTTTTAAAATTTTCCCCACAAGGGATTTATACTAGAAGCAAAGAGACTTCAAAGAAAGAAACCAGTTTTGTTTAAGATGTTTATTTAGTCAAAGGCCAAGAGTAAATGAGATTTTACATGTGTACATGCACACATGCGCGCACGCGCGCACACACACACAATCACTTGAGGCTCCTTTGAATCCATTAAGCACCTTAATTTGATTTTTCCAGCTGGGAGGAGAATAGTTTAACTAGCTTAGATACCTTTGACTTCAGGGTCAATTATAATAATTAAGTTGAGAAAAACAGATTGGTCATGCTGGGCCAAGCAGAGACCCCTTCTCCAAACAAACTTATTAGTGGCTAGATTGAGGTTAACATTTAAAGAACTCCAATGAATCTTTCTCACATTAGGAACTATCTGGAAATATAGGCTAAATCTAATAGTAAGACTTCAACAGCTTAGTCTTAAAATAAAAGTACTAACTCATATTAGGTGAAAATGAGTTAGATGTTAGTTTGACTAAACCCTCTGAAAATTAAGAGTAAGAAAATCACTAGAAACTCAATTCATAATTAATAGCTTTTACTACTGCATTATTTGTAATTGAGGGTATTAAGGTCAAGTTCACAGAGGAAAAAATAAGCCTGATCTAGAAATTGCATCAAACCTGAAGAGGGTTTATTCACAACTGTGGTACTATGAATATTTTTAATTTCAAATAATCCTAGGAGCTGATGGTGAAAAGGGTCACTCAAATACCTATTAACACCAGCTATGAATAAGGCCCTGCGTTAGGAATATAGAGATGATAACCTGTTCTCTTAAGAAACTTATGTTTCTTGGAGAGGGAAGATTACTAGGGGGAGAAAGGGATGGAAGAGGAAACATATTATGTCTATGAATACCTCAATATCTCCTCTCTGATATCTAGGCAAATAAAGAGGAGTAGACAAGGCAGAATTCTTGAATTTGAAGAAGGGTTAGTTTCAGTTGTAGGTGTAAGTTGGATTACAGAAAAGAGAGAATACAAAGGAAAGATTCATGAAAGGTAGTAGCAAAACTGGGCTTTCCATGAAATGAGGAAAAAAGGTCGAGTCTAGCCTAAGAATGAGCTGGGGAGAGTGGGGGGCATGGAAGGAAAAATGAAAAACGAGTAAGGAAGTGGACTAGGTAGTTCAATTTATCTAGCATTAATGAGAATAGTGTGAGTTTGCTAGACATTTCTTATTTGGAGCCATGTTCTGGGACTTCTGAGTACCAAAATCAAGAGTCAATATATTTTTTCTTCCACAACATGACTTTTATGAAAGTCTTTTGCATAACTACATATGTATAACCTATATTGAATTGCTTGCCTTCTCAATGGGGATGGGTGGGGAGGGAGGAAGGGAGAGAAGTGGGAACTCCAAGTTTAAGGAATGAATGCTGAGAACTGTTTTTGCATGCTAGTGGGAAATAAGAAATACAAGTAATGGGGAATAGAAATCTACCTTGTCCTACAAGAAAATAGAGGAGATAGGGATAAAGGAAGGGAGGGGTATGATAGAAGGGAGGGCAGATTGGGGGAAGGGGCCATCAGAACGCATGCTGTCTTGGGGTAGGCAGAGGGGAGAGATGGGGAGAAAATTTGGAACTCAAAATCTTGTGGAAATGAATGTTGGAAACTAAAAATAAATTAATTTTAAAAAAAGAAATCATATATTTTGCCTAGAAGTTGAACAGATGAAAGCCCCTGAGGAAGGGGATCATTTTGAGAACTGAGACCAAAAATACTGCAGAGATAAGTTGATAAGATTCAGCAACTACTGTACAAAATAAGGAAGAAGGAAAAATTGAGACAATATATTTCATGCAGAGGTGACAGTCTAAAATTATAAATCTGAGCAAATGGGAAATAGTGTTACTATCAACAGAAAGAGAAGGTGGAGAGGAGAGTTAATTCCACTTTGGATACTTATTTTGAGTATGTGGTCAAAACAGTGAACTGAGGCTAGACAGCTATATAATTTGGAGTCATCGGCAGAGGTGATAAAGTTATGGAATAGATGAAATCATTGAGGGAAATAATAGAGGAAAAAAATCAAGACACAGAATCTTGAAATTCACCTTTGTATGTTTAGAAGTGAAAGACTAACAAAGCAGACAGAAGGAATGAGTTTAAGAATGTCATGGAAAGAGAAAGGATGAAAGGGATCAAGGTCAAGAAAAATGAAAGAAAAAAATTGATTTAATGCAAGTAAGGGACTTTGTAAAAAGCTGGACTCATAGGGTGGTAGGGCTTCTAGAAACAAGATTCCAAGGGACTAAGGATGCAAGGTGGTGAGAAAGCAGAGGCAACGAGTACAAAAGTCAGCTCCCCCTTACAGTGTGCTTTTTGTATTTTCTATCATCCTTCCTTGGGAGTTTTCTTTTCACAGGTCTGTATATTAGCCATTTCTACTCCATCTCCTTTAAACTACAGTAAGCCAGAAAGCTGAAGAGCCAAGCCCAGTAGATCCAAAATGATAAATGAGCTGTTAGTAAGGACTTGAGTAATCTGTGTATAGAAGGCTTTGAGTGTCCCCTGCACAAACTCTGTGACCTCTCTTCTACCTGTTCTGAGGTTTCTCATTTACTGCTAAGTTCCTGGTTCTAAATTATAGAGAATGTCAGGGAAGTGGCCTTCATGTAAGGAAGATATCCTTGTACTTCATTTGGCAGGAAGGGAAGCCTTTTGTTCTGGCATCCTGTAGAAATTTCTGAGAAATAGACTATAATCTGGCTTGAAAGGATTGGAATTTTCTTTTGCTTTGTTTTTTGACCCCTGAAAACCTGTCTTATTCTGCTGTTAAGAAGTACGTGATATACTTGTGTACTTCAGAGAGGTCATTTGGTTATAAGATTTTTTTAAATGGGAGATCTTTCTCTACTCTGCTCTAAAGATCTATTCTAAAGATTGTTGGAAGGATAATCAGCAGTCTAGAAACAGCATCTAGGTCTCAAGACTAATCTATTCCAGAGGACTTTAGAAATATATTGAGCAACTGATGCTCAAAGTTATTAGGACAATACACTTTCAGACTTGGCCATTGTGTAGAACTGTGTACTTATAAAGGGAGGGCTTTTATTTTTGGCTTGTGAGGGGAGATAAGGATATAAATATCAAAGACAAGAGTGGACAAAAGGAGGTTAATTAAGGAGAGCAGCACTGGAAAGCCGGGTAAATTTATAGTGTCATATACAATCGTTTTCTATTTTTTGTATAAGGAAATACAAACATTTGTAAAGTTCAAAACAATTTTTTAAATTATTAAGATACAGATTATTAAAGAAAGATGCTCGTATGAAAGATCATAAAATTAAGTATGGGAAGGACCCTTGGAGTTCATCTTTGTACTGCCACCTCTTCATTTTAGAGGAAACAGAACCAGATAGTAAAGAAATTTCCTAAGGATCTTAAGCAATGCAGTAGAAGAGCCCGGATTCTAATCTAACTCCAAATCAAGTTTTCTACATGGCAATAATACATAAATACTATTCATAGTTGGACAAAAATTGGCAGGGCCCTGGAAACACAAGTCCTATAGTATATGCCATACTTTCTTGAGGTTTAACAGTCTTAGTCACAGTGAAAAGTGACATTTCTAATTAAGGCAATATATTTACCATTTACTATTTAGTGTTCTTTTGGGATAAATGTAATGAAAATATTTAAAGCAAGTTTATTATTGTTTCAGATAAAGTTTCTTGGAGATGAAGTTTCACTTGTTGGTTATTTTTTTCTTAAAAAGCACAGGAATGACTGTCTTCTGCTCTTGATAGCAAAGTTGCTTAGTTCTCTTCTGACAGATCTTATGAATATTTGATACATTTCCCTTAAATCTATTAACATTTTCTAAAAATTTCATATTGTTGAAAAAAAGTGAAGTTCATATTTGAAGTTATATAAGCCATTAACTATCAGGTTTGTTTTTTTTTAAGGAAACTCTTTAGTCCAATGTTTAATGCTCCCTCATAACTTCTGCTGTTGCCCACCATTAGCCACTAAGTAGCACAGGAGGCATGGTCATCCACTATCTTGTTGCACTGGGCCTCAGTGGGAGCCATAAAGTAACCACCATCCCGAAACTACAACACCACTGCCATCACAGTGTTTGACATCTAACATCAACTGTTAGAGATATGTATGATCTACAAGGTGGTGGTGTGCAGGGCTTGCCCCACTGTGAGAGGGGGGCCGTGAAACTGTTAAAGGTCTCTACAGGATATATAGGTTCTGAAATTTATCGCCAAAAGAGAACTCAACATCCATGTCAGACGGAAATAAAGGAGCTAAGCATGGTCCTGGCTGCCTGACAAAAGACAGTAACTTCTTCCTCTCTCCACATCAGTCACCCTATAAGGACTTGACCAATAGGATATAGAAAGCCCATCCACCTCTACCGGAGGAGCTTACCTTATCCGTTGGCTGATTCAAAATGGGCAATCTTTCTTCAATTCTATCCAATCCTAGACAAGCATAGTTGTTTGCAACTGCAACTACATGGAAGAGTTAGTAAAGAGACAGTGTTGAGATGCAAGCTGTGATGCAAAGGGGAAACCAATTTAGTGATCTTTGAACTTTCATCCCAACAACTTGCTAGAATTGAGTTTTTATATGCTTAGTTTCCCCTAACCATCCCAACCCACAACAAACACCCAAGTTTACAACAGGGTTTTATCTATCAGCCTGGAAATAATGAAAGCTTAGTTACCAAGAAAAAAGGAAAAAATAGGTAGATTATGCTAAAGTTTAATATCAGGCTTCATTAATATCCTGCCTTATAGAGATCAACAGTATTACAAGTTAAGCCAGAGTTCAGCTGAAGCCTTTTGTTCAAGCATTCTTAGGAATCAAAGAATACTTACGCAGTCTCAAAATCCAGTTTTCCTAAGTCTGTTTTATACTGTTTTTACACCAGCCTAACACCAATAATTAGTTTAAAAATAAAATTAAAAAACCCCAAGTACTTAAGTTAAGTTCCTGAGATATCAAAAAAAGAGAAACCAAAACAAAAGAAACCAAAAAGCTAGATTCCCCTGCCCTCAAAAAGCTTCTATTCAAATGCAGAAAATGTGATAAATACATTACATATGTGAGTACACACATATCATTTAGAGCGATGTGTACACCATATTGGAATAACTTATGCATGTGCACATATATATACACACATAAGCATATATATGTATAGGTAGTTATATGTGTGTATTATAAAATAAATAACAGAGAAAATACAGAGGCTGGAAGGTACCTTAGAGAGGATGGCTTTAGCAGCTCAGGGCTGGGGAGTATAGAACAAGAAAGGCTTCCTGGGACAGGTAGTACTTTAGGTTGAATCTCAAAAGAAGCCAAGGGTAATTCTAAAAGCACTGGAACCAATACAGTCTTAAGCACAAGGACTTACTTTGAGGTTCTAATTTCTGGATGATGGGCAAAGCACTGGTCACTGCCACTGCAGTGATGGTCTTCATTCCCTTCTCTGCTATCTCACACACTGATTTGAGGTACGGATAGTGATCTTTTGTGCTGACGTAAGCAGATGACACCAAGTCGTATGTTGAACTCACCAAGGGAAGATTGGCCACTCTAGTTACCACATTCTGTGCAACCAAAATAGAGGATAAAAAAATGGTTAAGTCTTCCCAGGGGGGGAAAGAGTGTTGAGAGGGGAGAAGAGGAAGGAGGCAGAAATCCTAGTCAAAAATATACCTATTGTTCAGTGTTTATAAGGACAAATAACTTTGAAAGATTTTAGGAACTCTGATCATTACAACAACCTATACTATCCACCTCATTATAGACAGCTGGTGAACTCAGAGTGCAGACTGAGATTTCTTTTTTTTGAGGCATGGCCAACTGGAGAATTTGTTTTGCTCCACTATATATATTTGTATTTTGTTTTTCTTGCCTTCTCTATTTGGGGTGGAGGGAAGAGGAGGTGGAAAAAGAACGCCCATGTGATAAGAGAATTAAATTTTTTAGAAATACCTGTTGTGGATCAACTGCAACAGAAGCCATTTTAGTGTCTTATCTCCAGAACCTGCAAACAGCAAGCATTTGTTGTGAAATATCAGGTCTCTGCTCAAGATCAAGCACAGAGGCAACCTTCAATACTTCAACACTTTACCCACTTCTTGGTTTAACCCAGTTTTTCCAAAAGTTCCCAGTAGGACTCTGATTGCAAAATGCAAGGTGAGGAGTAATAAGAAAGATGACTGGAAGGGGTCAATATAATTGATCCTGAAAGCACAACAGTCTTGAGTATGAGCAGGTCAAGTGCCACAGTCAGCCCTACACTTTAGGAAAAGCAATTTGGCAGCCATTTGAAGGGTGGATTGGAGTGGGGAGAAGATTGGGGCAGAAAAATCTGACTAAAGAGGAGGCAACTGCAATAGTCCATGAAAGTAGAATTAAAGGCACAAATTAGACTAGGGCCTATGTGGGTTGAGACAGAGATGCTGTAGATTTCAAAGTCAACAAGATTTGGCAATTGATTGAATATGGGGTAAGAGCAAGGTTTCATCCAACTCTAAAATCTACAGTAAAGCTCTCCCTCAGCTTTAAGGAAATTATAGGTATGGGTGTGTGTGTGTGTGTGTGTGTGTGTGTGTGTGTGTGTGTGTGTGTGTGTATGGGGGTATGTATGTGTGTGTGTGTGTGTATGGGTGTGTGTGTGTGTGTGTATCCTTAAAATTCAAGCTTGCAGTACAGTGTGCTACACTGTAGCACTACCTACAGTGGTAGGACGGGATGTTAACACAAAAAGAAGGATTCATTCTCATAAGGTTAATGAGAGATGACAGATATATTTCAAATCCTTGGAATGTTTTAACAAGTTTATAACATATCTGTTTCCCCATTAAGTTTGTCAAAAATGTTTCATTTGTCAGGATAGTCAGGTTTGTCAAATGTCAGGTTTGTCAAAAATGTTTCATTTGTCAGGATAGTTCCAGAAGTCACTGTTGACAGCAATGGGGAAATAGCTCATAGGGGAAAAAAAACTAAGTGGGATGAAGTACACTGAATCCTTACATTCAAACAGGGAAATGGAAGGCATATATGAAATAAGAAATGTTTTAAATATTCTGGAGTTTTTAAAGATTCTTGACTATGTTCATTATAAAGGTTTGGACACCACCTTAATTGTTAGATATTCTTGTTACTTGCTAGAAAGTCAAATTAGCTATATCTTAAGAATCCTGTCTTCATCAAGTGGAAACTTTCATTAGACAGCATTTAAACATGTGGAATTTGAATCCCTAAATAAAGTCCTAACATTAGACTTCTTTTAAAAACAATGAACAGATAAATAATTTGTTCTCTTTCCCCCTACTGACTTTCCTGGGTATACTTAAGTTTTTTTGCTGTATTTTCACACTAGTTGAATTGTACTCTAAGTTTACTACCCTCGATTTATATTATTTTCCCCATGTTTACTCACATTAGTTAGGAATTGATAACAAAGTATTCTGTTCCATTGGCCTACCAGTTATTCTGCTGTTCCCCAATATCTAAGCATGTAAGTTATTTATAATATTAAAAAACTCATCTAAGTGTGTGTTCTTCCTGGATGCCCATAATGGTTTGTTGTATGTCGTGGATACCCAGAGCAGCTCTGGCTCCTCCTTGAGTTGAATGAAGGGCTCAGTTTGTAGAATACAGGACCCTTATTAAGATTTACCTAATCTGACTTTCTAGTAAGAAACGTGTGTGTGTGTGTGTGTGTGTGAGAGAGAGAGAGAGAGAGAGAGAGAGAGAGAGAGAGAGAGAGAGAGAGAGAGAGAGAGAGAGAGAGAGAGAGAGAGAGAGAGAGAATGGCAACTGAGGTATCACCTACCAGATACAATTTGAATGGTATCTGTGGTGGAAAACAGTAAAGCTTTAGCTCCAACATTCTCTAAGAAGGTGGAGTCTCAGCTGCAAAGAGGTATGGGAGCTCCCTAACACTCAGGAAAGAATGAAAAAGATAGGTGATGCCTCATTTTACTAAAGCAGCTTGCAAAACCAAAGGCCATAGACAAAAAGCAGACATTCTGGTTACTTAGACGGGAATGGGCAACCCTAATTTCCCAACTATGATCACTGAAACCCGTTTTAAGGCAGCCCAGAGGGAGAAAAATCAGTTTGTCTCGAGCCACTCTCTTCCCCACCTCGTCCAACTTAAGATCTTAGACTAGGAGGGTGGAGAGGGAGGGGTCTCCCTTTCCTAAACTTTGCATTTTCTTTTCCCGTACCGGAACGTGGATGCCTTCCCAAACTATCTTGTATTTAGCTACTTTGTATTCGTCTTTGTGACACTGATCCTGTATGTCTGTGTAAATAATAATAGGTACACTATATACGTGTATACGCACAGGATCAAAAGAGGGTGTAATGTACGTATGTATGTATGCAGGATCACTGACGTGTACATATATACATATAGAATCAATGCAGGGTGCCTTTCATGTGTATCACACACACACACACACATTCACATAATTAATATGGTCCCTTCTCTCCATTAGAATGCTTCCTTCTTTATCCTGGTATTGCCAACGCCAAAAACAATGCCAGGCACATGGTAGGAGCTGAACACTTGTTGACTGATAGCCACTTAAGCCAGATTTGCAGAATTAGCGTAGCCCATCCAAAGAATCACTCCGGAATTCCACCACCACGCAAGCTCAGACACACAACCCCATCACCAGCGAAAGGAGACTTAGAGCAAGCAGCCTTTCCGAACTGCCCAGAACTTAACCTACTAGCTTCCGAGAAATCCTACCCCTCCCTCTTCCCACGATCGAGTTCCGGGCAGCCCCGCGTGACTCCGAACGCTGCCAGTGGAACCTCCAGCTCCCAAGGGTGCTGCGGAGACGGCCCGGCTAACTGCCCTTGAACCTGACGCTCGCCCCCAGACCCGGACGCTCTCCCCAGCCCTTACCTAGGAGTTAGAAAGGGGTGTCTGGATGGCTGCACCCGGCCAAGTGAGAGTCCCCGACAGCGGAGTGTCACGGACAGCGCAGTGTCACAGACCACCGGCACGATGACGCGCTCCCAAACGTAGACCCAGGGGCCCAGGGCCCCGCTAAATATCTGTGCACAAATCCCACCCACGCAGGCGTCTCCCACGCCCCTCCCCCGCTGCATTCGCGAGACTTCCCTGGGGCCTCCTCCCCAGCGCGTGATGCCCAAGGCTGGACGATTACGCCATTGGACAGCCTCGGACACCCCTCCCCGGTCTTGGGTATGCCTTGCAGTGCCCCAGTTTGAGGCGGTCACTGTCCAGCAGGGGAGGTCCTTGTCTGTTTCGTGCCGGCGGCTACAGCAGCCCTGAACACCAAGGCAGGGAAAGAAGCGACGTGCGATGCGTGAGGTGGCAGGCGATGAATGAAGCGTGTGTCACACCATCTCTCCAAACCTCTCCTCGTCCGTAAAATATAAGGGTTGTATTAGATGGCCTCAAAGGTCATTCAGCTGGAGACCAATGATTCAAATGATGTGGGGCCGTTATTTTCAGAAGGCAGATGAGTGTTAGGGACAGTTATCCTTAGTATGTTCGTAAAGGTAGAGTGTCGTAATTAGATCGGACTAAGAGGAATTTTTAGAAATGAAAACAAAGACCTTCCTTTCTCCTTTTTGATAGAGGACGGGTTTATTTTGCAACTCTGAAATATAAAAGTTTCCAAAGGTTTTGTTGATACAGAATCCGGCCTCAACCTCCAAATATCTATTTTTTGAATAAAAGTATATAGATTTAAAAGCCATCTGGTTTATCCCTTTTCTCTGGCTAATGTTTGTTAAATTAAATCAGGCAAGATCTACACCTAAATTATTCCCAGAATCCTATTGATATATTTAATCACCTTAACAAAATTCAAGTTTCATCTGAAAAAAAAAATGAAAGCTTTTTGCTCTGTATGCTCCTCATACAAAGATGAAAAATAACGAAGTTCTTGCCATCAAGAAACTTGTAATGTGACTTGTAAAACTAAGCATGAAATAATAGAGAATATGATGATGAAGAGGAGAGACACAAAAGTGCCTCGATAAAATCTGAGAAGGAATCTATTACTTTCAGCTGAGAGAAAGTGGACATGGATTAATTTAAAAGGAAGAGGTCAGCACCTAAGCTGACTAACACTTTAAAGAAAACAAGGATTTCAGTAGGCAAAGATGAGTTGGAAGTTTGTCCTGAGCACAGAGAAAGATCTATGAATATAGAGACAGGACAATGCAAGGTGTGAGAGAGACCAAGCTGAGTGGAATACAAAAATGCCTGAACAGGAATATTGCTTTTAAAAATCCGCGTTTTTGTTCACTTTTGATAATATTTATCCTCTCAGGAAGCTTGAGATTCTAAAAGAAACCAGGTTTTAATGAGCGTTAGATGATAAAAAGGGTGTGAGAAATACATTAGAGGTGGAGAATTTTGTTTGCTTTTGTTTTTTAACAACAAATAGTAGAAGGAACTGTCAAAGGAAAATATAGCATTGTGAAAACTGAGACAGAAATCACTAGGAATTTGATTTCAGGGAAAGAAACCCAGGGAAAAGGATACAAGTATGCTTGAGAGTGCTACATTGTTAATGATGAAGTCTATTCACTTCTAAAGTCATTCTGAATGCTTTTTTTGCTTTACAGCAATTGATGCCTATCCTTTCACCTACAAAATACTTCTCTCTTTCTTTTCATTTGCGAAATCTCTGAGTCATTTCCCCTCTCTGTATGAGTCATGTTTTCAAAAAGTAGTATACAACCCACTGAAAAATATGACATATAGTTGCTGGACTTCAGGATGAAACCCCCTTAATTCACTTCAGCATCTCCATAATCTATTGTCTATCGTAGACACTATGTCTAGTTATCCATTCCATCATAAGTAAGGATAACTCAAGGCCTCTTCATGCTAAGGGTTGCTGTACCTTCCATGCCCCCAAAAGAAAATGGGCATTGGTGGCCAGCCTTCTGGTGTTGCACTTGTCTTCCACATGAAGCTAGCTAGGCTAGTCCTTGGACCACAGGAATACCATCTGTTCTGGATCAGGAAGATGGTCTAGAATTTATGCTCTAATGACATGGCCTTCAAGAACTTAAGAGTTCCTTTCATTTCACCATAAGATTTCAAACAGTGTCTTAATAAGGTAGTCTTTATTAACACAATGTTTAAATATGCAACTCGCCTCCCTTTCTATGTGGTATAATGAGAAAGCTAATCTCAGTTTGGAAGTATAAACCATAAGCTTACTAATAGGATGTATCTGGTTACTTTATAAGGAAGTTTGAATTTACCAGAGAATACATTTTAGAGAAATGCTACAATCTTATAGCAAACGATCCTGAATCTTAGAGGGAGAAGAGAAATTAGAGTTCATCCAATAGTGTTACTAGATTTGTACTATCCATTTAGTAGATGAGGAAACTGAGGCCCAGAGAGGGGAAATGAATTGTCCCCAATCACATAAAAAGCAGAGTGAGGATATGAACCTAGATCCTCTCATGGTGTGTGTGTGTGTGTGTGTGTGTTTGCGTGTTCAGACTAGTGACCTCTGAGGTTCCTTTCCATTCTAACAGATCTAGATCTATGAATCCTTCCTATATGGAATGTATCCTACTAAATCCAGTAGATAGCACAAAATCCCTGCCCTTAGAGAGTTTATGGTCAAATCAGGGAAACAAAGTCATCTGTTCTCTCCATGATGTTGCTCTCACCTAGATTTATGGCCTTATCTCACTCGATTCAATGCCATAAACTCTCCTTGGCAGCCAAACTGTGCTACCTAAACTTGTCCTTTACTTTCCACCTCCATGGAATGTTCAGGCTTTTCCCTATGACTAGAACATACTCCTTTCTCATCTCCATTTCTTTGCTTTCTTCAAGGCTCAATTCATGCACAACCTCCTCCATGAAGACTTCTCTTATCTCAACTCCCCTTCTCAAGTGAAAATACTTTGTCTTTCTGGAATACTTTATCTGAATCTCTCTTTTGTTTCTACTTTATTTTGTAATGTAAATATGTGTGTACTTTTAAGAATGGAGTACCAAAACTACACTATTTTTTTATCTCCATATCCTGTTTGCAGATGATTGTGCACTCAATGCAGCCTCTGAAGCTGAAGTATGGATCATTTCTCTGCTGCCTGTACTAATTTTGGCCTAACAACACTAAAACAACACAGATGCTCCATCAGCCACCCCCACACCATGCATACATGGAACCATCAGTTACAGCAAATGGAGAAGTTTCGAATACTGTGGATATATTCACTTACTTTGGTAGTGTACTTTCCAGGGATGTACACATTGACAATGAGGTTGATGCACACATTGCCAGAGCTAGCTCAGTGTTTGGGAGACTCTGAAGGAAAGTTTGGGAGAGAAGAGGTATTAGACTGCCTGCCAAACTGAAGGTCTACAGAGCTGTTGTGCTGACCTCACTGTTGTATACCTGTGAAACCTGAACAGTATAACAGCGCCATGCCAGGAAACTGAATCACTTCCATTTGAATAGTCTTAGGAAGATTCTGAACATCACCTGGTAGGATAAAGTAATGAACACCGAGGTCCTTTCCTGAACTAAATTGCCAGGCATTCAAACTCTACTTTAGAGAACGCAACTCCAATGGGCTGACCATGTTGGTCCAATGCACAACGTACGCTTGCCAAAAAGAGTATTTTATACAGAACTCACACTGGGCAAGTGTTCACATGGTGGTCAGAAGAAGCAATACAAAGACACTTTCAAGGTCTCTCTTAAGAACTTTGGAATTGATTATATTGAAGACACTGGCATGGGACTGCTCAGCATGGCATGCCCACATCAAAGAAGATGCTGTGCTCTCTGAGCAAAGCAGAATTGAAATAGCTCAAAAGAAACTCAAGATGCACAAATTTAGAGAATTCACCCCAAATGTTCACATGAACTATTTGTGCTTGACGTGTGGTAGAACATTCTGAGCTTGTGTTGGTCTGATCAGTCACAGTCACACTGATAACTTGGCTCTAGCATAGTGATGTCATTGTGGTCCTCTTCTAAATGAGGGACAACAACCAAGAACCAAGATTCACCCAAAGATAATCACTTAATAAACCTTTACTGAGTTTAATTTGACATTAGTGGTGTTGAGGCAGTTGGTAGAAGAAAAGGCTGTCTGCTCCTATACTCTTACCCCCTCCTGAGCGTGGGCAGTCACTCTTTTGAAATACTTCACTTTAGGCATCCCACTTGGAAGTACTTTTCCTTAATCAAGGACCTCAAGTAGCCCTTGGGGGATGGGACTCTTTCCTGGAATTGTCCAGGAAAGAACAATGAGAAGAATTGCCCAAGGTCATTTTCTACTTTCTGCAACTTTCTACTTTCCGCAACTTTCTACTTTCCACACCTCCTCCCCATCAGAACATACTTGACTCAGACTGTGCCAAGGTTTTCTATTTGGTCAGAATTCATTTAATCTTTTCTTTGAGGGACTATAATAATATGTATCAATAAAAATCACTTTGGTTCGTCTAGAGCCCCCAGCTGCTGAGGAATCTCAAAGATTGGAAGGATTCTCCCTCTTCTGTATGTCCCAGTGTGACTCAATTCTTTTACTCTGAGGCTTTTTTAATCCTCCCAGAGACACAAAAAAAGTGGTTTCTTTCTGAGAGCACATGACCAATACAGAAAGCAAACAAACTTTTTTTTAAAGGAATGTAGGAATTTTCATCATTATCATTTTCAGCAAACAGGGGTTGCTTTCTGCATTGACTCTGGGTGGTCCTATATTGTTCAGCTATAATCTTTTCCCTTTTTATCTCACCATTCTCTCCTCTCCAAGTTCACAGTCATGGCTGCAGCTTCAGTAGCAGAGGTAGCCATTCCATCCTTCTCTCTTTCTTTCTTGTTTGTGCCTCAGACAACCTCTTTCCTGTTTCAGATGACTTCAGACTGCCTCCCTCAAATCCCTTTACTCCGCACTCCTGTTGAGGAAGCTTGGGTGCAAAGAGGGCAGTAGGGACAGGAGGCAAGCCTTCTTGCTTCCTCATATCATGTGATCTCTCTTATTGTCTGCAGCAGCATGCTCACCAGACCTTTCATAATCTCTTAGTGGTTTGCTCACTTCTTACCTTTCTAGAGATATCAGCTCTTCCTCATTGTATCAGAACAGAGGAGGATTTCTGTTTTAAACAGAAAGCATTCATCCCAGCCCCATTGTACTTTCTTAAGTAAGAGGGTACTACCCTCAAAAAGGAAGTTAACAATGTAAGGCAGTATTTAATTGAATGCCAAATGATTAGTATAAATAATCAATGAACAAGCATTTATTAAGTTCCTGCAATGTGCCAGGCACTATGAAGGTGCTGAGGAATAAGCACAAAAAAAAAAAAAGAAAGAGAAGAAACAATCCATATTTTCAAGAATTTTACATTATTTGAGAAGAAACAACATAGTGTTCAGTCATTTTTCAGTTGTATCTGACTATGACTCCATTTGGGTTTTTCCTGGCAAAGATACTGGTGTGGTTTGCCATTTCCTTTTCCAGCTCATTTTACAGATAAGGAAACTGAGGCAAACAAGGTTTGACTTGCCCAGGGTCATGTAGCTAGGGTCTGAAGCCAGATTTGAACTCAGGAAGATGAATCTTCCTGATCACAGGCCCAGTATTCCATCTTCTATATTACCCAGCTGCCTCTAATAAATATGTACTAAATACAATTTTCAATTCAATAACTATTCATTCAGCACCTACTTTGTGTCAGGCACTGTGCTAAATGCTGCAGATACAAAAGAAAAAAGGCAAAAGACAGTTCCCATAATGGGGGAGTCACATACAAACTACAAACAAATATATGCAAAGCAAGATATATAAAGGATAAATAGAAAATACATAATTAAAAGAAGCAAAGCACTGGAATTAAGAGGAATTAGAGAAGGCAGGATTTTAGTTAAAGGAATCAGGAACGGCAAAGTGGCATGGATAGAGCTTCTGGAGTCAGGAGGACCTGAGTTCAAATTTGACCTCAGACACTTACTAACTGTATGAGCCTGGTCAAGTCAACCCAGATTGCTCCAAAAAATAAAAAAAAAGACTTAAAAGATGCCAGCTAGGTCAATAGTTTGAGGGGAGAAGGGAGGTATTAGTAGTTGAGAGGAATCAGGAAAATTCCTATAAAGTAGATCTTGAGCTGTATCTTGACAGAAGTGAGGGATTCTATGATGTGGAGCTAATGAGGATGTGCATTCCAGTCATGGGAAACTGCAAGTAAAAAAGTATGGCAACTAGAGATGTGGTCTTGTATGAGTAACGGAGAAGAACAGTTTGTTGGGACCATAGAGTACAGAAATTGGAGTAGTGTGCAATGAGGCTGGAAAGGAAGAAGGGGTCAGGGTGAGAAGGTCTTTAAGAGGCAAAAAAGAAGAGTTTCTATTTAATCTCAGAGGCACTAGCGAACCAATAAAGTTCATTGAGTAGGGAAGTGACATGATCAGACTGAAAGTGAGAGCTGGGAATGGCAAGTTTTGTCAACTAATTAAGTTAGGGTGAAGAAGAGTGAAGAGTTCAAGTTAATGTTGATGTTGCAGATTGGAAAAATGGTGGTACGCTCAATAGAAATAGGGAAATTTGATAGAGGATTGGGTTTGAGGGGGTAGTGGGGAAGATAACCAGTTCTCTTTTAGACACTTTTTTTGAGTTGAACATCTCTCTAGGATATTCAATTTGAAGTGTTAAATAGTCTATGGTTATACAGAACTGAATCTCAGCTGAGAAACTGAAATTGGATGTAAAAACCTCTGAGTTATCACACAGATTATAATTAAACATATGGGAACTGATGAGGTCACCAAGAGAAAAAAATATAGTGAGAGAAGAAGTCCCAAGATGGAGCTCTGGGGAACATCCACGATTTGGGGATATTATATGAATGATGAGTCAACAAAGGAGAATAAGAAGGAGCCCTTAGGTGGTAGGAGAACCAGGAGAGAATATCATGAAGCACCAGGAAGACAGCAGAGGAGGGCATGCTCTGTCAAATGCAACAAAGAGATCAAGAAGCATGAGGACTGGGAAAAAAAGAGCATGAGATTTGTCATTCAAGAGATCAATGATAATTTCAGAGAGATAACAGTTCCATTTGAGTGATGAGATCAGAAACCAGATTGCAAAGGGTCAAGGAGTGAGTGAGAAGTTAGGCAATAAAGGCACTGGAGGTAAATTGCTTTTTCTAGCATTTTGGTTGAGAAATGGAAGAAAGATACAGGCTGATGACTTGAGGATGGTTGAATCTAGTGAAGATTTTTAAAATCTGGATGAGATTTGGGCATCTTTGAAAGCAATGGGAAAGAAACCAGTAGAGAAGGAAAGATTGAAGATTAGTGATTATATGGAGTTAGTAGGAGATTGTAGTCAGAGGGATGACAGAAAGATCAACAGGTTGAAGAAAATAGGAAAGGGTGGGATCAATGGCTAGGAGGGGGTGGGATCAAGGGTGCATGTAAAGGAATTCACTTTGGCTGGGAGGACCACCCCTTTTTTGGAGCCTGGAAGAAAGGAGGAGAGAGTGGGAGTGAGGTCAAGGGGTTTTGAGATGAAAAGAAGTGCAGAAGTGAACAGCCTTATTTACTCAATAAAGAGGTAAGGTCCTCAGCTGAGAAGATGGGAGAGGGGGGAAAGATATAGGAGGTTGTAGGAAAAAGAAGGTTTGGAATAGCTTCTGTGGGGACTGAGTGAGATAGGGAATCAATTGAAAAAAAAAAACCACAACTCAACCCATACTCTTTGATCCAGTGACACTGACCTAGCTGGTCAACCAGCAAGATATCCCATCTCTCAGCTTTGGACTTTCTCTCTGGCGTCCCCCATGACTGTGATGCTCTCCCTCCTCTGCTCTGACTACTCCTCTCCCTTGTTTCCATTTTTAAGTACCAATTAAAATCCCACTTCCTACAGGAAGCCTTCCCCAAACCCTCTTAATTCCAGTGCCTTGCCTCTGTCAATTATTTCCTATTGCTCCTATTGATTGTTTTTAATGTATTTATTTGCATGTTGTTCACCACTCCAGCTCCCCAAATTGTAAGCTCCCTAAGGACAGGTACAATCTTTTGCCATAGAACCCGGCACATAGTAGGTGCTTAATAATTATTTACTGAATTGAAATGAATACAGGGATTACCTTGCTACTTGGAGGGACCCAGCTGAAGTTAGATAACATAAATTTGTAGTTGAGTGACTTCCTCTAATCTATTCTGAAGCACTTAAACAAGAGCAGAAGAAGGAGATGATGGGAAATACCCAAGACTGGGATTTGGCAAAGAATGAGTTGATAAGACAAAGGGGCAAGGGATACAAGGGTAGAGGGCAGTGTGAGATTGAATTGACTATTGGAAAGGGAGGAAAATGAAGTCAGAGCAGGGGTAATGACCTGGGAAATTAACAAGTATGGGAAGGATTGGATGTCATGTTGAGACTGAAGACTAGGTTTAGGATGGGTGAGGCAGAGAGAGAGTTTTTTTAAAGTTGGGAGAGACTTGGGCATGTTTGAAGGTAATGGGAAAGAAACCAGTAAATAGAGAAATTGAAGACTAGAGAGTGGATGAAATTGTAGGAGATTGTGGTTAGAAGGATGATTAAGGGGCCAATAAGCTGGATAAAATAGGAAGAGGTGGGATCATGTAGGGCACATGAAGAGGGGTTAGCTTTGGCAGGGAGAAGGACCATCATATTGTCAGAATCTGGAAGAAAGAGGAAAGAGTGGAGAATGGTGTCATGGGAGGTTATGGTCAGATGGAGAATTTTTGACTGAACAAGCAGAATATTTGGGGTTAAGAATAGTAAGACCCAGGATTTGAACATCTCCGTGAATGGCTGCTGTGCAATAGAGGAGTAGATCATGGGAATTAAGGAAATTAAGGGACTTGGAGGGTTGAGGGAGAATTAACATAAATGTTGAATAGCCCCACTCTAAGGGCAGGAATTGGGGAGGAGAGGAATATGAATCCTTTCATTCAACAAAAAAAAACTTTGGAAGCACAATGCATAGCGCACTGTTCTAGAATCTGGCAGAGATTCAATATGAGTTAAAACACGGTCACTGCCCTCATGGTGAGGGTAATCTAGCAGTGAACTTCAACTATTCAAATTCTTAGAACAAGATAGAGTAGCCTATCCATTTTTGCTCTCTACTTCCATTACCCTAGAAAGGTAGGTCTTAAACTTGGCCTCGAAGGAAAGATAGGCATTAGATAAGCCTAGAGAGAGAAGGAAGGAGAGAGTAGAGTCTGGGAAAAGGAACCAGCATGCACTCTGGCATTTCAGTTTAACCTCTCTCTGAGAAGCTATATCCCCACCCAGGATTTCACTGAACTTCATTGCAAGTCTCTCTATAGTGTGATTTAAACAGAGTTCAACAGAGAAAAATGACAAAGCTGTCCTAATGGTCTAACCTAGCAGCTGACTTTGGGTAGAGCACTTAATTGCTTTGGACCTCAGTTTCCTCATCTATAAGTTGACAGGGTCATCTAACCTGATCTTCAGGTTCTCTTTCAGATCTAATAGTCTATGATTTTATCATTAGAAATTGAATACTTTTATTTTTGGTTGAAAGCAGTACCTGGCCCACTTCTAGTTCTATAATTATAATTCTACTATCTTATGAATTTCATTCAGTCACAGAGATCATTCATTTTTTCAAGTTTAGCTGAGAGTTGAAATTTGAGAGATGGATTATTTACTTCCTTGGAACTACTAGTCCCAAGATGATCCACATCACAAGTCTTGAGTCAGGAGACCAGATGACTTGTCTCTACTAGTTTTCAGACTATATGTAAATGAGAAGAGTTTCATATCTCATTGTCATCTGAATGATCCAAGTAGGTCATCTACACCTCTTGACCATCTGCTTTTATTGAGAAGGTAGAACTTTATGAAACCTTTTGGTGAAGCAAGTTTATTCTAATTTGAGCATTTCTGGGCTCTGTGGTCTGAGAATTTTATGGGAGTTTTCAACATACTTGGAATATATTTTAATATAGAGTACTAAAGCTTTGCTTAGGGTTAATTATAACATTTTCCAAAACATAGTTATTCAAAAGGTAAAGACCAAAAATCATGGTGGTCACTAAGTCTCTTTAAACCATTGACAATATTTTCTTCCTTGGGTTAGTTAGTCAGTCAAAAAACATTTATTAAATGCCTTCCATGTGCCAGAGCTGTGCTAAGCATTGAGTATAAAAAGAAAGGCAAAAGACAGTCTCTGTTCTTAAGAAGCTCACAATCTAACAGGGTAAGACAACATGTAAAAAACTATATACAAGCAAGCTACATACAGGATAAATAGAGAAGAATCAGCAGAGGGAAGAATCTAGAATTGAGAGGGATTGGGAAGGGCTCCCTGTAGAAGATAGGATGTTAGCTAGGACTTGAAGGAAGCCAGGGAAACCAGGAGGTGGAGGTGAGGAGGGAAGAGCATTCCAGGCTTGGGGGATAGCCAGAGAAAGTGCCTGGAATCAGGAGATGGCACGTCTTGTTCTTGGAATAGCCAGGAGGCCGGTGCCACTCAGTCAGCCAGGGGCAAGGCAGGACATTAGTGGTCACCTTAAGGCTAATATGATAAAGGAGGTGAGTCCCAAGAAAAGGATTTTGAAAGTAATGACAGATATAAAGGAATGAAAAGTTTCAGGGAGGAGAAACTAGAAAAGGAAAATAGCATAAACAAGGTCCTAGAGGCCAAAGAAACGTAAGTTACAATGATCAAGCCTGAACCAAGATAATTAGGATCATAGATTTAAAACTGGAGGGCACCTTCAAGACTATGTAGTCTGACCTCCTTGTCTTATAGATGAGAAAACTGAGGTGAGGAAACTTGCCTGGGGTCATACAGGTAAGAAGTAGAAGAGCCAGGATATCAACCCAGGTCCTCCAACTCCAAATCCAGTGGGGGTTTTTTTTCCTACTGTACCACTGGTAAATGAGAAACATAACTAACATGGGACAAATGGACCTTTGCTCCACAGTACAGACATGAGGGTGGTTCACTTCCTTCTTGACTCTCTTAGGCCCTCGTTTCCTCAGTCTCTGGGGATGAGTTGTTTCTTTCTAGCAGAGCTACACACACCTACACTTCCCTAAACCTCCTGTGACTTTCCTCGACCATACTGTATTCAACGCCCAGACTAGATTTATCCCGATAACAACTTACAAACAACCAACATAAAGTTTTTTTGCGTAATTTTGTTTAATGTTCCCAATTCTTATTCCAAAAGGAAATGTGGGAAATTGTTTCAGTGAAGATGAACGAATATCACCTAAAAATCTGAAACTTTCGTATAGAGGTACAGTTGTAGGAACCCAAGAAGTAAAGAGAGCTCATTTACACTTACGTCATTCTCTTGCAGGAATTATCAACTGAAGTTTAGTGCATTATGTACATAAATAGTAGAACCATAGAACGTCAGAGGGGAAATCATTCTAGCCTAACCCCAATCCTTTTATGGGTGGGTAGGAATACTGCAGCTGAGGAATGTGAAAGAACTCACCCCCCCTTAACAAAGAATGAGTGTCTTAGCTACAACTTTCAGCTCTGAATCTAAGACTCTTGTCATGCTGCATTCCCAGAGAGTATGAAAAATAACCCAACAGCTGGTTAATGGCGTTCTCATGGGTTTTTTTAAATAAAAATTTCCATGTTACCTTGATGTGGATGAGTAAGTCTTGTTTTCGTTAGCTTAAACTATCTACACTTCGAACTCCACATGGATGCATCATTTTATTTATTTATTCTTGCAATTCTAATTCTCCCCCTCCCTCTGGCCCTTCCTCTGCATTGAGAAGGCAAGCAATCAGACACCCATTATACATGTAAAGTCATGTAAAATATTTCAATAGTTGTGTTTGGGTCATCATTAAGATTGATTACTGACAGGGCCCAAAATCTGAAAAAGACTTTGCACTTGCAAAGATTCTAGGTCAAAGAGCAATCAGTTTGGCTGGTAGGAGTGGAGAGACCTTAGATCGACAGACTTGGTTATTTTTACCTAATGGTCTTTGTGCTGGTTATCTGGACCTCCCTCTGCCAAGTAGGCCATAGGTCACTGCCCTAGAGAAATCTAGGAGATAGGTAAAGCTAATCTACCAAATTGAGATCAAGTCCAAAGGACACAGTGAATAATGGGTTGCTGGATTAGGAATCTGGAGGTCCTGGATTTGAACCACAGTTTGGCCACTTGCTTGAGCTAGATACTGAACATCTCTGGGTGGGCCTTTGTGAAACGAGTGAGTTGGACTAGGGTCAGAGATTTAGCTAGAAGAAACTTCCAGCTTAAAGTCTTACAATTCTATAAGTTGTCCTTCATTCTCAAAGAGAACTATGACATCAGAAAGGTGATTTCGTGACTTAGATGAAGGAGGGCTGTGCAAAGTTACCAGAACTCACTTTCTCCTCCAGCCCCATCTGGGTCCAATGGCAGAATATAAATCAGGAGGACTGGAGATAGCCACGGCTAGGTGCTAGGGGTACAAAGAAAGGAGAAATCATGTGAACAGCTAGGTATAAACAAGCTATGAATAGGAGAAGTTGAAAATAACATAGGAAAGGCACTAGAATCAAGAGGGCTCAGGAAAGGCTTCTGCTTAAAGGGGGAATTTTAACTGGGGCTTAAAGGAAGTCAGGGAGGCCAGGTACAGAGATGAGGAGGGAGAGAATTCCAGGCAAAGGAACAGCCAATGAAAAGTGCCTATATTTGGGAAATGGAGTGTCTTGTTTGAGGAACAGCAGGGAGGCCAACCTCATTGGAAAGAAGAGTATATGTATGGGGAGCAGGGCATAAGGTGTAAGAAGACTGGAAAGGTAGGGGTGGCTCAGGTCGTGAAAGTCTTTGAACACCAAACAGGTTTTATATTTAATCCTGGAGGTGATAGGAAGCCACTGGAATTCACTGAAAAAGGGAGGTAACATGCTCAGATCTATTTGACAGATGAATTGAAGATGGATTGGAGTAGGGAGGGACCTGAGCAAGGGAGACTTAACCAACAGGTAATGGTGTGGGTTTCAACTCAGGTGTGGGTTGCGAAAGGCCTTGGGACAGTGTCAGAGGAGAGAAGGCTAAACTGACAAGACTTGGCTCCAAATTGGATATGGGGGTGGGGGGGTGGGGAAGAGTTATTAGAGAAAACATGGAGTGGAGGAGGACAGCTAGATTGTGAAACTGGATGACTAGAAGCATGGTAGTACCTTTATAGTAATAGGGAAGCTAAGGAAGGTGGATTTGGCAGAAAGATGAGTTCATCAAATATATCGAGTTCAAGTTGTTTATAAGACATCCATTGCTAGATGTCCGAAAGGCAATTGGACACATAAGACTAGAAATAACGAAAGAGGTTGAGGCTGGACAAATCCAAGAATCATCTCCATAGGGATGATAATTAAATCTATGGGAACTGATAAAATCATAAAGAGGACAAGAGAAGATGACACAGGATAGAATCTAGAGGGACACACAGTTAGCAGGCACAGCCTAAAAACAGATCCAGCAAAGGAGATTGAGAAAAGTGGTCAGACAGGTAATGGGAGAACCAGGAGAATGCTGTATTATGAAAACCTAGAGATGATTTAAAGGCAGAGAGAGTGATTGGCAGTGTAAAAGGCTGGAGAAGAAGGAGAATTGAGAAAAATTATCATGAAGAAGAACTGAGAAGAGATCATCAGATTTGGCAATTAAGAGACTATTGGTAATTTTGGAGAAAGCAGTTTAGTCCCCAAAGGGAAGAGAACTGGGAGAAAGCAGTGTCACGAAAACAGAGACAAAACAACGTAGAGAAATTCATACAGAAAAAAGAAGCAATAGCTAGTGACAATGTATGTATTTAGATAAACATTTTTTGAGGATGGGGAGACAGAGGAGAAGTTAAATGAGAGAGTAGGGATGATGGAGGAGGCAAATCTACTGGAAAAGAAGGAATAGAATGGGATCGCCTGTGCAGGTTGAGGGGTTTGCTGTGGCAAGGAGAAGGGCCACCTTTTCATTTGAGACAATTATAAAGAAGAAGATAGTAGTAAAATTCATCCCTGAGTAATATGAGATGAAGTGGAAGAGGTAAGAGGGAGCTTTTGGCAAATGGCCTCAATTTCTTCAGTGAAATATGAGGCAAAATTTTCAGTTGAGAGAATGGGGGTCCCAAACAATGCAAGACTTGAGGAGGGATAAAACGATTTAGAAAAGCCACTGTGGAGAGTGGGATACACACAATGTTATTTCTACACTCTCAACCACCCCAAATTTGATATAATTTTATGCAGGCAGAGTTAAACTTCATACAATCAACTTCATTTTCAGATAATTTAAAAAAAAAAAACAACTCATATAATAATCAAATGCAAAAAAGTATTATACATAGATTTCAATAGTAAACAGAATAATGAAGAGAACACTGACAGTCACTAGTTCTTAATTAAGTCACTAGTTCTTAGCATTTATTAGAATTGGAACTATTATTTAGTATGGTAGCTGAATGATTTTTCTTTAGACAGAGCCATAAATAATAATCTTATACTAAGGGGACAGTACTCATAGGCAAGAAACAATTAGGGAAAGGAAAAATATGTTTATTCTAAACATATTTTACAATGTTAATGCCACAGAATAGTCATAGGGTCTTGGGATTCAGAGCTCTCCTGAAGGAAACTTAGAGATTATCTAGTCTAATTTTTTCACTGTACAGATGAAACAATTGAAACCCAAAGGAGTAAAGTGACTTACATACCTGAGGGAATCACAGCTAATTAGCAGCAGAAATGGTATTTGAACCCAGGCCCTCTGAATATGAATCCAGCGTTCTTTCTGCTACGCTGTATATTAGATGTGCCATAAAAATGAAAAAAAAAGAACTACAGAGAATGCAAAGCAATATAGAAGACTATAAATAAGATGTGATACAAAGCAAACACAAGAAGTCTCAGAACATGCACATTACATTGACTAAGACTGTATTTTTAAAAAACCCTATTAGTATACAGATATAAAAGAAATGCTCATGGTATAAAGAGCAAAATATTTTTTTACTGAAGTCTTACATACCTACACACACGTGTGTGTATGTGTGTATGTGTGTGGAAAGAGAGAGAGAGTGTTTATCAAAATACAGTTTCTATTTTGTTTTGACTTGGGACTTTATTCCTTACTCTTTATTTGGTTGTATTTGTTGATTATGATCAAATTTCTAATATAAAAACATGATTGAAAACCAAATCACTGAAAAATACACAGTGCACATTCCCAGAAGTGTACTGCCCCTCCACTTCACGAGCAAAGGTTAGAACTATTCCTGCAATAGTTTGAGGGGCAGCATGTTTAGAGGAAGGAGCCTCAGCTGCAGTTTTATGAAGCTACTCATTTAAATTCCAAGTTCCTTTTGAAAGCAGAAGAGGTAGGAGGGAGGGTAACTTACAACATATAGAATGCCCTTGAAAATTCCCCTAATAAAGCCAAATCTAAATCTCTGGCCTGTTTTCCCTGCCCTGGCACTGCTCTGAGCGGCATGGAGATGAGCCACACTCTTATTTCTGGATACACTAGCCATGTTCTTGACAACTTCTCTCCCACTAGCTAAGCCATTTGGCCGATCACCAGGCCTTCTTACCAGTTTAGTGAGTTTTTTTAAAACATATTCTTTAGAATACAATTGCCTAATTTATAGCATGTTTTCCTGTGTAAGATAAAAATCCAGAATGGAAACATGTTAGGTAAGCACCATGAAGTAAGGTCACTTCATCACATACAGGAAGCTTCCAAGGAACCTTAACTAAGAGTGAAAACTAAGGTTTGGAGAAGTGAAGTGAGCTGCCCAGGATCCCCCAGCTATAAAGTTCCAGAAGTGGGATTTAAATTCCAGCTTCACTTGATGATACCTACTGACTCACAATTCTGCTCCAAAGTCATAGATTAAGAGCTAAAGACACATTAGGAATCACATCCAGTGATCACATCCAACGCTTTCTTTTACAGATGAAGAAAGGTAGATCCAGAGAGATGAGACGGGCTCTCACAACAACAGAGCCAGCATATGAGGCACTTTACATCAAATGGTCATTTTGGTTTCAATAGTATTGTCAGGGTCTCCATGCCAAGACCATCCCTCTCTTTTTACTATAAGAAGATACTCTCTTTTCCAGAGCTAAAGCTCAGCAAGCAAGATGTGCTCTGAGCCTGATATAATAACAATCCTTTGTGCTCACCTTCAGGATGAACTCTGCTGCAGCTAAATCATTCCAGGTGCTCCCTGAGTTGGGATTCACACTCGCAGGATCCACTTTTGGTCATGAAACCCTGCCATAAATACAATTTTCTTCACTAGGCAAACGCTTCACTGTTGTTGGCTCTTAGTGCAGCCACAACTATATGTATCAAGACAGCCTCACTCCCTTGGGCACACTTGCTATGTTCCCTTCTCCAACATAATAAAGAAGGCTTTTTGACTTTCTGTGAGTTCTTGGGTTTTATTTTATTTTATTTTTCAGAGTTAACAGTTATCATCTGTGGCTTGTTGGTCATTAATAAACTCAGAGTTTCACAGTATATATTATTATCAAATCAACAGCAAGCAGTTACTAAGTCCCTACTATGTGCCAGGCACTATTCTAAGTGCTGAGAATAGAAAGAAAGGCAAAAACAGCCCTTGCTCTCTAGGGACCCACAGTCTTCATGGGGGAGAAAATGTAGAGGTGGCTATGGACACACAAGGCATGTACATCATAAAAAGAGGAAAGGTTCTAAGAATAAGCAGGCTGGGAAAAGCTTCTTGCATAAATGTGACTTTGGCTGAGACTTGAAGAAAGCTAAGGAAGCTAGGAGGAGCAGACGAGGAGGGAGGGAGAGTTCTAGGTGTAAGGGACAGCCAAGGAAAATGTCATTCTATTTTCTGTCTTTCAGAGAACTAACCTGAATGGTGTGGTTTGACTAGATCATCTTTACTGATCTTTGTTAAAAAGTCCTAAAAATGGAAAATACAATTGTTAGGCCTTTATCAGACTTAAATCTCATCCATGCCTATCTTTTTAAATGTACCTTTCCACTCCAATTGGTATAAGCCTATGCTATTAAGCAGTTCCTGAGGCAATTTGGGTCCCTAACTAATTGAATGAAACATTTTGTCAGATTTAAACTTGAGGGGAAATGAAAGTCAAACACATATCTTTTTCTTCAGAGACATTTCCTTATCTTTAGGGTCAGACTGTCATCACAAAACAGGTTAGACAAATTTCTTTAGACCAACAGGCACACTCCTGAGTTGGGCGGAGGCAACTGGTATCTCCTCATCTCTGAAATGTAGGACAGGTACAATTTATCCCCGAGGCCACTAGGCAAGTGCCCAATTGCCTCCTGGGCTAATTTAGACTGACAAAGTCCTAGTCAATCAATCAATAAGCATTTATTAAGCATCTACTATATGCCTGATACTAGGCTAAATTCTCAGGATACAGTCCCTGACTTCAGGGAGCTTATAATTGAATGAGGATGACAATATGCAAACAAATGTATCCAAAACAAGCTATATACAGGATAAAAAGAAAATAATTAACATTGAGGGAAGGCACTGAAATTATAAAGGATTGGGGAAGATTTTCTGTAGAAAATGGGATTTTATTTGTTACTTAAAGGAAGCAGAAGAGGGAGAGCATTCCAGGCATGGAGGACAGCCAGAAAAAGTGCCTAGAACAGAGAGGGGGAATGTCTTTTTGTGAAATAGCCAGGAAGCTAGTATCACTGGATTAGAGAGGAGCAGGGGAGTAGGGTAAAAAAAGACTAGAAAGGTAGTGATGGGGTGCTTGGGTACATGTACTTGGGCCCCAATTCTAAAATCACATTTCTCTTTAAAAATCACATTTCTCCCTGGCCTCAAAATACTATCCCAGGCAGTTTCTCCCCTGCCCAAGGACACAGCCTGCCCCAACAACAACCATTATCTCCCTTCCTTATACAGCAGCTGCACTTATAGAACTTATTAGTCTGAACCAGCTGTATAGTGGCTGAATGGGCTATGCCCTGGGTCATAATGACATTTACTACTCACTGACCAATCGTATGTATCCTAGACTTAGACATATATATATATTCCCTTACATTCATCTTATCTGACATTGATGAGAAAAACCTGGTATTTCTGAGCCAACCCTGATAACTGGTTGACTTAGTAATGTTTCAGGCCTAAAACCACCCCTCCAGGAACACCCCCTTGGGTTATTTCCCAATGAACTCTGGGTAAAATACCAGTGCAGTAGATATCAAAAGGGTATGTTCCTTTAAGAATTGACCACTTCATAACCACTCCCTAGTCCCATCCCAAAACACATAGTTAACATATTTGGCACATGCTTGACTATAGAATATCCTATATAAACTTTCTCTGTACCCCTTTAAGGTTGCAGTTTCCCTAAGAACTCTTGCATGCTGAAAAGCATAATAAATCTTTACCTTGAGCTCAACAATGCTTGAGTCTGAAAATTCCTTCCAGGCAGCCTGCCCCTGGAACTCTGGTCTTTGTGGAGGTCTCACCACCACTCCCTTTCCAGACCTCATCAGTAGGAGGGGGCTAGGTAATAAAAGAGTTTTGAATGACAAACAGCATTTTGTATTTACTCCTGGAGGCAATAGAAAGCCACAGGAGTTTGTTAAGGAATGGGGTGACAAGATGGGGGGTCTGTGTTTCTGTGTTTTAGGAAAATCACTTTAGTGGCTAAATGAATGATGGATTGGAGTGGGGAGAGACTTGAATCTGGCAAACTTACCAACCAGCTATTGCAATAATCCCAGTATAAAGTGATGCACTAGAATGGTGTCAATGTCAGAGGAAAGAAAATGGGATATTTGAAAGATGTGGCAAATGTGAAATCAATAAATTGGCTATGGAGAATGGGGGTGGTAAGAAATCCAGGATGACTCCTATGTTGCAAGTTTGAGGAATTGGGAGGTTGATATTACTTTCGACAGTAAGAGAGAAATTAGGAAGAGGAGAGGCTTTAGAAGAAAAGAATGAGTTTTATTTTGGATACACTGAGTTCAAGATGTCCACTGGACATCTAGTCTGAGATGTCTGAAACACAGTTGGAAATGCAAGAATAGAAGTCAGCATAGAGATTGGAGCAGGATAAGTAGCTTTGAGACCCATCAGCATAAAGATGGTAATTAATTACTTGGGAGCTGATGAGATCAGTTAAAGGGTATCATCTGGAGGAGAATTCAACAAAGAAGAGAGAGAAAAATTGGTCAGACAGGGAACAGGAAAATCAGAAGATAGTAGTATTTTGAAAAACTAGAGAGAAAGGAGAAAATGATCAACAGTGTTAAAGGCTGCAGGAGAGGTTAAGGAGAATGAGGAACGAGGGAAGTTGCCGTTGGATTTGGCAACTAAGAGATCATAAGTAACTAATGTTACTCAGAGCTAGTTTTCTTTCATTTGGGCTGTTAGGTAAAATTTTGAACATCCAAGAATTAAAATATTGGAATAGAGCTGGAAATGATAGAAAAATTATAGTGCCTCCTGGACCATATAATATGACGTCTCACAGTCACTACCCACTCATCATTCTGGGAACATAAAAGATAAACAAGCATGTACTTACCATTTATCTCGCACCATAAGAGCTGTTTTGGCAGATACAAAAGCTTTCAATCTAGTTAACTTAATTTCATTAAGTTAGGTAAGCTTAGATGTATGTGCTCAAGAACCTGGTTCCTTGACACACACACACATATACCCTTTCACATACATTCAAACATAATGGAAAGAGCACTGTGTCTAAAGGTAAAGGATCTGAGTTTAAATCCTGTTTATTTAGTATCTGTGACCTGAGGCAAGTTACAAACTCTCTCAAAGTTCTCCAGTTTAATAAAGTCCAAACAAATTTAATCCAGCTCAGATCAGCTTAATCTAGGTCAAAACAGTTTAAACCAACTTAATCTAGTGTTAAAAAGTTTCATTCAGTACAAACCAGTTCAAGTAACTGTAATCCAATTCAAATGAGTTTAATCCTGTACATAACCATTCAAACCAGTGCAAAACATTTCAAACCATTTTAATCCAGTGAAAGCTAATTAAAAACAATTCAAAGAGTGGTAACAAGTTCAAATCATCTAATTCAATCCAGTTTGAACCAGTTCAATCCAGTTTTTAAATCAGTTCAAAGCAGTATAAAACAGTAAAAACCAGCATAAACCAGTTCAAGCAAGTAAAAATCAGTTCAAACCAGGTTAATCAGCATAAAACTGTTTAAATCAGGATTAACCAGTTCAAATATCAACATAAACCAGTTCAAACAAGTATAAAACAGTTCAACCCAATACTAGTTTAAATTGAATTAAAACAATTTCAAAACAGTGTATATGGAACTCAAGTCTCTGCCGAGCTCCACCAAATGCCAACAATCAAGCTAAGGTGCAGCCAAGAAATTCCAGGAAGAGAGTAGGTATGAATATAGATTAGTTTCTACTGCTTTACTCCAAACAGTGCACAGTGTACTCCTCTTCCCTGGTCTTACAATGTCCTCATTCTACTACAGTACCATTTTCTCTTGGCTTACAACCGTTGTCTTCTGTCCAGCAGATATATAATAGTCTTATGTCTCTATGTGGAAATTCCCCAGTAATCAAGATTTGGTATTGGCTACTGTAGTTACAAAACACCATAGTATTATGAAATAGAAAAAGCCATAATTGAGGACACTATTTAAAAAATCAAAAAATTATCCAAAATAAAATATTCTGCTTATGAAGAAAATAGAATGTGACTATGAAACTGAGTTCCATGTCAGTCAATCAGTAAGTTCCACTATGTTATGCAGTAGTGATACAAAAAAGTCAAACTGTCCCTGATCTCAAGAATCTCACAATGTAATGGGGGAGACAAGTTAGGATAATTTCTAAATACAAGAGAAAGCCAATGAGATTAATTGCCAATAATAATCATAAGCGGCAGAGTTGCATGGTGGACAGAGAACTGTCCTTAGAACCAGGAGGACTGGGTTCAAGTCTTTCCTCTTGATAAACAGAGGCTGTACTGTCTGTGTGACTGTAGGTAAGACATTTAACTTCTTTCCCCTCTAGGCAGCTTTCCAAGAATAGAGGTTGCAGAGATGTTACCAAACTACATAGGTAGGAGGGAGTTTCTTCATCTGGAAACTCCCCATACTAATGAAATCATAGATCCAGGTCCTGTCCTTAGTCTAATAGGATGGTAGGCTTTTTTGTTTTTCCAGATCCTGTGGCAATTTAAAATTACAGGAGACCCAAAGAATGATGGAAAAATGAAAGATGAAATTGTAGCACTTTCTCAATAATGACAAATATAAAAGGCCTATATCAATGTCAAAAAAGACATCACTGAGGAAATGTATGACCAGAAAGAGAGTTGGTACACTCCTGTATTGAGAGCAAGGGATAAAAGACAGATAACTGAAGTACAGCACTGACATTCAGGAAATACTCAAGGAACTAGAGGAAGCTTCTAGTACATTGGGTAGATTTTCTTTGGAAGTTTTACAAAGTTATAAACAAGGATGGCATAGGATGAGAAGGGTCAGGATGTGCTCTGGTGAAGCAAGGATCAACACCAAAAAGAAAATTGAATTACCAAATTATCAGAGTAAGGATCTAGAACTGGAAGGAACCTTAGAACTCATCTAGTTCAACCTCCTCTTTTTACAGACTCAGGAAACTGGGTGGGAGTCGGGGGAAGAGAGGATGTCCAGAAAAGTGAAATTATTCATCCAAAGTCATACAATTACTAAGTAGAAGAGCTGTAATTTAAACTAAGGTCCACATGCAGTGTTGTTTCTACGCAGACACTGCTGTTCAATCCAGATATGAACCAAAAATTCTCATTTAGCAAATAGTTCATATAGATTGTTTCTTTGGCTACAGGACAAGTATTTCTGGTGCTTTTTTCCCCTACAAGTTCCAATACTTGATTTAAAAGCAAAATCTAACTCAATCTTCTATTTGTATTTTAAACCATCAGTATTCAAATAGGTTAAAGTTTTGCTGAGTTTGAGCCAAAGATCTTCTGTCTGAAGAAGGTTCTGTGATAAGACAGGGTGAGAAAACTTACTCTTTCCTCTTCCTTTAATCTTTACCATCCCCTATCCATGCTGGTCTCCTTCATGTACTTTAACCCTTCTGAACCTGTCTCTACTCTTTTTAAACCATATGAGTTAGGCATGGTAGAGCTGATATATTACTTCATCTACCTTAAGCTATGAGATTGATTAATTCAGCCATGGCATTAGTTGAAGAAGGTCAAGATGATCCATTGAAACCATTCTAACTGATCTTAATGAAGTAAGTCTGCTGTATCCTTAGAGCTTCCCCTTCATTTTTTTCACCCTTTCTTTCTACTGGATCTCTCTACCATTGCATAACCTACCCCAACAATTGCTCCATCATACTATACTTGCTTTCCTTGACCCCAAGATCTCATACTGACCTCAGGAGAAGCAGCATTGACTTAGAACAGACCTGGGTTTGAATTCTGCCACAATACTTACTAACAATGTGACCCTGGACAAACCACTTAACTTCTCTAAGCCTCCATAAAATGGAGATAATAATTACAGCACCTTATTTATAGGGAAGACTCACAACAGGTAATGTTTGTAAAGTGATTTGTAAAACTTAAAGACATGTATGTCATTTCTTGTGGCTGTTCTGTTGATCTATGCCACCGGAAACTTATTCCTTCTAGATCTTCTTATCCCATCCCCCATTATCCATTTACATTTACTTGTCCTGGATATATCATCTTTTTAACATTGAAGATGTAAATTAGATACTCTTGAGAACTAATATTGCTTAAGTGATAAAAGAGTGTAATAGAGTCTAGTGCAAGTCCAGCCCAGCTGAGATGGTGCCTCTCCATGTGAAGAGTCTAGGAGTTTACTTCTGAGAGAAGTGAGATGAAGTATAAAGAAAATATCTTTTATCTTGCCTGTGCATGGGCATTTGGTAACTGTTACCCATGTTGTAAAGGTGGGCTCTGTGACTTCAGAATCATTCAGAAAGGCCTTCTTGTTTTGGCAGCTTGTTCTTTGCTATTCTTTGCCTTACTGTCTCCAGTTGCACCATGGCATCATGAATGTGTCTAGTGAGAGAACTGTGCTATAAGGGGAAAGGATGTGACCATGGCTTCCAGAGAAATGGGGCCTGCTTGGCTTGGACGTTCATTTCTTTCAGTTCTAGGTACATGGAGTAATGTCTTCAATCTGGGTTAGTAATACAAGTTGCATGAATCTGGGAGTTAGAATCTAGGTCAGATATTGCTGTGAGTCCACTATCAATGCCTCAGAAAGCAAAGAGAGATCTTTGGGAATAACATGTATGACCCTAATTCAATAAAAATACTCATCTGACAGCAATGGTACCTTTGGATGTGAATTTGGTGGAACCAATACTATGTAGAAACTGACATAAGTTTTGAGTGTGGTTTTCAGGGGTAGGTAGGATAGGTCTTGAAGGAAAGTAAGGACATCAAAACTCTTATTTTGAATAAGATGGAAAGCATGGAGATTGGGGAATAATTTACTCTAGGTACAGGGGATAATGTAACTAAAGATAGAGAAGTGAAGCAAAGGATAGAGTGGTGAATAAAGCAGTTTGGATATAGCACAGGTAGGGGACCAGGGGAACATGGAGGACAATAAGCCTAGAGAGTCAGTGAAAACTTATCTTATGGAGGTTCTTGATTGCAAGGAGCAGGAGCTTGTACTTTATTGAGAAGGGATTGAGAAGACCCTGAAGGTTTTTGAGCACAGGAAATCATAAGGTTTTAATAGCATAAGAACTTTACAAGGATCAAAGCATTGAGAAATTTGTCAACACTGTGAAGCATATATGTGTGTGTGTGCTCTACGTATATGTATTCATATGCTCACACATATACATATAAACACATGAGATAATATTTGTAAAGCACACAGCACAGTTTCTGGCACATAGTAGGGCCTAACAAATCCTTCCTTCCTTCCATGTGGCTGTGTGTCTATATCATTGACAGGTCCTTGGCTCTGGCCTTCTGCTATTACTGACTGTCCCCAAGGCCTGGGGAAAATCTTCATCTAATGATGGGAGAAGAGGAAGGAGTCATAAAGTTTTATGGGAGTTAACTATTCCTTCTTTTTCATATCGAGCTACCTTCGTGGTTTATCTTGCCCTATAGTGGGAGGATTCCACTTAAAAAGTTTACTTCAGTTTATTTTCCTCTACTCAGAGAATCAGCCTAATTAAAGTAGACTCTATGTCATTTATAATTAATCAGGAAGATTTTTTTAAGGTGAGTCCATATTAAGACAAGAGGTAAAAAACTCTTGCAAATGCCTAAGGGTCTTCTGACAGTCAGGGTCTTTACCTACTAGACCCCACCCTAGGTGTGACCCAGTGGAACAAACATCCACATTATGGCTCTAAATTTGGAAGGTGTTTTGGAGGTCTTTACATTCCAGAATTTGAGAAATCAAAAATTTGATTTAGAAGAGGACTTGAGACCAAAGGAGCTGCTAGAGTTCACTCACTGGACTCAACACAGATTCTTTTTAAAAAAATTATGATAAATTGTCAAGGACATCTTTATAGAGTTCAATTTACTTTGATTCCCTAAGAATGGAGGAAAACGAACTGCAGTCATCCATTAATGGGGAATCCTTCAGGTGGGAGGCAGGATACACTGTGAAGACAAGTGAATGTGAAAAAGAAGGGATAGTAATTTCCTCAAAACCTGATGACCTCTCCTTTTCCTATCACTAAAATCTGTAATTTGGGTTCTGTTGTAGATATATGAGTAGGGGAAAATGAGTAGGCTGCAAAAGATAACCAACCAAAACCTCTAAACAAGAACCATAGTAAAGGATGTCATTTTATGAGATCTAGGGTTTTTTCCAGCTCTCGTTCTATGTTCCTTGTCTAACCTTAGGGAGCTATTAGCCTCTTAGGCTAAGTAATGTGCCCATTCCCTTCATCACTAAAAGACCTTTCTGCTTTAGACCCAGATATTCAATTTGGATCTGCCTATTTAAATCCAGAATATAGCTCCTAGGACATTCACTTTATCCAGGCACCAGAATCATGGTGTTCTGACATCCTGAGGCTTTCTCCAGTGAATAATAGGTAGCTCCCTTACATTAGATGTTATAGCCAATGAGATCATAAAGGAGTACAACTGTCATGCGCAATGATGACATGCCCATTTTATATGGTCAAGGAGTAAAATCTCATATAAATGCATAAAACTTTAAGCTTTGAAACATTTACTCAGTGAAAAAGAGCATAAGCTAATTTTAATAAAATAACAGTAATATTTTATTTTCTTTGCGTCCCATTTGACCTCTTTTTCTCTGCATGTAGTTAGCAGGTTTTGTGGCTGTTCTTTTAATTTCCCATGATCTGTCACTACAAATGTTCTGATTCTGTTTTCATTACTCTGAATCTTTCTAAATTCTATTTTTTTAATAAATTTCTGAAATCTAAATCATTAGCTTCCTAAATTCCCTATGTTATCTTTTCATGGCACAATAGCACTCTTTTTCACTGCTCTACTGCAATTTATTTAGCCGTTCTACAATCAGTGGGTAAATAGATTGATTTCAGTTTTTTACTACTACAAATAAAGCAGCTATAAATATCTTCATATGGATAGCTCTTTTTTGTTTCAGTATAATTCTTGGGTTATGGTTCTAGATATGGGATCACTGGGGCAAAGGGTGTGATTGATTTTGCAACTCTTTTCATGTTGCAAGACTGCTCTCCATAAAGATTGTAGCAATTTACAGCTCCACCATCAACAAAACAGCATGCTTACTTCACCACATCTCTTTCTTTGCCCAGTAATTTTTAGTGTATTTAATTATGTTTCCTTCCCTGATGGACATAAGGTAGTACCTTAAATATATGCTATTTTGTATTTTTCAGATAAGTTGGGAGGCTGAACAATTGTTGATGATTCATTAACAATTAACCATTTGTGTTCCTTATTTTAAGGACAGTTTCTATCATTTTTATCAATTATCCATCACTTAGGACAGTGCCTGGAACATAGTAGGTGCTTAATAAATGTTTATTGATTGATATGGGTATTACTTTTATAAATCTGCCAATTTTTTATAAATTCGAAGTGTCATTTTTTTCAGATATAGCAATTACAAAGATTTCCTTGTTAATTTCTTTTCCTTATTTTGAATCCATTGTTTTTGTTGTGTACCCTCCTTTTTTTTTGTATAACCAAGTCTACCTATTGTGCCTCCAATTTTTTTCCTATTGTTGAATGGATAATAGCATCCTTTGCTTTCTTATTCCAGTTTGCCAATTTTTGACTAGGAGAATGGGAACTCTATATATATAAGGTGTCCCAAAAGTCTTAGTCTTTAATTTAGACTTAACAGTTTTGAATTTTTAATAGTTTAAGGTTGCACTAAGACTTTTGGAATACCTAGTACATAGGAATGGGAAGACAAGAAGGGAGATCCTTTTGAAGGTGGTATGTGTGCACATATGTGTACATGCATGTGTACATGTAAGAAGGGGACATGAAATTAAGTATAAGAGCATACAGATAGACAGCAGGGTTAGTAAATGGCTAAGTACTACTACAAGTTTGCAGTTATACCATAGCCTCCCCTACATGCCTCCCAAATCCCCCCTCCACCTCCAACATTGGAAAATTCTATTATGTGGCTGAAATGTATGCCTTTTGAACTTTTAACAAATTTCAACAATACTTATAAGGTTTTAAGTGTGTAACCGGAAAAAGAGATGGGGATAGTCATGTAGTAAGAAAGAGAGACAAACAGGTATATAGACTAATTTTTATACCCGTATTCATAAGTTATTAAAATAACCAGAGGAAGGGTTTCCATCATATTTGGTAGATCCTTTTCGGACATGAACAAAACTGGCATTGGATGAGAAGGCACGAAAGCGTTGCCATCTACATCAGAGGAGGGAGTACACATACTGATGGGATCAGGCAGTCAACCAATAAACATTTATTAAGTGCCTACCACGTTCCAGGTACTGTCCTAAGGACTGGGGATACAAGGGAAAACAGAAGGTAATCCCTACTCTCAAGGAGCTCACAATCTAAAGATCACAGATCTATGGATATGCTAAAGTACTGAACGATCATGTGGACAACATTGAGTTAATTTCTGTGATGACTAAAGTCCACAGCATGTGAGCTGAGCTGAGTGTGTAATCACAACCCTTAGCCTGATAAAAATTGAAGCCTCAGTGCCAAAGATGAGTTACTAAGTTCTTCATGTGGAATATCACAAGACCTGTAGACTTTGAATTCTAAGTGGAAATCAAATTTAAATGAGAAATGATTCAAACACATTAGCAAGCTTGTTCCCACATACAATGGAGAGTTGTGTAAGATTAAAATAACCTGTTAACTTTTAACACATGACAGGGGATATTGCCCAAGGAGCTGATGTGTGTAATCTATTCTTACAGTTCAGGTCAACCAATGGTCTGACTTTTTATGTTTGCTTAGGCAGATGCTTTAATCCCTGAGGTTATCAAAGGTTATTTACCTTTTCATAACAGTAATAACAATCTCACCCAAAGTTCTACACTCATCTGACTCCCCTTTTCAGAATGACTCCTAGGGCCAATCATAAGGTGTTGGAAGTATGATTTGGGAAAAGACTAACTCCCTTAAGGGAACTAAAGAGTGACTTCAACTTTTGTAGTGTTAAGTGATAGGCCTAAGAGTTAGGAACTGATATCCTTAAAACAATAAAATTCTGCCACAGGTTTAAGAATAGTTAAAAAGAATCTATTTTTGATACTGAAAACATATCTACCTAGATATCTATCTATATCTTCCTATTGATCAGTGTTGTAAAGCATTGGAGATCCATTGGCAGAAATAAAATGCCTAACCCCTCTGTAAGTCCCTGAGAACAGTAAGGCTGTGATTAATCTGGAAAAAATAATAATCTACTCTTTCCTTATCCTGAAAGAAGGAAAAGAAGACCTAGTGAGGAGTGAGGACCTAGCCAGGGTAAAGAAGTTTGTTCAGAGTTCTTCTGCAGGATATGAGGGCACCTGGAAGAAATGAGGAAGCCAGAAGAGTTATACAGTTATACAGTTATACAGCAACAAGAGCACTTCAACACTGACTTCCTCTAAGTCCCTACATCCCTAAGAAACATCCTGAGACTATGTCAGGAGTGGCCTGGTTGTTGCTAACCTTTAGAGCTGATGGTGATATTTGGCCATCCTCTTGCACTTTCTCCCTGGGAGAGCATACGTTAAATCCGAAACATTCTGTTTTCTCTGTTTATATCACTTTCTTATTAGTATTGAATATTGGCTTTAGATGGAAACCAATAGTTTTTGATTTATGTGTTTTGTTTTTGTGAATAACACATCATTTTACTTATTTATTTTTGGTGACTGTTCCTTCTACGTACAAGGTTGTAGTCATTATGCATATTTCACTGTGTTTATTTCATTGAAAGGTAGTGTAGTATATTGTATAGAGAGCTGGCCTTTAAGCCAAGAAAATCCATATTCAAGTCTCATTTCTGACATAAAGATATGGTGGTGTGACCCTGGGAACATAATTTAATCTCTAAGTGCTCTGGGCAACTCTTTCAAGTAGGAGTTTCTGGGTTTTATTCTTTCCCACAGAAACACCATCCCTCCAGTCACCTAGGTTTGAATCTCAGAGTCATCCCTGACTCCTCACTCTCTCATCCTCTCTCCCTCCCATCACGCCCATTCAGTTCCCAGGATTTGTTGATTTTATCCTCATAGCATCTCTTAGATGAATTTGTCTACTTCTCTCTACTCACATGGCTACCATCCTAGTTCAAGTCCTCACCTCTCACCTGGATTATTATATTTTTAATGTCATATTATGTTATGTTAGCATCATTAATGTTATATTAGTAAAATAAATTGGTCATCCTGCCTCAAGTCTCTTCTTTCTGCAAACTATCCTCCATATAGACCCAAAGAGATTTTCTCAAAGCTCAGGTCTGACTGTATCATTCTCCTACTCCATAACCTCCACTGGGTTCTTACTTTTAGGATCAAGTATTTTGGTATTTGATATTTTGATGTTTAAAATCCTTATCAGGCCCCTTATCAGTCTATCTTTTTTTTTTAATAAAAATTTATTTAACTTTTTACATTCATTTTCACAAAATTTGGGGTTCCAAATTTTCTCCCCTTTTATCCCCCCACCCCAATACACCGAGCAATCTAATTTTCCCTATCACCAATCTGCCCTCTCTTCTATCATCCCTCCCTTCTCTTATCCCCATCTTCTCTTTTGTCCTGTAGGGCCAGATGACTTTCTATTCCCCATTAACTGTATTTCTTATTTCCTAGTAGCAACAACAATACTCAACAGTTGTTCCTAAAACTTTTGAGTTCCAAATTCTCCCCATCCCTCCCTCCCTACCCATTCCCTTTGGGAAGGCAGGCAATTCAATATAGGCCATATCTGTGTAGTTTTGCAAATGATTTCCATAATAGTCGTGTTGTGTAAGACTATTTCCCTCCATCCTATCCTGCCCCCCATTGTTTCTATTCCGTCTTTTGATCCTGTCCCTCCCTGAGTGTTGACTTCAAATTGCTCCCTCCTCCCATTGCCCCCCCTTCCATCATCCCCCCCGCCTTGCTTATCTCCTTCTCCCCCACTTTCCTGTATTGTAAGATAGGTTTTCATACCAAAATGAGTGTGCATTTTATTCCTTCTTTTAGTCGAATGTGATGAGGGTAAACTTCTTGTTTTTTTCTCAGCTCTCCTCTTTTTCCCTCCACTAAAAAGTCTCCTGCTTGCCTCTTGAATGAGATATAATTTACCCCATTCCATTTCACCCTCTTTCCTCCCACTACATTTCTATCTCACCATTTACCTTAATTTCTTTTAAGATATGGTCCCATCCTATTCAATTCACTCTGTGCTCTGTCTCTGTATGTGCATGCATGTGTGTACATGTGTGTGTGTATGTATGTGTGTGGTCCCACCAACTACCCAGATACTGAAAAGTTTTAAGAGTTACAAATATTGTCTTTCCATGTAGGAATGTAAACAGGTCACCTTTGGTAAGTCCCTTATGACTTCTCTTTGCTGTTTGCTTTTTCATGCTTCTTCTCATGCTTGTGTTTGAAAGTCAAATTTTCTTTTCAGCTCTGGTCTTTTCATCAAGAATGCTTGAAAGTCCTCTGTTTCATTGAAAGACCATATTTTCCCTTGAAGTATTATACTCAGTTTTATTATACTCAGTTGAAGTATTATACTCAGTGGGTAGGTGATTCTTGGTTTGAGTCCTAGTTCCTTTGACTTCTGGAATATCCTATTCCACGCCCTTCGATCCCTTAATGTAGAAGCTGCTAGATCTTGTGTTATCCTGATTGTATTTCCACAATACTGGAATTGTTTCTTTCTAGCTGCTTGTAAGATTTTCTCCTTGACCTGGGAATTCTGGAATTTGGCCACAATGTTCCTAGGAGTTTCTCTTTTTGGATCTCTTTCAGGTGGTGATCGATGGATTCTTTCAATACTTATTTTGCCCTCTGGTTGTAGAATATCAGGGCAGTTTTCCTCAATAATTTCATGCAGGATGGTGTCTAGGTTCTTTTTTTGATCATGACTTTCAGGTAGTCCCATGATTTTTAAATTGTCTCTCCTGGATCTATTTTCCAGGTCAGTTGTTTTTCCAATGAGATATTTCACATTCTCTTCCATGTTTTCATTCTTTTGGTTTTGTTTGGTGATTTCTTGGTTTCTCAGAAAGTCATTAGACTCCATCTGTTCCATTCTAATTTTGAGAGAACTATTCTCTTCAGTGAGCTTTTGAACCTCTTTTTCCATTTGGCTAATTCTGTTTTTGAAAGCATTCTTCTCTTCATTGGCTTTTTGAACCTCTTTTGCCAATTGAGTGAGCCTATTTTTCAAGGTGTTATTTTCTTTAGCATTTTTTTGGGTCTCCTTTACCAAGGTATTGACCCGTTTTTCATGCTTTTCTTGCATCTCTCTCATTTCTCTTCCCAGTTTTTCCTCCACCTGTCTAACTTGATTTTCAAAATCCTTTTTGAGCTCTTCCATGGTCTGAGCCCACCAGACATCCACCTGGGATGTCTGGGATACAGAGGCCCCAACCTCCACATCTTTCCCTGATGGTAAGAATAGTTCCTCATCATTAGAATTGAAAGGCGGGAACATCTGCACCCCATCAAAGTAGCTCTCTATGGTCTTATTTTGCTTCCTTTTTCTGAGCATTTTCCCAGCCAGTTACTTGAGTTCTGGGATTCCTGTCCACCCCCACCTAGATCCGCCCAGCTAGTGCTTGGGGTCTGAGATTCAACTGGGCTTTCCGCAGTGGGAGTGGCTGCTATTCAATGTGAGTTTAAGTTCTGGTGTTGGGTGGGGGCAGGGCCGCCTCCCAGGCTCAGTTCCCTCAGGGGCTTTATGCAGAGACCTTCAGTAATGGGGTGTGTGGGGGCAGGGCCGTCTCCTAGGCTCAGCTCCCTCAGGGGTTTATGCAGAGACCTGAACTTCTGCCTGCTGCTCTGGGAGTCCCGGGGGCCACCGCTGCTGCCTCTGCCACTGCCCCTGCCTCTACCTCCCCCGCTTCTTCCCGAGGGGGCCTGAGTCACGGAGACACCCCACTTCCTTCTCGGCCAGCTCAGACGTCTCTCTCACTGACCTGTAGCGTCTGTGGGTGGAGGGACCTTCCCGGCCACTGGAGATTCCATCCCTGAAGCCTGCTCGGATCTGCTCCTCTCGGCCGCGCCGCCAGGGCAGCTCAGGGGTGGGCTCTGCTTTCTGGGGTGTGACGGACCCTGGGGACGGCTCTCCAGGGCTCTCTGGAATGGAAATCTTTTCCACCGTGTTTCTGCGTGCCTTGCAGTGATCCAGAATTTGTGGGGAATTCTTCTTGCAGGAAATATATTGTTTGTGGGTTCGGAGCTAGCATACATGAGTCTTTCTACTCTGCCATCTTGGCTCCACCCCCCTATCAGTCTATCTTTATGGCCATGTTATACATTCATTTCCTTCATGAACTCCATGATCCAGTCAAACTCATTTTCTTGTTCCTAATTCACAATGCTACATCCTAAATCGTTGTGCTTTTGCAAGAGCTATCTTCCATGCCTGGCATGAGGGAGTTCCTCACCTCTGCTTAGGAAAATCATTAGTTTTTTGACTCAGTTCAAGTACTGTTTTCTCTATAAGCTCTTTCCTGATCTCTAGCTGCTAGAGGTGACTTTTTATCTATTTTGTACATGTTGATAGATTAACATGTTGTTTACCCTCATAGAAAAAAGTCTTTAGGATCAGGGACTTTGCATTCTCAGCATCTACCATAGCACTTGGCACCTCGATGGTACTTAATAAATGCTTGTTGAATGATTGATATAATTTTTATGATTCTGTTTACTTCATTCTGATTTAGTTCATATAGGTCTTTCCAGGTTTCTTCATTCTGAATTCGTCATCATTTCCTATAGGTCTGTAATATTCTATCATATTTATGCACCACAATTTGTTTAGCCATTCCCCAATGGACTTTGTTTCTAATTCTTTGCTATCACAAAAAATAATGCTACTATGTTTTGGTGTATGTAGGATCTTTTTTTTCTGTCTTTGAACTCTTTGGGGTAAATGTCTAGCAGTTTGCCTAGCACAGTATTACATAACTTTTTCCTTAAATACCTGCCATAAAATATTGTACCAGGCTTTAAGGGGTGAAGGAATTTTTAGAGTAGGGAAATAAGTTAAGCAGACGTGAGTGTTAGATAGCAAAAGGAGGTAAAATGGGACTAAAAGCCAAGTAAAAAGTATGGACGATAGGTGCTATGGGAGTTCAGAGGAAGGGAGAGAATGAGAAAGATCATTGTGAGCTGGGATGGAGGAAGAAGGTTTCACAGAATAGACAGAACTTCAGTGGGACTTTGAAAGATAAATAGGATTTGGATTGGCAAGGAGTGGAAGAAATAAAATTCCCACTAGGGAAAAATAGCAGGAATAACAGTGAGGAATGAAGAAAGTATGGTCAGGGAATGAGTCTGTTTGGAGGAGAGGATTTGGGTCTGAGAGTAGTAGGATAAAGTTGGGTCTAGATTATGGAGGACTCGAGGTCTTGGCATTCTAGTGCTAGGTTTAAGAGTTCAGTCTCTATTCAGTCTCTTTCACATCATAGTTATTAAAAAATTGTAGAAGATAATTGAATTTTTTTGCCTCAGCATCCTTGAAGAAGCTCAGTGACTCTTTCCATCTGGTGACTAGTAAAAGAAATGAAGCTTCTGACCTTGTCAACTCTCAGCCTTAGCATTCTAAAATTCCAGAGTTTGGGTTTGCAGTTGATACACCATCAATGTCCTGAGGAACAGGAAGTGACCATTGGGGCTCCCTTCTAGTGGTAGTTGAGGTAAGAACTAATCAGGCAGTGAACATGAACTTGGTTGCACCAATGCTGTATAGGAACTGAGCTAAGCTTTGTGCCTGCCTCCCTCAGAGGTAAGAGGAGAATACACCAGGAAGGGACTCAAGGAAATGTTTGTATTTTTTCTTCCTATACCTTTGAAGTAAATATCCCTCCTTAAAAGCAAAATAACAAAAACAATTGAAATTAATTATTCTGTAGATAATGGGAAGCTATTGAAAGCTTTTGAGCAGTGAAAGTGCTATTTAAAATTGCTCTGACAATGGGATGAAGAATGAATTGAAGGTCATTCATATCATAAATAAGTCACAGGAGAAGGAGAGGACATAAATTTCACCTTTTGAGCAAACAAGGAAGAGATAAAGTATGCAATTTGACACTTAAAATTGAAAAACTTTTGTACAAATAAAATAAATGCAGTTAGAATTAAGAATGAATCATTGAGAAAAAATTCTCAAAGAAAATTTCTCTGATAAATGGCTAATAACTGAAATAGCTCTGATAAAGATCTAATGTCTAAGTTATATGAAGAACCAATACAAATATGTACCAATTAGGGCCATTCCCCCAACAGACAGTCACAGAATATGAATTGGCAGTTTTCAAGTGAAAAAAGTAAACTTTTAACCACCAAATGAAAAAACTTTCTAAAACAACAATTAGAGAAATAGAATTTTTTTAAAAAAACCTCCACATCTCTCCCATCAGAATGGCAAATATTGTAACTAAAGAGGAAAATAAAAATATTTTTTCTGTGATAATTAAATTCACAATATAAAAGAAAAATAAAAAAGAATTAATCAGATGGAGAAGAACCTAGATACAGGGAGAATAATTAACAACTTGTGGCAAAAATCCAAAAGTCATTTCATAAGGGCATGGATTAAGGGAATAACAGAAGGAATAAAAAATAAATGTAAGAGAAAACAGAAATAAAATAAGAGCTGGCTAGGTTAGTGTCTTCTCACTCTTGAGTTTTATCATTATTCTGTTCATTAACAAATGCTTATGAATTTATGATTAAGGGGATGAGATATGAAATGTTAATTTCATTCATTCAAAATGTCTTTTCTGGAATGTTTTGATTGCTTCAGCCTTTCATTTAGAAGTAAGTGATTATATTTCCTTGGACCAAATAGGATAGAAATGTATGAAAGAGGGATGCTGTCAATATTAGTCTAATGTTGGCACTGCTAATGGTCCTATTAGGATAGCTATGTTGCTTCACTGCCCCCTATTGATAGCTGGAAGCCAGAGGCTGCAAAATCCCTTCATTTACCACATCAGTCAAGAAGTCAGAATTGGAAAGGTCCTTAGAGACTTTAGAGGTCATTTGGGCCAACCTACATTTGAACAAGAATCTTCTCTACAACATAGTTGAGTTCTGTTGTCATGTGCTCTTAAGATTCTTTGTTTGAGAGGAAGATGATGTAGAAGCAACTTTAGTGATGGGAAGCAGTATCTCATAACCCCATCCTTTATGCATTCTATCTCCCTGATCCCTTAGGACTTCTGTTCACATAACAGACTTTCTGGTGCTCTTTCCACTAACTCAAATTTTTTTCACTTGGCTCTTGAAGTGAATCAACCCGAAAAAGTTTAGAAAAATTAGAAGCTTTGAGGCTGTCCATAGGCAGAATTTCTAATTAGGTGATTTGTCTTTGTCCTAATTGAAGCTCTGAACTACCCCCACTCCCATGGCTCAGAATCCTCATTATACCTCCAGACTTTTAGAATTATCTTAAGAAAACAACTAAAATGTTTACACATTTTGACCCAGAGATCCTACTGTAGGTGTAAACCCCAAGAAACATAATGATCTGCTGCGGTTTCAGAGGACAAATGATGAAGAGTGATGCTCAACTATTTACTGCCAGAGAAGCAGTAGATTAATATGAAGAATGAGAGAAATGTTTTTCAGATGTGGCCAATAAGGAATTTGTTTTGATTGACTATGTATATTTGCCACAAGAGTTTATTTTTTATTTTCATTTTTCAGTGTGTATGTGTATGTGTGTACATGAGCGTATGTGTGTGTATTTGTGTAGGGGTACTGGGAGAAGTGTAAGGAAGAAAGATAAATGCTTCAAAAAGAAAAAACAAGGAAAGTAAGAACACCAGAATAATCTAAATTGAGGGAACATCTGAATGGATTTTATAGTTCCCTGACACAAGGGCAGGAGTTGAGGAGGAGAGGAAGATGGTGCCCCAAGTGATCTCCTTAAAAAAAGAAAGAAAATGACCTTGGGGTGAGTTATACTTCAGCTACCATAATTTTGAATGGATGAAAAATTTAAATTGTGTTGAATTCAGAAAAGGAAAGGTTATTGTTTGAAGGAGGCAAAGGGAGAGTCTGGAATTTACAATGAGAAACAAAGAATATTCTAACTCCCCAAAACCAATGTGACTTCATCTTAAAATATATTACTAGTAAGATAGTTAACTAATACTCCAGTCTTGTTGGCACACAAAACAGCTTTTACGAGACTATTAATTGACCATGTTTCATTTCAGCTCCGTTGGTGTTGTTCAAATGTGAAGAAACAATCTAAATAAAATAAGACAAAGACAGACTATGGAAAGGGTCAAATAGAAAACTGAGAAACCCTACTTAAGGACAGAAGTTGCAGGGAATGATGGTCTCTCAGGTTGTTTATACATAAATGATTTTGAAGAGTTTGAAAGGTTAATACTTACAAAGTAATAAATCAAATAACTGTCTTGAGACTATAGGATGATTAAACAAAGACTTGATTTCATAACTATTATAAAGTGAATTGGAAAGATGAGTTATTTATTTGGTACCAGGGACTCTGATGTGACTCATTTAGAATGAAGGAGAGGAGATAAGGGGAACAGTTAAAAAGACAAGAGGAGCTGATTGAGAAGACAGCAAGAGGCAGTCAGGAGTTTAAAAAGAGTTTGTCATTGAACACTATCATCATACAGAACAGTGGACCAATATTTATAGAAACCTAGCAGGGAGACACATGAGTAAGGACAACCTTTGTGCTTGGGATAACTTGTCAGCCAAAACCCACCTCTTCTTCTACTAAGTGTGGCATTCCGAGTCATCCGAGCTTCCTAGACTTTCAGGGCATGAGTCATACCATTGCCAGAATACAGCCCCTAAAGTTCCCTCTTGGTTGTCCAGAATGGAGACCTTGCCCATGCTGGAGGTGGGGAGGGAAAGAATTGTTATATAGTACATGTTCTTTGTCTTCCCTGTTCCAATGTAAGTTCCCTGAGGTGAGGGGCTATTGCACTATCGTATCAAATAATACGGTGCTTAACACATAGAGGGTTTAATACATGCTTTTTGATTGACTTATTAAGTAGCTAATCTTCTCAGTTCCTAAATTTAGAACTAGGAATATAGTCTAAGTGTCATTTTCCCCATTTAAAAGATGAGGATTCTGAGGCTCCTAGTGAACCCAGATCCTGACAAACAGCCCCGTGTTCTTGCCACTGCCTTATCTTGGTGGTTTAGAACTTGCTCAGCCAATTCTTGTACCCTCAGAGTCACATAACTAATAAATATTAGAGGTAGAATTTGAACTCAGAATTTTCTGATTTCAAGTAAGGAGCTCCATTTATTATATAGATCTGGGAGGCACATCAGAGCCATTTAGTTCATGCCCCTCATTTTACAGATGAGGAAGCTGAAGCCTGGGGAGGCTGAGTAACTTGTCCAGGGTGACATAGGTAAATGATCTGAACTCAGTCTCTGACTATTCTAGAGTTAGGATGTATTACCCTGCCTCAATTGCCATCACACAGCCACATCCATGTTCTTTTTAGACCACAAAGAGTATTTGTAACAATTTTAGTGCCTAGGTTTAAAGTTCATCATTTGACTGCATGTCATTTATGACTAATAAGAGTTGACTAGGATACCACAGAAACATTGGCTTGTCTCTTCTTTTAAACTTTTTTTCTGTTACTTTTGTTTATGATTACCTTGAAATGACTAGTCCTACAAAACACAAATATTTTCAATGTCAGTGAAGCTTGGCCTTGGAATGCAACTTTGTATTTATACATGCCAGCACCAGAAATGAAATAATTAATGATGGAATTTCAGAGTCTCCACTCAAGGAGCTACTAAGCTTTTTCTGGGAATGCTAATTTGAATGGTTGCATTGAGCCTAATCTTAGCTGTTTAATTTTATTTTTTGTCAGATTCCCTTTATTCCAGGTATATGGATGAAGAGGAGAAGTTATAAAGTATTCTCTTTGAAGGTGGTGACAGATAATATTGAAAAACAAAAGAGAGAAATCCTGACTTTCCTTTTCATTTCTGGCAAGTCATATTTAGGTGTCCCAGGACTTCAAAGATCTGTGATTTCCTACCTGCACTGACCCAGCACTAGATCTCTCCAAAATTTAAGGGAAGTGAATTTGGTCAGGGTTATGCAGGAAGTATATGAAGCAGGACTTGAATGAAGGTCCTCCAGGCTCTAGGCCCAGTACTCTACACCACATTTATGGACTGTTAGAAGTCATTTTAGAGATAACCTAAACCAACTCTGCCATTTCATAGAGGAGGAAACTGGTCCACAGAGATAAAATGGTTTTTCAAGGTCTCCCAACAAAATCGTGGTAAAGCAGAAATTAGAACCTGAGGCTCATGAGTTACACCCAGCTCTTGCTTCCATACTCTGCTAATTCATTGGATTGTGAACCTTCAGATGGAGACTGTCTTTCAAATACCCTCATAGGCAGTCTAAAGTCCACTCAAATGTTTGTTCAGTAATTGTCATTGACTGGTTAACTGTCTCATCAAAAGGTGTGTTTTGACCAAAGTATTGTCTGCAACTTATAATATTTCATTTTTTGAAAATGCAAATTCCCTCTCTCCCCCAACCCCGTCCTCGACCCATTGAGAAGGCAAGAAGAACAAAACCCGTTACAAATATGTATGGACATGCAAAATAAAATCTTGCATTTGTTATGTTCAAAAGAAAGAAAAAACGAAAGAGCTAGAAAGAAAAGAAAATACGCTTCAATCTACATTCTGAGTTCATCAGTTCCATATGTGAAGGTAGACTGCATTTTTCACTATGAGTCTTTTTAAAGTGTGATGAATCATTTTTTTTGGTCAGAGTTACTAAGTCTTTCACAGTTTCTTATATTTATAATATTATTGATACTGTGCTAATTGTTTTCCTGGTCCTACTCACTTCACTTTGCATCAGTTCATATAAGTCTTCCCAGGACTAATAATATTTTTAATCATTCTACCCAACTCACTGTTTGAGATGGGGGAACTGGAATATTCCTGGCTCTTAAATGCTATTTCTGAGTTTTCCTTTTACCACCATCACTCAATAACCTCACTTTTGATGTTCATTCAATCCATATTTACAATTGAAATTCTTTTATCTGTTGTTTACCCATCTCCAGGAAGAGGTCCTTCTAGGTCCTTAGGTGCAGCCTTTTGTCTGAGTCCGGGTTTTACAGAACAAATCCTTTTTTTTATGAGGATTTGTTCTGTGAAGTTTGGATTCAGTCAAAGGGATGCATTTGAGGGCCATATGGGGCTTGAGGCCACAGGTTCCCCACCCCTGCTACCTTTCCTTTCTTTCCTCAGTGAGTTCAGTGCCTGGTTCACAGTCTCTTTCCTCTCCAACCCATGCCTTCATATTAGGGGAGTTCAACATAAATACTTATAATCCCTCAAACAATCTAACCTCACAGTTCCCTACTTATCCATTTCCCATGACCCCTCTCTCCACTCTTCCTCATCTATACACAGAGATGGTCACATATGATATAGACCTTGTCCTCAATTAGATTATATTTTACTGAGGGGAAGTAAGACCTATCCCTGGATAAATATATTTTATAGAAAAAAGTTTTATAGAAAACTGTTCTTCAGATCCTACTTGCCAATAAAGTAGATTAACATGTATGACTAATTTGACAGTTGCCTGAACTCTTTTTCCTTTTCATAAGTGTTGGGCTCTGTTTATAAACTGTTCATTTCTGCTATGGGTATAAAGCATAAGGGTTAAGGTTTTGTTTGGTTTGTTCTCCCATAGTTTGAAATCACAAAGACATTCTTGAGTAGGGTGCTTGGAGGCAAAAGAAAATATCTTGAAGTTAGCATATATTTATAACTATATATCCCAAAAGCTATACTTTCATTAAGAAGTAACAGAAAGCTGAAAAACCTCCATCTCATCAAGGCTAGAACAAAGTGTCTTTTATATTATCTCAGAGAAAAGAAACACCATCACTACACAGTGAACTAACTCATTGAAGTAGATCATGAGGCATTTAAAATACAAAAATCTAACATTTTATTTCTTCTAAAAACACAAAACTGATAAAACAACAACTTTTATAGAGAGATATAAGTAGAATAAGAAAGTCTACAAGTCACAGAGCTATCTCCTCCAGCAATCCCTTCTCAAAAAAGAAAAACCCCTAATACCCTTTTCTGGTGACAATTGCTTTTTAAAGAAAGTCAGTAAAGAACACAATTCAATTTATAAAAAAAAAAAATTAGAATGCTAATATCTCTTTCTAGATGGAGAGCTATAGTCCAGTTAATTTTGCCAAATTGCAAAATTCTATATGTACAGGGCTGCTTTTCTAGGTCTTGTACAAAAACATTAGAAATGCTTTACTCTTGGTTATCTTGACTCTATGTTTGGAATTAATTTCTTAAGTTGTGCCACTGAGTTGGTGTCCACGCAGTAGCATTTGGACATTCCTCCATTTGTAGATACTCATGTCCTGGCCTGTTACGTTCCCTATAGCTAAATTGGAACACAAAATGTTCCTTGGCCATCTTACATTTTAGATATCACAACTCATTTCAGTTCTGCAAACGTTTTATTTTTTGAGCTCCTACTGTGTGCCAGAAACTCACAATAAAACAGTTTTAAAAATTACCCTGTACCTTCACACTCTATGAGTTTACGTTCTCTTTAACATGTTTGTTCTAATGAACAGAGACTAACATGAAGATGATCGTAGATTACAGAACGATCAATGCAAATAATAACTGACATTTATATAGTGCTTTATAATGTGCAAAGCTCTTTATAGAATTATCTCATGTGCTACAATAATTAGGGAACTGACCTCAAAGTTAAAGATCTGGCTTCAAATCCTGTCTGATCCACTTTCTACTAAGGTGACTAGGACAAGTCACTTAATCTCCCACTACCCTCAGGCGACTCTCTAAGACTCTAAGCTGAAGCGCCAGTGCTGGTTGTTGATTTGAATCCACAGAAAGTGTCTCTTCTCCAGGGGTTCCCTGTATCAAGGAAATCACAGGTGTGATATAAAAAGAAACAAATCCTCACAATCCCTCTGGGACTTAGGTGCTGCAAGTCATATTAGCCACATTCTGCAAATGAGGAAACAAAGGTTCAACTAGGAAATGACTTGCCCATAGTCAGAGAATCAAAGTCATAAAATTTGAGAGATGGAAAAGAACTCGATGATTAGTCCAACCAAAGGCTGAGAAACAATCCTTTCTACAGCAAACCCAGCAAAGGGTCAAAATAGCCTTTGCTTGAAAACCTCCAGTGAGGGAGATTTCTATACCTCCTAAAGCAGCCCAGTTCACTTTTGGCTGACCCAATTAGAAAATTTTGACTTAAATCAATATTAAATTTGCTTTTTGAGGGTCCCATCCGTTGTTGTGTTACCTCTCCTGCAGAGTTGTTGTAAGGATCAAATAAAATAATATATTTGAAGTACATTGCAAACCTTAAAATGTTTATTATTATGTGTAATAAACATAAATGTCTACTACTATTATTGTTTTCTTATCTATATGTTAGACGAAGTTCAGATAGAAATGAGTGGATCAGGGACAATCCCATGTTTGCTCTTTTATACTTAATGTCCAATGAACCACTGGGCTGATAAATAGAATATTTTTGTAACTGAATGAGAGTGTTAGTGTAGAGAGGTAGATCCGTGGAATATGTTTGGTACACAGGACACAATAGTCAACGAATATAGCAAGCTACTGTTTGATAAACCCAAGCACCCTGGCTTTTGGGATAAGAATTCACTGTTTGACAAAAATTGCTGGGAAAGCTGGATAACAATGTGGCAGAAACTGAGCATATACCAATGCCTGACACCATACACAAGAATATATGATCTAGGTATAAAAATTGATACTATAAACAAATTAGGGGAGCAAGGAATAGTGTATTTATCAGATTTATGGAGAATGGAGAAATTTGTGACCAAACAAGAGACAGAGAACACTATGAAGTGCAAAATGGATAATTTTGATTACATTAAGTTGAAAAATTTTTGCACAAACAAACCCAATGCAACCAAGAGTAGAAGGGAAGCAGAAAACTGCTTGCAACTAGAATCTGTGATAAAGGCCTCATTTCTAAAATAGATAGAGAACTGAGTTAAATTTATAAGAATACAAGTCATTCCCCAATTGATAAATGGTCAAAGGATACGAACAGGCAGTTTTCAGAGGAAGAAATTAAAGCTATCTATAGTCATATGAAAAAATGCTCTAAATCACTCTTGATTAGAGAGATGCAAATCAAAACAACTCTGAGGTACCACATCACACCCATCAGATTGACTAAGATGACAAAATAGGAAGATGATAAATGGTGGAGAAGATGTGGGAGAGTTGGAACACTAATTCATTGTTGGTGGAGCTGTGAGCTGATCCAACCATTCTGGAGAACAATTTGGAACTATGACTAAAGGGTTGCAAAAATGTAACTGTTTCTAGGACTGTATCCCCAAGAGATCAGAAAAATGGGAAAGGGTCCCACATAATATTTATAGCAGCTCTCTTTGTGGTGGTCAAGAGCTGGAAATCAAGGGGATGTCCATCAATTTGGGAATGGCTGAATAAGTTGTAGTAATGAATGTAATGGAATACTATTGTGCTATAAGAAATGATGAACAGGAAGACTTCAGAGAGGCCTGGAAAGACTTATATGATCTGATGCTGAGTGAAAGGAGCAGAACCAGGAGAACTTTGTACACAGAAACAACCACAGTGTGTGAGGAATTTTTCTGGTAGACTTAGCCTTTCACAGCAGTGCAAGGACTTCAAAAATTCCCAGTGGACTTTTGAGGCAAAGTACTTTCCACATCCAAAGAAAGAATTATGGAACTGGACTGCAGAATAAAGCAGACCATTTTCTCTTGTGTCGTGTTTTGTTTTGTTTTATGGTTTCTCCCATTCATTTTAATTCTTCTATGCACCGTGACTAAGGTGAATATGTATTTAATAAGAACATATGTGTAGAACCTATATAAGATTGCATGCCATTGAGGGGAAGGAAAAGGGAAGGAGGAGGAGGGAGGGCAAAAATCTAAGATATATGGAAGTGACTGTAGAAAATTGAAAACAAATAAAATGATTTTTAAAAATAAAGTGATTGTTAACCCCTCAAAAAAAAAAAGACCAAATAACAGGGATGACATATTTCTTCCTGTCCTCCCATGTTCCTACCCCCAATCCACTTTATGGTAGGTCTCTACATTTTGAAAGTTACTTATTCCACATAATTTGGAGACTATGAGTGTTCAGCATAATTCTATGTATTAAAAATATTCTTAAATTTTGATGAATCAAAGTTATGTCCAGAAGATTGAGGATAATACTTTTATCTGTAATAATGCTTCAATTTCATTCCATTTTATTTGTTGAATTCTCAAGGATAGTTTAGGTTTTGTTAGTTTGTGAAGAACAACAAGCCTATAGTGTATAATTTTGGTTACTTGTCCATGTCTTCCTGAGTATTTGGTAGGTGCCCTTAGTAGGTGTTAGTCATACCAATGACTTTCTACTGCAAAATCAACCACCAACCTCCTAAACTTATGAATTTAGCTACAGGACTTAAAATATTCAATTCTCAGAATCAACGTTTGGTAAGCAGAGGTCAATAAAAGAGAAACAAATGATAAAAGGAAACCAGAGACTTGAGGTCTGTCTTCAGGCTCATCTAGGCAAGCACATGTTCTTGCTGTTATGTTTGTGCAGTCATCATTGCTTTGTGATTAGGGAGAGGAAAAAAATCTGTTTACCATGCTGAAAATTTAAAGGAGAGCTTACATTGACTGTTTCCTATTGAAGAAAGTGCTTCAAGAAAAGCCAGAAGCCTCTTCCTTCTTAGAGGCCAGAGAATGGGTGGTTCTTCCTGGCTCAGCTGGCAATCCCTAAGTCACAGGGGCATGTGAAAACAAGAGGAGCTCCTGGTCATGTATATTATTTAGCAAAAGGCCAAAATATATGTCCCTCCCCAAAGACTCTGGAAGGGGAGAGGTTCTCCTCACCATGGTATATTTGTTAGAAAGTATCATTCACTGGGTAGAGGAGAAGGGAGAAATATATTTGGTAATGAAGAAGATATACACAGACACACACATACACACACACACACATAAGCAAAAGATACTGATTAAAATAAAATTTATTTAAAAAAGAAAAATCCCAAAGAATAAGAAGGCTGCAGCAGGACTGCAAAGGATAAGTATTCTTTTAATTTTCTTTTCTAAATTAAAAATTTCATTGATATTTTTTGTTTGACATCTATCACCTACATTTTCTAATAGAATATTTCTTGGACCTCATCAGGTTTTGTCATGGTGGGAGTATAGGCACTGATGATGGTGCCATGGGTGTTTTCCTGCAAGTGGCAATCACATTGTCATGAGCCTGTCATTCATTCCTTTTGGCAGGCGTACCAGCTTGCTGACTAGATTAGTTCTGATTGCAAAACCTACGCCATCTTCACGATGCTCCCCTTCACTGCGACCACTCTAGAAAAATGTGTATCCAGCTTCAGTAAGCTGGTCTTCATCTGCCAGTCTTGCTTCACTCAGGGCTGCTATTTGAATGCCTGTTGAGTTCTCTTGCAACAAGAGCAGTTTGTCTTTCAGTTCTACCGGATCTCGTGTTGTCTACAAGTGTGTGCACATTCCATGTGCTAATGGTAGGTGGAATAATCTTTGCAGATGTTTTTGTATATTTTGTACATTTTTTTTGTGTTTTGACCACAGAGTGGGATTCCCTGCCTGCTGCAGTAATCAGGTCAGGGTTGGATAAGCAGGATATTTTTAGGGCATCTTTTCTAGCCCCTTCCTCACACTGGGAGGTGAGCAGTGTGATCCTTAAAAGACTGCTCAGACACCCAGGGGACTGCTGAGTCCCACTGCGGCTTCCAGTGAGAAATGACCCTATGACCTGGGCTGATTATGTGCAGGGTTGTGACTACAGCTCCCAGTGTATCTGCTTCATCACTTACCTGTCACCACAGGACTTTGAGGTATAATAGTAAAATGGTATGGGTGATGTCTTTTGATTTGTGTGTCATTTGGATTTAAGTGAGGCAGAGTTGCACAAATTCATTAGCCTCACTCTCTCCTCCAGAGTCATCATAGTCCAGTGGCAGGATAGAGTCAAGATGACTGTTGATGACTCAGGATGCAGTGGATGACCTTGGTGTCTTTGGTGTCTAACTGAGTTCTAAGCATTTCACATCACCTGCTTCAGCTGCCTTCATACTGGAACAAATTGTTCTCAAAAGAGTCATCATAGTCCAGTGGCAGGATAGAGTCAAGATGACTGTTGATGACTCAGGATGCAGTGGATGACCTTGGTGTCTTTGGTGTCTAACTGAGCTCTAAGCATTCCACATCACCTGCTTCAGCTGCCTTCATGTTGGAAAAAATTGTTCTCATCTGCCCATTCTACCAGGGGAAGTCTTCACATGCTGGGGGTAGACACTCCCCTAACTTACCAATGAGTTTGGGACCCCTTGGTTACCATCGACCTGGTTTGACCCATTTGCCAAAACAGTTTACCAGGTTGAAACTGCTGTGCATGCTACAGCTTCTTGGAGCCACAGGTGAGAATTTATGAAGACCTAACAATCGTTACCATCAATGTGCCAAAAGAAGACAAGCTTATCATTCAGGGTGACTTTAATGCTAGAGTAAGCTCAGAATACCAGACTTGGCAGGGAGTCTTAGGGAGGAATGGAGTTGGAAACAGCAACAGCAATGATCATTTACTGCTGAGGACTTGTGTGTCGCATGACCTCATCACCAATGCTGTTTTTCATTTACCTAAATGCAATAGAACTTCATGGATGCACCCTTGCAGAAAATACTGGCAACAAATTGACTATTAATTGTAAAGAGAAGAGACAGACAAGATATGAAAGTAACAAAGGCAATGTGTGGTGCAGAGTGCTGGACTGATAATAGATTTATCCTTTCCAAGCTAAATATTTACATTCATCAAAAGTGCCACCCTCAAGGCAAAATGATTACCAGAAGAAATAATGTCAACAAATTAGAACTCTTCTCTGAGTGTGAACAGTTTGTTGCTAACTTGGAGGGAAAGTTGAGCCAACACATAGTTGGCAACAGTGAAGCAGAAAAGGCATAGGCAGTTTTCAGAGATTTGATGTACAGCACTGTATTTGTTCATCTGGATCAGAACACTCACAAATACCAAAATTGGTTTGATGAAAATGATGGGGAAATTCAGAAGTTGCTAAATGAAAAATGAGAACTCCACAAGATTTACCAGCAGGATAGTTTATCCACCTCTAAGAGAGCAGCATTTAATTCTGTCAAAAACAAAGTACAAGCAAAGCTGAGAGAGATGCAGGATTCCTGGTCAGTAAGAAGGCAGATAAAATTCAGTTCTATGCTGATAGTAACAATTCAAAGCACTTTTATGATTCCCTGAAAGGCGTTTATGGACCAAAAACCTATGGTGCATCACAACTACTCAGTGCTGATGGAGAGATGGGCTGAACACTTCCATAGTGTTCTCAACAGACCATCATCAATCAATGCTGAGGCCACTGACCATTTACCTCAGCTTGAAGTCAATCCCTCCTTAGCTGAACTTCCAACTGAAGAAGAGTGCTGTTAGGCTCCTTTCATGTGGCAAAGCACGTGGTGCTGATTCTCTTCCAGCTGAGATTTACAAGGTGGGGGGACCATTGCTCATACACAAGCTGACAGAAATTATCCAGGTTATAAGGCAAGAGGAGGTTATCCCCCAAGAGTTCAAGGATGCTTCCATTGTCCATCTCTCTAAAGGTAAAGGTAAGGATTGTCCTACGACAGTTGGGGGGAGGGAAGGGCATCTCTTTCTTAGTCATTGCTGGTAAGATTCTTTCTAGAGTCCTTCTTAATAGGCTGATCCTTCACCTGGAAAATGGTAACATACCTGAGAGTCAATGTGGCTTCAGAAGGGGCTGAGGAAAAGTTGATATGTTGTTTGCTATCCAACCACTGCAGGAGAAACTCCAGGAGCAGAACAGAGGTCTGTACACAACTTTTGTAGATCTGACCAAGGCCTTTGACACTGTAAGACATGAGGGCTTATGGAAAATGATGTGCAAATTTAGTTGCCCAGAGAAGTTCATCAGTATTGCACATCAATTTTACGATGGCATGTTTGCCCAGGTTCTGGATAGTAGACAATGCTCTCATGCCTTCCCAGTCGCCAGTGGAGTGAAACAGGGCTGTGTGCTTGCTCCCATGCTTTTTAGCATGATGTTTTCAGCCATCTTGTCAATGCTTTCAATGAGGATGAACATGGCATCAAGGTCAACTACTGTACTGATGGCAAGTTCTTCAATTTGAAAAGGCTACAAACCAAGACCAAAGTGGAAGGAGTGTTGCTTCATGATTTTCTGTTTGCAGATTATTGTGTACTCAGTGCAGTCTGTGGAGCTGAGATACAACAAAGTATGAATTGATTCTCTGTCACTTGTGCTAATTTTGGCCTAATAATTAACACCAAGAAAACACAGGTGCTCTATCAACCACTACCACACTATCCATATGTAGAACCATCAGTTACAACAAATGGAGAAGTTTTGAATGCTGTGGAAGTTCACTTACTTTTTGGTAATGTACTTTCCAGTGTTGTACACATTGGCAATGAGGTTGATGCATACATTGCCAAAGCTAGCTCAGTGTTTGGGAGGCTCTGAAGAAAAGTTTGGGAGAGAAGAGGTGTTAGACTGACTACCAAACTGAAGGTCTACAGAGCCACTGTGCTGACCTCATTGTTTCATGCCTGTGAAACATGAACAATCTACCAATACCATTCCAGGAAACAGAAATGCTTCCATTTGAACTAGCTTAGGAAGAGTCTGAGGATCACCTGGCAGGATAAGGTACCAGACACTGAAGTCGTTGCTTGAGCTAAACTGTCAAACATTCAAACTATGCTTCAGAGAGTGCAGCTCCAATCATCTGGCCAGGTTGTTTGAATGCAAAATGGACACTTGCCAAAAAGACTATTTTATGGAGAACTCACATGGGGCAGGTGACCACATGATGGTCAGAAGAAGCAATACAAGGACACTCTCAAGGTCTCTCTGAAGAACTTTGGATTTGATTATGTGTTATTGGAGACACTGGCACAGGACTGCTCAGCATAGCATGCCCACGTCAGAAAAGGTGCTGTGCTGTATGAACAACGTAGGATTGAGAGACAGCACAAAGTAAATGTAGGCTGCACAGATTTGGAGTATCCACCCCAAACATTCACAAGGGCTATCTGTGCCCAACCTGTGGTAGAGCTCATATTGGTCTGATCAGCCACAGTCAGACACACTGAAACCTGAGTTTATCACGGTGATGTCATTTTGGTCCTCTTCGAGGATGAAGGGCAACAACCAACCAACCAATATTTTCTAATATACCCCTCTTTCATGCCCCACCAAAGACCTTTCTTTTATAATAAAGAATGAAAAAGAGGGGAAAAAATTTTAGCAAAACTATCCAACCCATTGACCAACTCCTACATTATATGTGGAATTCTACAACCTCCTTCTCCACCTCTGCAAATAAGGGAGGGAAGGTGTCCTTATGCTTTTTACTCTGAGGTCAAGCTTGGTTGATATGATTTCATGGCATTCAATTGTTTTGTTGTCAATTTTTCCATTTACATTGTTACAGTCATTGTGTATGTTACTTTTTTGGTTCCAGTTATTTCACTTTATATTAGTTCATATGTTTTGCACACTTCTTCTATTCATTGTAATCATTGTTTCATATAGCACGGTAATATTCTGTTACATTTGTGGACCATAAATTCATTTGGCCATTTCCACACCAATGAGCATGCGTTCCCTTCCCCCGTTTCTGAGTTACTACAAAAAGTGTTGCTATAAATATTTTGGTGTATATGGAACCTATATTTTTATCATTTTAAAAAATCAAACCCCTTAGCTCCTTGGGAGTATATGCCTCACAGTGGGATTTCCAGATCAAAGAGTGTAGACATTTTAAGTCATTTTCCTCACATCATTCTAAATTCCAGAGCAGTTAGACTGATTCACAGTTCCAATAGCAGTGTATTAGTGTGCCTGTCTTTTCAAAACTACCAACATTGACTGTGCCCATCTTTTGCCACCTTTGCCAAATTTCTGTTTGTGAAGTAATATACTTAGCAACTTAGCAAAGATATTTTCCTGATTTTCAAAGATAAGAATCTGCAAGTTTTAGGCCAGTGAGCTTTCCGTTGGAAAATTGTAAAGAGTTCTTTTTAATTAAAAAATTCATTTGCTAGAAGAAACCCCCCCTGCTGGAAAATTATAAGTGTCGAAAGTGTGAGTTCTTAGTTGTTTGATTCCTCTACAGTAACCATAATATTAAGTCTATAACAAAAGACCTGGTTATTATTTGTTTATGTCAGTGATTTTTGGTAACTACAGCTAATTCCAACTAGGGAAAATCATTACTGGTAGAAATATTTAGGAAAGGATTGAATGAACAGTGAAAAGGTCAGTTAGAAGGGTATTTGGTTCTGGCAGAAATCAGGAAAGTTTTAATTTAAAATAATCAAAATTATCCATTTTATACTTCAACGCTGCTCTCACTTTATAATATGATTTAAGATCTGATATCCTGAATCTAGCTCCTTCACATCTTTCCCGCCTTGATTCTTTGAAGTTCTTGATCCTCTGCTCTTCCAAATGAACGCTGTAATTATTTTTCTGACTCAGTAAGATAACTTCTAGTGATTTAATTAGGATGGCATTATATAAGTAGATTAGTTAGGTAAAATTGTCATTTAAAAATTATATTAGCTTTACCTACCTATGCACAATAAGTATTACTTCAATTATTTAGCTCTAACTTTGTATAAAAGATGTTTTGTATTTATATTTATATAGTTTCTGTGTTTCAGAAGATACACTCTTTAGGGAGTATTTTATGAACTTTCTGAAAGATTGCGGGGAGGGGGAATTGTTTTGCTGTGGGCTGTAATATTTTGAAATAGATAAGCCAGTAGAAGATGACTCAGCCATAGCTGGCTACATGGGGAATATGTTGGCAAGGTCCAGAGTTTCCACTTGTAGGATTTTCAGCTCCATCTAATGGCCCAACAGAAAAATGGTTGTAGTCCAACAATACTTAGGTTTTCCAGCCAGCCCCCATCAGGGTCATTTAAATGAAGAACTGGAAGGGTCATCTAGTCCAATCCATTTCTCTTACAGATGAAAAAAATGACACAAAGAGAAATAAATTGACTTGGAATATCACAGAGAATCATCTGCAGAATTCAAACATGAGTCCTCTAACTCCAAACCCAATACCCTTGCCACTGCAACTAGACGCACTTAGAATCAAACCCTATTAGTACTGAAAAGGACCTTAGAGAGGATTGAGTTAGGGGAAAACAGAGGCTGAGAGGGGAGAAGTGGGTATACATTATAAAACAGTTTACTAGCTTTTTGGTAATCAAGCAGTTAGTCTTAGAGTTGTAATTATTGTTGATCCTTTGCTCTCGGAGGACCATTGCTATTACAAGAATGATGTCTTGACTTGCCTGGGAATTGAATTTAAGTGAGGCCAAAGCCCTCAGTCTCACTCTTTCCCCAGAGTCAAGAAGTTGTGTCCAGATAAAAGTTAAGCTGTCTGATGATGGCCCAGGATGCAGTGGGTGGCCTTGGCCTTTCTAAATTAAGGTCTTTTCCAGGCCTCAATTTATCTGAGGCAATGCCCATTCACACACACAACTGGTAAGTGTCTGGGGCCAAATTTGAACCCAGAGAGATGTGTCTTCCTTATTCTAGGCTCAGCACTCTGTCCACTGTTATTATACCTAGCTGCCCCATCATCTTTGTGGCCCCATTTTCTTCATCTGTAGAATGAGGCAGTTGTATTAGACTGCCTCTAAGTTCCCTCCCAGAGGAGTCTATCATTTCAAAAAGGATGAAAGAGAGAGGAGAGAAAGAGAGAGAGTTAATACAAAACAAAGACTGTCATAGTATCATAGATCTAGGACTGAAAGAGATCTCAGAGGTCATTTAGTCCAAACTCCCTACTTTACAGATGAGGACGATGAGAATTTCAAGCATCCAGAGATTATCATAGGAACATAGATGTAGTGCTGGGATAGTCTTGGAATTCTCCCTGGAGACAAAGGGTAAAAGTGAGGAGAATAAAAGCTGCCCAGCTACTTGTTCTATTTTCATCCCATAAGATCTTTCAGCAACTCCATGACCTTACCACAAAATCACTGCTTACAAAGGATGGATGCACTGTGTCTTTCCTAACCTGTTTGTATTATGTGAAACCAAAGTATGTACTGTAGACATGAAAAATATCTCAGCAAGTAAATAACTACCAATAGATATGGCCTATGTTGTTCTTCTATTTATTCTTATATAGCTTATATAAGCCTATATAAGATATATTCTTGCCTAGAATTGTCATATAGAGAATGGTAAAAAGTACCTTAGAGATCAATCCCAAACTGAAGTTCACTTCCAGTTACATATGATTATGTGGCAAATTGGTAATTGCATCTAGGTCCTTGGACTCCAAGCTCTCATTTTCTCAGTGCCTTAATCAAGTCTTAATGGTGTGAAGCTGCTAGAGAGTGCCATTCATTCACCTTCAGAGCATCAGGGGATCATTTAGTGCAAAAGTCAGCAAGTTCCAATATATGTGCCAGAGAGTAGACGTCAGAACATTCTTCCTGAGACACTACTTCAGCTAGCGCCTGACTTGTAATACTTGTGGACTGTTATAGTTTTCTCCAGTTTTACTTGAATTCCCCTAGACTCTCTGCCTTTGATCAAGTGACTTCGGCAAGACAGAGTAGGAGGTGAGGATTTATCTAATCAGCTGATAAATATTTACATCTTCCGATTTCTCTTTTAACCACCAGGTGTCACTGGCAAGGAAGCCAAGCTGAGTTATCCATCATCCCTGAATTTAGATTTCTTTCTGCATATGCCCAAAGAGCTGTTTCCCTCCTGTCTTCCCACGGACAGAACCTAGCAACCCACTCCCCGTCTGGGGTATACATTTCCTTTCAAACCCAGGGTACAGCCTTCTATCAAAAAGGAAAAATGATCAGCTACCTCAACTTGTTTATGTGGCCCCATGACTACTGGCTTACATTCTCAGAATTATGCTTTCATTCCCTCCCATCTCTTTTAAATGTATTAGCTTTGACTTTAAAGCTAGTTTACACTAACAAAATGTAAATTGAGTTTACAAAACCTCAACGATTTAGATTTCCTAATCTGTATTTGTTCCACTTCAGTCTCCCGGTATGAAATCAAGTCAGTAGTGCTAATACACATTTAATAGGTAGCTATTTTTAACAGTTTTAAATGTGTAACAAAGTTAGTATAGGTCAGCCGCTCTTCCCCCACTTATCTTGGGAGTCCCATATGATTTGTTTCGTTGCTCCCTCAAAGTCAGTGAGACTTGGAAAGATGCTCTAGATGACATTAGCTATACTCTACCTGTCAATTCTTTAGTCTTCATTGGATGCAAAACATTTATTGCAAGAACATTAGTGTGGATATGGTTTAGGTCCTCCAGCAATGTATCAAACTGTTGGTCTTTGGAGAAAGATCTCACATGAAGAATAATAGTGATTAAATTTTTTTTCTTTTTTTAAGAAATTTATTTATTTAACTTTTAACTTTTAACATTCATTTTCACAAAATTTTGGGTTCCAAATTTTCTCCCCATTTAGTGATTAAATTAAAATTCATAAATGAGCTAAAAAACTGATTAGCACCCTTTGTCATCTTTTCCACACACTACAACCATCACTGCCGAAACAGAAAGTAACATAAGACTGAAGGCCCCATTACATGGATTGCCCTCTTCCCATTTCAGGGACTGGAGAAAATCAAATTTCTGCCCTAAGATATGGTAAGAGAGACTAGAGGAGAAAAAAAGAAGGGCCTGCAAGGAGAGCAGTGACAATATCAAAGAACAGAAGGACTCTGGAGGGTTTTGTTTTCATCTAATATAGGTATATGGCACAAAAAGATATGACATCCTTCCTTTACCTGAGAAACTTTGGTTTAATGTAGGATACCATACATACATTTTTCAGGGTTCTTGGGTTGGGAGTACCAGTGAAAAGATTCTTGATACTGTTCTGGAGTCTCTGGGCAGAAGTAGAATACTAGGTAAGATGTTCAGAAAAGAGGACAGTGAAATAGGAAAGGGAATCTACATGTGAAAAAATATTTACAGCAACTCTTTTTGTGGTGTCAAAAAAACACAAGAAACTAACAGGATGCTCATCAATTGAGGGATGGCTGAACAAGTTGTGGTATGGGAATGTGATGGAATACTGTTGTGTGTTGTGTACTGAAGGAAATGAGGAGGTAGACTATTTCAAAGAGACTTGGAAAGACATATAAACTGAGATGGTTTGTGGGGAATAAAAGGGTCTATTGTCAAGGTACATGAAAGAGGGGAGAATACTAAGGCATGGAAAAACCTTATTATTAGCCCCCAAAAGGCTACATACAGAATATCAATAACTACCATCTGCTATACCTACTTTCCCATCTACATGAGCTTTCTATACAAATAATCTATACACATCAAAGGCATCCTTGATGAGGATATTTGAAGGGAACAGCAAGGCTTTTGTGAACAATATTCTGGAGAAGATGACATCTTTACAATGGCACAATTGACTGAAAGGTGTAAAGCATACAAGAAAGTACTGTGCTTATTGTCTGAGTATTAAAATAGCATCTAATTTAATAAAGTAAAATTCTATCTTAAAGGCTCTCCTCCGCAGAGCATGTCTCATGGATATGTCAAAATCATATGTAGGGGTAGAGGAAGTGTTGATCATGGACATCTGATCAGCTAAGTTTCCAATTCACTCGATAAACTACTTGATAGTGATAAATCACCTGATGATGCACTGCCGATTATGGACCTTTGTCATAAAGAAATCCCTCCAATGGAACTTGGCATTGGGTATTCACTTTAACCCCTTCCTGAGGCACATGCTTTTTGAGCTGAATTACCAACATGTGATTGGTCCCTTTAAGTTCCTTTAAGAAAAGAATTGTGTTTAAGATGACTGGACAAGGTCAAGAGGATGGACTTTGAACTATAAAACTACTGAAATAATGCTGCCCTTTGTCTTTTTAGGAGCTTTTCTGCTGGGACTCTGACAATGCTTTCTCCTTTTTTCTGCAAACGGACAAAGTGCTGAGCCTGGAATTGAACAGGAGAGGAAGAGTAGGCTGGAATGCCTTTAAATTACAGAGTTGGTTATCTCCTAAGCTTCTATTGGCTCAACTATTATCTCTATGAAGTGACTCCCAGATCTACACATCCAGCAATATTTTCTCTCCTAAGCTCCAATCCTTTATCACCTACTACTTATTAGACAGTTCCATATGGGTGTCCTATAGGCTCAATATGTCCAAAATAAAACTCATTGTCTTTCCTCCCAAATGCCTCCCTTTTTCTTTTTTTTCCACCATATGTTATTTATCTTTATTTAGTATTTTATTTTTCCCTAATTACATATAAAAATAATTTTAAATATTTATTTTTAAAACTGAGTTCCAAATTCTTTTCCTCCCTCCCCACCCCCCATTCAGAAGGCAAGCAATTTGATATAGGTTATAATGTGTACTCATACAAAACCTATTTCCATATTAGTCATGATAAAGAATAGTCCAAAATTTTAAAACCTAAGAAATATAAAGTAAAAAAAATATGCTTTCATCTGTATTCAGATTCCATCAGCTCTTTCTCTGGGGAGGGACAGCATCTTTCATTGCAAGTCCTTTAGAGTTGTCTTGGGTCATCGTATTGCTGAGAACAGCTAAGTCATTCATGGTTGATCATCTTACATCTAACTGTGTACAATTTTCTCCTAGTTCTGCTCATTTCAGTCTGTATCACTTCATGCAAGTCTTTCCAGATTTTGCTGAGAGTATCTAGCTCATAATTTGTTATAGCCAACAGTATCCATCACAATCATATACAATAACTTGTTCAGTCATTCCACAGTTGATGGGCATTCCCTAAACTTTCAGTTCACTCCCACCAGAAAAGAGCTGCTATAAATATGTCTGTTCATCTAGGTCCTTTTCTTCTTTGCTTTTTAAAAATCTCTTTTTTAAAACAGCCCTAGTAGCGGCTCTGTCAAAGAATAGGCATGTTTTTATAGACCTTTGGGCATAGTTCCCAAGTGCTCTATATAATGGTTGAATCTGTTCACAACTCCACCATCTGTGTATCAGTGTCTCAATTTTCTCCCATCCCCTCCAACATGTGTCATTTTCCATTTCAATCCTATTAGCCAATCTAATAGCTGTGAGATAGTACCTCAGATTATTTTAATTTGCATTTTTTCACTTAATAGTGATTTAGAGCATTTTCTCATATGGCTAGAGATAGCTTTGATAACATCATTTGAAAACTGACTTCATATTTCATCAATTGGTAAATGAATGCTTCCCTTTTTCAAGTAAGGGTACTATCATCCTTCAATTTACCCAGGTTCATAATCTGAGACATTTTGGGCTCTTTCCTCTCCCTCAACCACTACATCTAACCAATTTCCCTGTCTTGTCATTTTAGACTTCCACAATACCTGCAGTATACAGGTGTACTGTATAATGTGGTATACCACCACATTTCAGGTCTTTATCCCTTCTCACTTGGCCTATTGCAAGAGCATCTTTATTGGTCTCACTGCCTCAAGCCTCAGTCCCTTCCAGTCCCTTTGTCCATATAGTTGTCAAATTAGAGACTCCCAGTTGCCGCAGAAATTAAATTCAGATTTCTCCCTCTGCCATTTAAAATCCTTCATAATTCAGCTCTCCAAGCTAATTGCACATTCCTTTTCTACATGTGCTCTACAGATCAGTCAAACTAACCTACTCGTTTTTCCTCACACATGATCTATCTTATATCGCTATGCCTTTCTATAGACTATCCCCCATACTTAGAACAAACTTTCTCCTCATCTTTCCCTCTTAGATTCCTTCACTATCTTCAATGTTCAATTCAAACATCACTTCCTCTATGAAGGCTTTTCTGATTCCCTAGGTGCTAGTGCTTTTCCATACCTACCCCTAAATTTCTTAAAGTCTCAGATCAAGTACTACCAACTTCCCAAAGTCTATGACCTCCATTTGCTATGCCCTGCTCCTCAGCAATTACTTTGATTTGTATATGGGTGGTTTTTAGACATACCTATGTTATTATTGGTACAGGAAATTTCAAATGAGAATACCGATCATATAACTGATCAGAACACTGATTCAGATAACTATCCATTCTGAAACATAGAGACTTAGTGTTGCCTGGAATTGTGGGAAGTCAATTAACTTGCCTCATACCATACATCTAGCATCCATTTGTCTATCTATCTATCTATCTATCTATCTATCTATCTATCTATCTATCTCTATATTACTTATCTCTGTTCATGTTATTCCCTCCTTAGAATATAAGCTCCTTGAAGGCAAAAATGATTTCATTTTTGCTTTTCTATTTCTAATGCCTAGAACAGGACCTGGCACAAATAGGGACACAGTAAGTGCTTGTTAAATGAATACATTAAGTTTTTTTTAATGATCCCCAAGTTTCTCCCTGAAACAAAGTCTCATCTTTTTAACATCAGTATTCTTTGGTGGATATTGCCTAACTGTAAGCCAGGGAATGCTATAGTTTCCTAAGGACTAAATCAACATTAAAATAAAGAGTTATACAGGAGAAGTAGTATGAAGGATGCTGTCAGAGAAATATACCCAGAAAAAAGACAGGTTAGACAAGTAGTGAGAACAAAGGTCAACTGATAGATGAACTCTGTGCTCCATTGGCATACCAACAATTTCAGAAGAATGTGAGGAAGACTACCAGCCTATTAGAAGGAATTCTTATGGGCACTTCATGGGAAGACATGGAGAAGAGTTGCATTAAGATAGGTAAGAAAGGATGAGTGGTGATCTACATTGTTGTAGGGAGTCCTCACACTGATGAGATCATTGATCTATGGAAACATTAGAATATCAGAGATGTGACAAATTATGCCACTATGTCAAAGCGTTACAATCATCTCATCTTTAAATACCTTGATGGAAACAATTATGAGAAGGAAGTTCAGAAATGGTTCCCAAGACAAAGAAAAATAGATGGATTTAATCTGGTAATCTTTAGAAAGGATTGAAATGAGAAATATGACTAATTCTTCAAAGAGTTCACTGACTATCCTCCATACATATCATTGTTGGTTTTTCTAGTCCAAGACTGTCTGGTACACACATGTCATTAGAAATGACTGGGAAGAAATTTTATATTAGGAAAGTATTGGTTATTAGAAATCTCTTGCGTTTGCCAGCCAGAGACTCAATGACAGTGAAACCCATTAACCTATTCACAAAGTAGAGTTATAGCACTAAAATAGGCTATTACTAAAAAGTTTTGAGAGTGAATGTTGATAGTATAGTTCTAGGTACAAGTTGAAAGCCAAAAATTAATAATTGTTATAGCCACTAGGAGTTCAGTGAACAGTATAGTCCATAAATATGTAATATGGATACAGAAACCCTGTCCCATAGACTTCATGAATGAGAGACCACAGTCAAGATTCCTACAGAGTTGATGGAAACAGTCTATGATTCAAAAACAGTGAAGATTCTGACAGAGGAAAGCATAGAAGAGATTCTGTTCCTTTCTTCAGAAACTGTTCCATTGGTGGAACAAATGCCAGACCTCCATACCCAGGATGAGCAAGTATAATGATCAGCAAGTTTGCCTTTAGGGTAATAGCATCAAAGTTCTATTTCCTGGCAAAAGGAAGTAATATTTATCACAAGAGAATTGGATCTAGTTCTTCCAAATCTGAATTAATGTTAGAGGAGTGGAAGAAATCAAAACTTATTAACATGACATTAAAATGTAATAGAATAAGAACCCTGAAAGATTTATGAAGGCAATTAGTGCCACCCAGTTTACCAGTCAATAGCTATAGAAGCCTTCCATGATGATTTTAGATCCCTTAGTCCAGAATAAATTGTAGATTTTGTATGAAACAGATTCTCCTGGTTCTAAAGGATAGTTTGGAACATATATTAAAACTATGAGACTTGCATCAATTATGTATAAATGCTAACAGTAACTCAAATTCGTATAGGATTTTAAAGTTTGCAAAGTTTTAATTCAGAACATCCCTAAGAGGTTAGGTAGTGCAAATGTAATTACTGTCATTAGTTCCAGATGAAAAAATTGAGGCTCAGAGAAAGAAAATAATTTGCCTATGACCATACAGCTTTTTTGGAGAATATAGAATAGGAAACCTTTAGAGCTGGTGAGCTTAGACTTCATGTCTTTGAGAGTAGGAAGGGGAAGGAGGAAAGGAAAGGGAATAAACATTTATGTAACATCTATTATATGCTAGGCACAGTGCTAAACACTTTACAAATACTAATTCACTTGACCCTTACAACAACCCTTCAAAGATACCCATTTCACAGTTGAAGAAATTGAGGAAAATAGAGGTTAAGTGACATGCCCAAGGTCTCACACAGTAAAGATCTGAATTCAGGTCTTCCTGAGTCCAAGCCCAGTGCTCTATCCAGATGTACTACATACCTGCTGAGAAGGAACAAAATACCCAGGTTTTAGGTATGAGCTACATCCTGGTAGTGGCTGGTTAGTTTAATATCTATGTAGCTACCCAATTCAGAATCAGAGAGCCTGCAGGCTGACCAAAGTATTTTGGAAGAAATAATATATAGTTTCCCTGCTAGGATCCATGTCTGGTCAAGCACAACTAAGATTTTGAGAGTGGGTATTGAAGTTATTTTCTTCTTTGGAATATCTTTCCCATTTGAGTAACTGGGAAAAATAAAATGTGTTTGTTCCAAGATATGCTTGCGGATGGTGGAGTTGGTAACAAAGAAACTGAAGAAGAAAGAGAAGATGAAGGGCCGTTAGAATAGAGGTGTCAAACACATGCCTATGAGCTTCATGTAGCTAATAGCACTTCCAAGTGCTGCAAATCAGATTAAAATGTAATTGGGAAATATTTAACAAAATAAGTAATAATATAACAAAACATAGATAACATTACATTTTAAAACTTAGTATACAACAAGTAGGGACCCTAACGTACATCATTACTTATGAATTTGTGTTCTCTGTTTCTATTTCTGTTGGACACCTTTGCTTTACAGGAATGGCAACCTGGGAAGAGGGCTTCTGAAGAGTTTGTCTTTCAATTTTGTATAGATAGATGGCAAAGAAAGATAAGGCATCTTAAGCTTGCCTATCAATCTTTGAAGCAGCTAGGTGGTGAAGTGGATAGATCCTGGAATCAAGAGGTCCTTGAGTCCAAATCTGGCTTCAAATACTTACTAGCTGTGTGACCCAAGGGAAGTCACTTAATCTCTGCTTTCCTAAGTTTCTTTAACTATAAAGTAGAGATAGAGATAATAAATAGTACCTACCTCCCGGAGTTGTTTTGAGAATTAAATGAGAATGAAATTTGTAAAGTGCTTAGCACAGTATATGGCTGCTGGCTAGCAGTGCTAAGAGTATCATGAAGAGCAGATATTCATGACAGACCCAGTAAGGTACACTGAGGGAATGACAGAATGTGGAATGTTCTAGGAATGTCAAACCACTGTTACCACCTCAACAAGTACCCATCTCAGTCTGTGATGGAGATTACTCAGGAGGCTGAATCCAGAAGCCCTGGAAATAAGTGCTCTCCAGACAACCAGCCCTGCTTCTAGTCACTGATAACTTTGAGGAGATAAGGCTTATAAAAAGTCCACCTTCCTCTCTTACACCAGCTAGCGTCTAATAATCATTGACAGCAAGATAAGTTCAAAAGCCCAGACCACTGCTCCTGTTTCCAGTCTAGCTCTCACAGCCATTATCTTGGGAAGTAACTTCCACAGATATTCAATCCAGCAACTCTGGTGCTGCAACCACAGCTAGCAGCCATATTGACTTTCATCTTGCTACTAGACTCTGATGGCTCTGGAAGAGAGAGTGAGGTTGACAACTTTGAGGAACTCTGCCTCACTTAAATCCAAAACATGTGCTACTCAAAAGACATTGCCCATACCATTTTACATTTTACTGTTTTACTATTTCGTTACTTCATTTTATTATTTTACTATTCAACTATTTTACTGCTGTATTATGTTAACATTGTACTATTTTACCTACCTTGAAGTCCTGTGGTAAAATACTAGTGATGAAATAGCAGGTGCAAATACACTGGGAGCTGTCTGTAGTCACCACCTTGAACATAAGTGGTTCAGAGCAAAGGGTCATTTCCTAATTGGATTGAAGCAGCAGTGGGATTTGGCAGTGCCCTGGGTGTCTGATCATCCTTTTAAAGGATTACACAATTGACATCCTGGCACAAGGAAGGGGATAGAGAAGATAACTTAAAAATTGACTCTTTCACCTAACCCGGGCAGGCAGTACTCCTACCCTGTGGTCAAAACACAAAAAGAATACAAAAACTTTTGCAAAGATGATTTCACTCACCTTGGTACATGGAATGTGTGCATGTTTATGAACAACACAAAAATCCAGTAGACCTGAAAGACGAACAGCTCTTGTTGTGAGAAAACTCAATAAGTATTGCATCCAAATTGTAGCCTTGAGTGAAACAAGGCTGGCAAATGAACGCTGGCTTCCCAAAGCAGAGCTAGATGCCTATTTTTCTGAAGTAGCATGAAGCTGGCCTAGGTTTTCACAATCAAATATAAGCCAGTCAACAAGCTTGTGTGCCTCTCCAAAGAATGAATAACAGGTTAATGATGACAATGGTTTCTACTTGTAGGAAAGTGCCATGCCACCTTTATCAGTGCACCTGCTCACATCATGATGAACGTTGGTGAAGTCAAAGTCAAAAAACCTGGAGACCCTCACAATCAATATTCTGAAAGAGGGCAAATTTGTAGTTCTGGATGATAGAGGAGGCACAAACTATCAGATGTGGTAGGGAGTCCTTGGGAGGAATGGAAACAGCACCAGAAATGGTTACTTATTACTGAAGGCTTGTGTAGCTCATGACCTTCCCATCACCAACACTGTCTTCCACTTACCTAAATCCAAAAAGCTTCATGGATGTAGCTTTACAGCAAACATTGGCATTTGATAGTCTATATTATTGCAAGAAGAAATACACAGGATGTGAGTGACAAAGGTGATACGTGATACACAGTGATAGAATGATCATAGACTTATCTTCTCCAAGCTAAATATTCACATTTAACAAAATCAGTGGTCCAAGGCAAGATGACCAAAAGATTTAATGTCAACAGATTAGAGCACACTCCAAGTTTAGACAGTTTGTAGCTAGCTTGGAGGGAAAGTTGAGCCAACACATAGTAGGCAACAGTGGGGCAGAAAAAGGAGTGGGCAACTTTCAGAGATGTGGCATACAATTCTGTACTGTATACATTCATTTGGGCCCAGTAGTCAGAAATATCAGGACTGATTTCATGAAAATGATAGAGAAACTTGAGAGGCTACTAAAGGAACAAAACACGAATTCCACAGGGCTCACCAGTAGGATAGTTGGTATCTTAAGAAGGCAGTGCTTAACTCCATCAGAAGTAAAGTTCAAGAGAAGCTTAGAGAGATTTGAGATTCTTGGCTCAGTAAGAAGGCAGATGAAACTCAGTTTTATGCTGAAAGTAACAATCAAAACTTTTCTGTGATACCCTGAAAGCCATACATACGCCAAAGATCTATGATGCACCTCAGGTATTCAGAGCTGATAGAGCCACACACAATGATGAGGACATGACCCTGGAGAGATGAATAGGTTGAACATTTTCCAGAATGTTGTCAACAGACCATCATCAGCCAATGCCAAAGTTATTGACTGTATACCTCAGGTTGAAGTCAAACCCTTCCTAGTTTAACTTCTAGCTGAAGAAGGTTTTGAATTCCATTAGGCTTCTCTCATGTGGCAAAGTGGTGCTAATGCCATTGCAGCAGAGATTTACAAGACAGGGGTCCACTGCTCATACAAAAGCTGACTGAAATCTTCCAGATTATATGGCAAGAGAAGGTTATCCCCAAGGTGATCAAGGATGCTTCTACTGTCCATTTTCATAAAGGAAAAGAAAATAGATTGTCCTGTGACAAACATGGGGTAGGGGTTGGGACTCCTCTCTCTTAGTCATTGCTGGTAAGATTCTTGACAGAGTTGTTCTTAATCAGCTGATCCTTCACCTGGAAGATGGTCATCTACCTGAGAGTCAACATGGCTTCAGAAAGGGCCAAGAAATGGTCAAGATGGTATTTGCTATCTAACAATTGCAGGGGAAATGGCGGGAACAGAACAGAGGTATGTATGTAACATTTGCTGATTTTACCAAGCTCTTTGATACTGTCAGTCATCAGGACTTGTGGAAGATCATGGTGAAATGTGGTTGCCCAAAGAAATGTATTAGTATTGTTCACCAGTTTCATGACTGTTTTCATAGGTTCTGATTAATGGACAATGCTCTCATATTTTCTCATTAGCAATGGAATGAAAAGAGATGAGTGCTTGTTCTCATTCTCTTCAGCATGTTTACAACAATGTTGTCAGATGCCTTCAAGGAGGAGGAAAACAGAATCACGGTCAGCTATAGTACTGACAGTAAATTATTTAACTTGAAAAGTCTACAAGCCAAGACTAAAGCAGAAGAGTTGGAGCATGACTTTTTATTCATAGATGATTGTGCACTCAATGCAGCCTCTGAGGCTGAGATGCAACAGAGTATGAATCAATCCTCTGCTACTTGTGCTAATTTTGGCCAGATATTTAACAATAAGAAAACAGAGGTTCTTTGCTGGTCAACACTGTAGCATCTATGCATGGAACCATTGGTTACAGCAAATAGAGAAATTTTGAATGCTGTAGATATGTTCACTTACTTTGGCATTATACTTTCCAGGGATGTCCACATAGATGATGCACACATTGCCAGAGCTAGCAGTCTACAGACCTCATTGTTGTATGCCTGTAAGACCTGGACAGTCTACCAGTTCTGTGCCAGAAAACTGAACTACTTCCATTTGAATTCTCTTAGGAAGATTCCAAAGATCACCTGACAAGAAAAGGTACCAGATACTGAGGTCCTTTCTTGAGTTGAACTGTCAAGCGTTCAAGCTCTACTGCAGAGAGTGCAACTATATGGGCTGGACACATTGTTTGAATTTCAAACATACATCTGCCTAAAGGACTATTTTATGGAGAATTCACACAAGCAGGTGTTAACACAGAGGTCAGAAGAAGCACTACAAGGACACTTTCAAGATCTCTCTGAAGAACTTTTCTTTGAATTGTGAGACATGGGAGACACTGGCACAAAACCATCCAACATAACATGCCTGCATCACAGAGGGTGTGGTGCTCTATGGGCAAATGAGTAGTAGCTCAAAAGAAATATGAGATGTGCAAATTTAAAGTCATCTCCTCCTCAAATGTTCATACTGATTATTTGTGTCCGAACTGTGGTAGAATCTTCTGAACTCTTATTGATTTGATCAGCCAGTCAGACACATTGTACACTCAACATAAAGATACCATTTTGGTTCTTTTTATGAAGGAACATCGATTATGAGAGGGAGAGAGGGAGGGAGAAAGAGAGAGAGTTCTTTATCTGCTTTGAATGCCAGGTACAGTATGCCAAGATCCCTCATATTTGAAACCATAAATGATGATTCTGGCATTTGTCTACATATCTGGGGTCAGTAAATCCCAGATTTGTTGGGATTAATGGTTGCTCATTCAAGTATTTCTATTTTGTCTTCCTCCTTTAAAATAAAATTTTCTTTTGTAATATGTGAAATGTTTATTGGCAAATAGTCTCATTATACTGGGGGAAGGATGCCATGCATGCTAACTTTCCTAGGAGGTGCAACGAGATAAGAGAATCACCAAAAACCCTGGAGCACAATTAGGTTTTAATGTTACAAGACATCAATACAGCACCACAGTGCAATGGAATGAGCTCTGGCTTTGGAGTTAGAGAAGCTGAATTCAAATCTTGCCTCTGACATGATCTTAAGTCATTCTTATTTACCCTTCACTTTCATCATTTATGAAAAAGATGAGGTAAGACTAGATATCCTCAAAAGTCACTGGTAGCTTTAGCTCTATGATACTATAGAAGAAAATAGTATATGCTGTTTTAGCTAAAATGTCTTGTCAGAGTCACATGCTTTTATAAGCAATTTGTTTGGAGAATTTGGTTAATAGGATTTCTTCTGCTTAATCAGAAAAATTGTTGACAAGCAATTTCCAATTCATATTTATCATAACTGCAACAAATCGAATCAAATCTGAGCCTGAGTGGCTGGGACACTGTATCCTCTCCATTTCTACTAAGTGGTTCCTATTCTCTGGACCCACACGTTTGGTCTGGGATGAGTTCAGTCCTTGGGAAGCCTGGCCTCTGATGATAGAGATTAGCTTCCTTTCATTCTGTGGTTCATTACAATCCTTACCTCTCTGGGAAATACTGCTTAAAGCTGAGGTTTGTTTCATGTCTAGGGTATTCCCCAAATTGGTGGTTGTGATGGTGGAGAGCTTAATGGACAATATGAATCAGATATGGGACCACTATTTATTTCCTATACGCAAAAGAAATGATCCACACACTGAAGGTCTACAAATATATATTGGCAAACAGAATTAAAACAGGATTCAGTAATTTATAATAGCTATAATGATTTTCTGGAAGGTTGAGACTTAAAATTCAGAACAGGAAGCAATTTATCACACTGCTGAATAGGCGTTTTTACACTTCACCTTGGCTCGGCATTGCTTAAACAACTCCCTCCAAGAGCATGACTTTGGAAAAGACAGGCCAGAACTTGAGACTGTTCCAGCCAATGGCCATCTCTTATAAACACTAAAATAGTTGCTGAGACCTCTCTGAAAGTACAGATGGCACTGACTGAAGACCTCAGGATCTTTGGACTCACAAGTTCATTTCCAAGTGCAGATATATGCATCTCAAATTCAAATTTGTTCATCTATGATTAGGCAAAGAAACATAAAGCAGAATACCCAGTCAGAGACCCAAGCTCAAGTTCATCTAACTAAGCTCTCCTGTTTCAGCTGCTATATGGAGTAGTCAATATGCTGCCAGTGTTGGAGAAGGGTGCTAGTACCTCTTCTACACCTACAGTGAAAGGTTCAAAGGGTATTCATAAATTTGGCTGATGGAAAGAGAAGTCAAGGGCAGATTACTCTACTGGAAGATAGATCTAATAAAGGAATTGCTTCATCATTTCCCAAGTCAGTCCACATTGTTAGCAAGAAAGTATGCAAAACAGCTCTGTGTGTGCCTTTTATATAACCATGAGGCAAAAGATGAAGAAATTCCATAGCAAAAGAAGAACAAATTTATACAATTACTGTTATCAGTTTTCTCATCTGTAAAATGAAGGGGCTGAACTCTCTAGCCTATGAAATTCCTTCTAGCTTTACATCTGTGATCCCATGTGTCAATGCATGTATTGGCTCTGGACTTACTATTACTAGTGGGTTGGGTCCTCAGAACTCAGCTTGTTGTTATTGTTGAGCTGTTTCAGTTGTGTCAGATTCTTCATGACCCCATTTGGGGTTTTCTTGATAAAGATACTTCAGTAGCTTGCCATTTCCTTTTCCAGCTCATTTTACAGATAAGGAAACTGATGCAAACAGGATTCAGGGAGACTGTTTAAACTTAAAGTGATTGCTACTAAACATTTGTTTTATCCAGTTCACTTCTGCTCAAATGAAATAATATTGGTAAAGCAGTTAGCAAAGAGGTTGGAACTTAATAAACGCTTATTCTTCCACCATTACTACTGCCCCTTACTTCTGACTGTGGTACAGTCAATGCACAAGTTGCTCCTTTATTTGCAGGACGAGGTACCTTCGCTATTGCTTCAATGCACTTCTGGGGTGCGTTAAGCAGGTTACTTCTCAATGCTGTCCCCTCACTGGGCTTAGTTGCTGTGGCTGTGGCAGTCTCCATTTCTGAATTCCAGGAAAGAATAAACACAGCAAGACAGAAGAATGAAAGGACCTTGTGTTCACAGTTACACAGTAGCAAGGTAGGAGACAAGGCTGCTACCTTTCCCTACCTGTAGGTTTACAGCAGTTCTTCCTCGCTTGAAAACTTCCAAGGAAGAGAGTAATCCTTTTGTTCAATTATTTTGTATACACATTTAGCTCAAGCTCAGTACCTAATTAAAAGTTTTTCATCACCACAGAGTAAGCAGAAAGCAAACAATGATAATACCTCTACATGTTCTGAATTAGGGGTAAAGTCTTCCCACTAATCACCATCACATATTTCTGGAAATAGGCTTGCCAACACTCAACTCAGATTGCCATCATCCAAGACTGGGCCATCGTTGGACAGCTCCCTCACTACATATTTTTAAAAATTTATTTAGTGAAGGAAATAATAGTGGACACATGTTGAGGAGGATCTAATCATGGGTCCTGAATTCTAAGAGAATAAAAGACACGCCCAAATTTTAATTTGGTCAGTGATTTAAGAGAGACAAAGGAGGACAATGACATTAAACAAGGACATTGTTATAACACCAAATCTTACTTTTTTCCAATACAATGGAGACCTTGGTACTGTAGACTTCCACGGTACCTGGTATAAATTTGGGCACATGGAAGAATAGCAATGAATGTATTAGAAAAGAGTGTTTAAGATTAAGAACTGAAAGAGTTCAAAGGCTTATAGACTATTTAATAGTCTCACATGTGCATATCCTATTGCTTTGGAGAATTAGAAGGTGCTGATGTAGCAAGCATTAGACAACATACCGCACTAGACAACATGCAAAGAGCCTTGGAAGTTTTCTCAAACAAGTATATCTCCTAGGCATATGTGAAAATCATACAAGATGCAGATACAAAGATAAGTTTTTCAACAATCCTTTGAATATCCTCATATTTGAAGAAAACATGTTGACATCAAGAGATCCACAGACACTTAAAAGAGATCAATTTAACAATCCATATAAGTAAAACAAAGTATATAAAGAATGAATATTCCCCAAATTGCTCTATGATAAGCAGGGTATATATCTTGAAAAGACAATGTAGATGAACAGTGAACTGGACCTTGATTTGAATAGCAGGAGAGTGGGCTACATTGTATCTGAGAAGTTTTACCACCTTTTTAATCATCTCAAATTCCGTCCTTACATGAAAACTCATCTTTTAATACCAAGCTCTTCGGTCACATGTGGAACCCACAATATGGTTCCTTATAATCAGACAGGGATCAGAGCAAGTTCAGGGTTTGAACAAGTCCATTTGTTTATTCTTTTTTTTTTTTTACAATTAAATTTTTTTCTTCAAAAAACAGTTTTTCTTCCCTTCCCTCCTCCCCGCTTCCCCCATGGAAAAGAGAAAAGAAAAACAAAACCTTCTTTAACAAATATGTAGAATCAAGCAAAACAAATTCCCGCATTGGCCATGTGAACTGAGAAGGCCAGCTAGGAAGCTGAAATATCACCACCTTCCCCGTTCTTGCCAACTGCTTATGCTGCATTTGAAGGAAACAAAGAGGTATCTGGTAGCTCCTGCATTCATTTGTGCAGTTTCTAAGGCTGTACCTGTTTGTGAATAAATTGCCCTTTGCTCAGCTCAAGGATGAGAGCAAACAAATACTTAATTTCCTGGTTCTGGGCTTCCTTATTGCTTGGAGGGTTGGGAGGGATGGGGGAGTGAGGGTTATAGAGGGATTGGATAAATGTCTCGGTGTGTGTTTCCTAAAGAAGATACTCTGATACAAACATACCTACATTTTCTTTTACCCTTTGTAATTTAATGTTTTTAAAAGTAATATTCTTGCTAAAAAGAGATTTGAAGAAACACATACAAGGGATGGGAAATGATGGGAGCTGACAAACTGATAGGAGTTTAACTGAAAGATAAATTTGGTGGATATGCATACCTCTGGCTTAGTTGTGCGTAGGCTATGTTGGGACTGAACATATGAATGATAGATAATTGGCAATAAATTGTCCTTCAGATTCTAGACAAAGAGGCAGCTTTGCTAGTGCAGTGCCTCCTATTGTATGAATGGATTGAAAATTAGACTACTAGGGAGAGGTCAAGTTAGCAAACTTTTTATTAAGTGTCGCCTGCATTCTAGGCTCTGTGCTAAACTCTGGTAAAACAAAGGCAAAAAAATAGTTACTGCTCTTAAGGAGCTCAGATCATAATGGGAGGAGGCAACAAGCAAAAAGTTATGTATATAGAAGCCATGTACAGAGTAAACTGTAGGTAATCTGAGAAGGAATACTCCCATCATTGAGATCTTGGAATTAGTGAATTGTTGTAGTTGACAACTGAGGCTACATTCATGTAGAGTGGAGCCTGAATTCATCAATATCTGTGACAAAGAACAGCAACTTTTTTCATATTTTAAATATATCATGCATTTATTATATTGTTGTAATGTTAATTATGAGAGTTAAAAGTCTTCCCCACTCATTAATGGACAGTGCCCATTAAAGTAATCTTGATTAGGGGAGATTTGTTTTGTAGGAAGACCCACACCTTTTGTTAATTTCTAATGAGGCACTGGTTCTGAAGGGGCATGATGCCCTCTGGCTCTGAAAAGTGTATACATACTCTGAGGTGAGGTTTTGTTTTGGGATTTACTCATTAGAAGTGTTTGTTTGGCCAGATGAGAGTCTGGGCAGCCACTAAGGAGCCCCCGGATGTTGGCGCTTCTCTCTCTGGTAACTACGTTTGTATGGTCAGACAGTTGGAAGCCCTGTCAATCCTTCTGTTTGTAATTTCTGCTTATAATTTCTGTTTGTATTTTCTCTGAAGTTCAGGGTGTTGACTTTTCCACCTGAACTAAGTGAATGATATATGTGCTTGATTAAAGAAGATTGCTGATCCCTCAACAGTTGTTTTCCTTTTAGAAAAGCAGACCTAAGAGCCCATACAGCAGGCCCTCCTGTGCATCCCTGGTGTCCATACTGATACAATTGTATGTACTGCTGGCTATTTATGTTATTCCCTTGCATTTGTTATATTATCATTTTAAGTCTTCCAATGTATATTTTACTTATAACCACAACATTAATATAACTCTCAATGGTAATTTTGGTTTTCTTCCACATTTATATCAAGGGTTACACAAAAAGCTCTGAAAGTCCAAAGGCAACCTTAAGGACATGAAATTAATCAATCAGCAAGAATCCATTAAGTGATTACTATGTGCCAAAGCACTGTATCCCCTAGAGTGCATCAAGGTCCCTTTTGTTTAGAGGGACCTCTGAGCCAAAGATTCTTCATAAACATATTTTCTTGTACCAATGAGGTTTTAACATCATTTTCAAATACAAATGCAGAATGCCTAGGTAGACAAGTATTGTAGATAAAAAACCCATCTGATATTCCTAACTCTTCTGAGCTACTATAGAATATAGGGTTCAAGATAAGGAAAAATTACAGCTCTATATGATGTTTTGTGTTGTTTGATTTTTTTTAAGTGTAAAAAACCTTCCAAGCCTTTTATTTTTCAAATGGGGCACTTAGTTGGTAGGGATGGGGTTGGTTTGGCATCTAGACTGGTGATGTCATCAGTGTGAATTAGCTGCCTCTGTGAAAGCTCTCTGGAACAATACAGATCCAGCAAACCAGCTGTAATTTAAAGTCGTAGATGACTCTCTACCAGAAGGGAAAATGAGAATTTCAAGGTGCTACTATATGTTTAAGTCAGGAACTGAATACAAGTCTTTCTGACCCTAGTTAAAACCTTCTGCTTATTATACCATGGTACTCCTCATTTACATGCCAATCCAAATTACAGGAACATTTAAAAAACTCATGTTTAAATCTCTAAAGCTATACTTTTCTATATGATTCAAGAAAATACTGGTTCCTACTTTTCATTTAAAATCAGGTATTTACTCAAAAGCCTATGAGATTCACAATTCAGTGGCATGTGAATTAATATGAACATTAGAAATTGTAATTCAGACCCTCATAAAAAGATAAAAGGAAAAGTTTTGGAATTAATAGAATCCTAATCCATGAAAGGGAAGGTAATCTTCTTGAAGGCAGGGATAGTCTTGTTTTTGTACTTGTAAACCCTGGAGCCTAACATAGTACCAGGCATGTAATAGGTGTTTAATAAATGCTATTGATTGATTACGATTGTTGATTTGAAACCAAATTCAGAGGTCAAGTCCAATCCACACTTGAAACATGATTGCCTCCACTGCATCTCCAAAAAGGGGTCATCTAAGCTCCATTAAAAGCCCTTCCCTAATTGGAACTCGATACTTCACGAAGCAGCCCCTACTACTTTTGAATAACACTTTAATTGTTAGGGAAATTTTCCTTAAATTGACCCAAATAAAATCTTCATCTTTGCAACTTTTACCCATTCACTTCTAATTCTTCCCTTTGGGATGAAGTAGAACAACATCTAATCCTTCTTCAACAAGACAGTCCTTTAAATACTTTAAGATAGACATATTCTCTTCGATTCTTCTCTCCCACCAGTTCCTTCAAATGAACTTCATATATTATGCCCTCTATCTAAGTCTTTCACCATCCTGGTTGCCATTTACTGGACATTACCAAGTTTATCTATATCCTCCCTAAAATGTGGTGCCTACAATTGAATACAGTTTAGCCACAGACAATGGGCTGACTAGGATAGAGTACAGAGGCACTATGATTTTTGGAGTCCTGGACTCTGCTTCTCTTATATGCAGCCTAAAATTCCATTAGCTCTTTTGGTTTTGATATTACATTGTTGACTCATGCTAAGTTTACACTTCATTAAAACCAACAATTTTTTTTTTCAGATGAACTGCTGTTATCTACCTTTGCTTTATCCATCTTGTACTTGTGAAGCTTTTTTTTTTTTTGAATAAATGTGTAATACTTTTTATTTATCACTTTTGCATTTCATCTCATTAGACTGAGTCCTAAATTGCCTGTCAAGACTTTTTTGGAGTTTGTCGGTCATCTAACATGTTAACCGTTCCTCCCAGTTTTCTGCAAATTTGATAAGCATACCATCTAGGGCCAACCACAAATCCCTGGTTCACTTTCTTCTACATTGGTCATTCATGATTACTCTTAGGAGTCTGGTCAGTCAGCCAGTTCAAAAACCATATAACTTTAATATAACCTATCCCCTATCTCATAGGATCATAGATTTAGAGTTCCAAGGAACTTCAGGTTTCTCCTTTTCCTTAGGGATAATGGGAGCAATTCCGTGAAACATTTTGTTGAAATCTAGGTAAACTATATTCACAGTATGCTACTGGTTGACCTAGTCTAATAACCTTGTCAACAGAGAAAGAAAAAAAGGGTCAGCCTGTCATTTCCTGTTCTTGATAAAAATTATGCTACCTCTTTGTTTTCATAGCTTCATTTTGGGGATTTTGATAACCATCTCTTTAATAAAATATCCTACAATTTGCCAAGAACTGAAGGCAAACAGCTAAATTTGCCAACTCTATTCTCTTTAATTAAATTCTAATAAAAATTTTATTAAGTACCTCTACCTGCAAGGCACTAGGTATAAAAAAATGACAGAGCCCCTGATAGAAATGAGCGTACATCCTAGTGGATCAAAGGGATGGAGCATGCATCTTGGCCCCTTTGGTGGATCACATTCTAGACAGAAGCTACTGGATTATTCCTGTTTGTCCAGGGGACTAGGGCCTTTGTTGAAGATGACTGACAACTGAGCTTCCTAGGAAGAACTGCTCCCTCAGGCTCTATATAAAAGAGCAAACTCTTCCCAAGGAGAAAAAGTCCTCACTTTTGAGCATATAGGTCTGGGCTCTGTCAGCATCTACTCTGGACTTCTAGGTGTGAGGGATTTCTCCCTTCCTCACCAGCAGCCATATTGTCTATAAAAACATTGAAACAACCCTAGGCTGGTCTGAGACTAGATTTCTGCCTATCTCTTTCATTTGTGTTTCTTTACCTAAGCTCAAATGACCGAACAGCAATCCAGAGAGATGGACATTTCCAACCTTTGTGAGTAGGAAATAAATAGCCGTCCCATATCTGACTTCTGCTTTGTCTTCTAGAAGAGACCAATGTTAATCCCTGGTTCCTGACATCATCATTCAACTGAAACTCTGTCTCCAAAGACACCAATTTTTTGATGGAATCTTGGTCTTTTTAAGCGCACAGACAGAGCTCCCTTTCTAGGAGGGGTCCCTTTTGGGCCGAAGGTGACACAGCCTTCTTTCCCAATTTCTTTAAATTCTCTAAATTCACTTGAAGTCATTTGAGTCTAGCTTTCGGTTAGTGCCGTCTTTGCCGGTTGGTACTTTTAACTATTTCAGTTCAATTCAACAAACGAGGCACACAGGCAAAAAACACTGTGCAAACCCACGTGCCTAGACGTAAACGAAAGAGTTCCTGCCCTCTAAGAGCTTGCATTCGGGAGCCTCCGGGTGGCTCTGCCATTCTGCGATGCCAGCCCCGTCCTCCGCCCTCCTCTCCTTCTTTCTGCTGTAAGTTAGGGAGAAGCCCGGGTCACTGCTCCAGCCCAGGACGGGTGCCTCCTCCTCCTCCTTCACGGGAGTCCCCTTCGCCGCGCTGAGCCTGGGATGAGGTCTCATGAGGCCAGCGGACCCTGACCTTGCGGAGCCTGGACGCCTGGCCGGGATGGGTCCTTTCCACCCTTCCCCCGTGATCTCTCACGTGCCTCCCTGGGGCTGCCGTTCTTTTGTTTCAATGTAGCGGCCGAACTCCGTCCCTGGATCCCATCCACCCCGGACTCCAGGGCTCGCCTCGCTCCTCCCGGTCCCAGACGGTCCCTCTCCCGACCTCCCCTCCCGCCCCCTTCTCCCTCAGTGCGCTCTCGGCGCCCCCTCCCCGCGCCGCTCAGGCGGCAGCGCGCAGGCGCCGAGGCCGCGCCCTCCCCCCGCCCCTCCGCCGTGGGGGAGGGGCCCCCACGCCCAGCAGCGAGGGGTGTGTGCGCAGGCGGGCGCGGGGCCGGAGTTTTGGGTGACGGCGGCCGAGGCCGGCGGCGCCTCAGTCTCCCGGGAGACGGCGAGGGCGCTGCCCGCTCCTTCTCTCTGCGGCGGTGCCGGAGCGCGGCGGGCGCGGGGCCTCCCCATGGATTCCCAGAAAGTGAGTGGGGGGGCGGGGGGCGGCGCCCCTTCCTCGCGCGCGGGGCGGGGGCGGGGCTCGGGGCCGCGCCCGGAGGGTGTGCGGGGCGAGGCCGGGGCCTGGCCTTCGGGGGCGCGGCCGGGCCCCTCATCCCCCTCCCCCTCCCGTAGGGTCGCGGCCCTCCCAGCCCGCGGCCCGGGAAGGGGCGGCCCCGGAGCCGGCCGAGGGCCGTGGGGCCGGAGTGGGAGGGGGCGGTCTAGTCCGGAGCTCGGGGGAGCGGCGGGAGCGCCGGGTCCGGTCCGGCGGGACGCCGAGGCCCCAGAAGGCCGGCCGACCCCTCCCCCATCCTTGTGAAAGACCTGCGCCTCCGCGGTCATCCCGGGCGTTTCAGCCCGGACCGCTGCCTCCCGGAGCGCATCCTTGGAGCCCCGCAGCCGCCCTTTTACCTCGCTGGATCCTCTAGACCCACATGCACCTGTACTTCGTGCCGGGCGTTGTGCCGAGCGCTGGCTCATCTCATGCCATCCCCCCAGCCCTGGGAGGCAGGTGCAGGGACTGAGGGCCGGAGAAAGTACCCGGGAGTCCGAGGTAGTGAGTAGCGGAGCGGGCATAGGAAGTGACCCCCATGATGCCCATCTTATACAAAACGCTGCCTCTTTTAGGGAATCTCCCATAGTCGGCATTTTATTAAACATCTCTCTGCTACGTGCCAGGCGCTGTAAAAGGAGGTAAGGTAAAAATCACAAGTTCTGCTCCCAAAGAGCTCACAGACTAATGGGGAGAGTATTATCCCCACCGTGGTTTGGTGCTTTAAGTGTACCCAGTTTAAGTTATCTTTGTTTTTATAGATAAGGAAACTGAGATCAGAGAAGTAAAGTAGCTTCTTAGACAGGATTAGAACTCAAATCCCTTGACCGTAAGTTCTCTGCTCTCCCCTCTGCACTATTTAGTCTCTCTTTTAATAGAATTAAAAGGACACTGATTTGTACCGGACCAGGAAATCATAAGCACCCTGTGCTATTTCTTCTATTTCTAGTTCTGTTACTATCTGTGTAATCTTGGGGAAATCAGTACACTGTTACTAAATGATTTTTTTAAGATCCCTTCCAATTTTAATATGTAGTCACTCTGTGATTCTTTGCACTGGGTTAGTCCAGAGTAAAAGTGCTTAGGGTATTGTCTTCTAAAACACTTTCAAAAACATATCTGAGGTCATTTTGTTAGAAGCTATAAAGTGATGGAAAGACATGTTTAAAGAGTTTTTAAAAAAAATTTCAAGACTGTTGAACAATAAGGTAGGCATCTGAGAATGTAAACATTTTTAACTTGAACGTTTATAATATAAAGCACAGTTAATGTATACTTGCATCTTCAATTAGAAATAAGGGATATGCTTTTCTGATTTTTACTTTTTATGACTAAAGTAGGTTTCTAAATATTCTGTTTTTTTGTGCTTTGGATATTTTTGCCTTGTTCAATTTTTAAACAAGTTTTGGTTTTTAACTGGTGTCAAGTTACTGTAACCTTTTAGGTGAGAGATATTTTGACTTAGACAGTTGATTTTGCGTCTTCCTGTCAAGTTTGGATTTAAACAAAGAAGCCATGTGGTATAGTGAATAAAGTACTAAACTAGAAGCACTGGAGTTTGAGTCCTGCCTTAGATAATTAGTAGCCAGGTAACCCTGAGCAAGTCATTTAACCTCTGTAGGCCTTCGTTTCATAATCTCTGAAAGGAGTTTAGATTTAACCTCTAAGGTCCCCTCCAAATCTAAATCTATGATTCTATAATAAAGTAAATAATATAGTATATAATATATTCTATAATAAAGTAAATAATATAGTATATAATATAGTATATAATACTATAGTATAGTAAATAATATAGTATATAATAATATAGTATATAATATAGTATATAATACTATATAATAATATAGTATTACTATATTATTATATTATACTATTATATATACTATATATATTATTATATTATATAATATATTATATACTATAGTATACTATATACTATAATATATATAATATATATTAAATATATATATAATATATATTATATTATGTAATTATTATATAATATTATATTATATATATAATATATAATAATATAAATAATATATTATATTATATAATATATATATTATATATATTATATTATATATATTAATAATATATAATATATATTATATAATCATTATATAATATTATATTATATTAATAATATTATATAATATAATATAATTAAATATATAATAAATATATATAATATAATATATATATATATTTATATATATTATATATATAATATATAATAATAGTATATTATATATACTATAGTATATTATTAATATACTAATAATATAGTATATAATATAGTATATAATACTATAGTATAGTAAATAATATAGTATATAATAAAGTAAAATAATAGTAATTTTCACTTTTGGACTCTAATTGTAGTCAGCCATGAGCATCAGTTTAGCACACTTCAGTATAGCAGGATTGAATTAAACTTTATGCAATAGCAGATAAACTATACTATTTAGAAGAAAATTCATTTTGTATTTGATATTAAAAATATTTTATGTTCTTGATTTGGATCTTTTCATAGAAATTATTATAGACTTATATTACATTCTAAAATTGTTGTATATTTCTCTTTATGATCAAACAGGAATGTTAACATTTTGCCGACAGAGACATGATAGAGTGGCTATAAAAGTGAGGGATTGTCGGTAATCAAGCTTTTATTTCTACTTAAATATGTGTTTTGGAAGAAAAAACAAAATGGAAAGGGTTATATGTATGATAATAAGAGTTTAATGCTAATATTCCTTTGAATTCTGCTTTCTTTTGGCATAGTACAGTGTAGATAGACTGTTAGAGAGAAACTTTTGAACGTGTCTTGTTCTTCTGTGCAACCACTCCCTGAATGAAATCTAGCCAAGTTCACCTTTGCCCGCATGTGACAGAGTCTCCTTTTTATCTTTAACAAATGGTTTCCACGTAATAGAGCCAAATGAGGACCATTAAATCCAGATTGAAAGAGGATTGGAAGTTCTGACTCATGTAACTCCGCTGCTCTTAGTTATAGGATCTGAGGCTTAACTAAAGACATGATGGCTGCTGGTCAGCAAATAGATTAGTTTTACCAGCTGCTTTTCTGTCAGAGGAAATAATTTGGACTACAGTGTTATGTTACAACAGACACTGTTTGAACAGTGGGGAAAAAAAACCCAACTGCTTGGTTTAGCACCATGGATACAGACAACTTCAGCATTACCTTCTATATATAGTGGGATTTTGTTGAGTTTCTGGAACACATTCTTGCAGAAGATATGCTAAATATAGGTATCTTTGCTATAAAAAGCCTTTTGAAAATATAGCCTTAAGTAAATTTAAGAAAAATCACAAAGGTTTCTCTCCTTGGGAAGTGGGTATAAAAACAGATTATTGAGATACTTGGAGGAATTACAGGATTTAGAATTTGGGAACTGGGAAGATTACCCCTAAATTTTTGTATGAGACCCTCCACATGGGGAAGACCAGTACTCTGGTAAAGCTGAAGAATAAAAACGTTAGGGACCACTTGGAGGAGGGTCACTGAGAGAATTGTGCCCCTGGATTCTTTTTTTTTTCCTTCTTTTCACTTCTCAGTCCAGAAGATGGGGTAGCATAAACTTTAGCCTGGAAGAGAGAAAAACTAACATGATAGGGTTTTTTTCATGTTTCACTAAGTACATTTTTTATTTGAATCTCACAACAGTCTTGTGAGGTAAGGCTACCTACAGGCCATGTTAGGTTTATTATAGCTTGAGGAAATTGAGGTCACATAGCTAGGTACTGAAGGCAGGATTCCTGAAGTATCTGACCATTTCACCTCCCTCCTCAATACTCCTTTGGCTCTCTGCTGTCTCTAGGATCAGATAGAAAAATCCTGTTTGGTGTTCGAAACCCTTCATAGCCTCCTCCTAGTTACTCCTGCCATGTGCTCTTTGATCCAGCTGTTCACTTTCTTCCTGTTCCATGGATAAGATGCCATTTTCTTTACTGTCCTGCATGCCTTGAATGCTCTCCCTCCTCATCTTGGGTTATTGATTTCCTTTTCTTCCTTTAAATCCTGGCTAAAATCCTATCTTCTGCAGTAAGATATTCCTAAACCTTTTTAATTCTAGTGCCTTCCCTCTTTTAAATATTTTCTGTTTATAACTTGTTGTCTCCCCCATTTAGATAGTAGGCTCCCTGAGGAAGGGTCTGTCTTTTGCCTCTTTTTTTGTATCCCCAGGCCTCTGCACAGTGCTTGGTAAATAGTAGATGCTTAATGTTTATTGACTGTCTTACTGACAGAATCTGAACTCAGATCTCTCCTGACTCTAAATCCAGGAGGATAACATCTTGGCTTTTTACTGAGGAGACTGAGATCATTTGAGGGAGCTTGAGGTTTGCAGCTTTTTAACTTTGTCTTGATATCTTAACCTTGAGTTAGTTACCTCCTGCAGATGTTTGAGAAGCAGGTATTATGATTTGCCTGGTATTACTACTACCGCGAGAGTCTCAAGCAAAACTGGGTTTGAGTAAGCAAGATTTATCTTTGATCCATTAATACTTGTTTTTTCTGATTCCTCTCCTTTTTCCTTCAACCTAACACTGCCTTCTTCCTAAATCTTCTTCCTTTTTTCTGCCTCAGTGTTGAATATCTTTTTGATGTTCAAGCTCTCTACATAAACCTACCTATTCCAAACTTATCCCTGTCTTAAATCTTAAACAGATTTCCTTAAGTGCTGCTGGTCTCTGCTGTGTGTAAAACTGATTGAAGTTAATTCTTGGGAAGGTGTGAATACTTGATAGGCCTAACCTACTCAGAGTTATCTGATTTCCCACAAAAATATGAGAATAGCTGTTTGTGGGCCTCCTGCTATGATTTAGTATTGGCCCTTCACTGCTTGCTTTTCTTACCTTTCAACCTTTGCTAATGTGTGAGGATTGGGAGATGCTTAGCAAAAAGCTGTCGTATTTGGGGGAATTGGTGTGAAGCTTGACCCACAGAAATGAATTAAAATATAATTAGTTAAAAAACACAAACCTACAAAACATTTTTTAGTTATTGCCAAGAAAAGCTGCCTGTGTGAATGGATGAGTTATGATGATAGTAGCTGACAGTTTTATAACCATTTACAGATACAAAAACTCTTTACATAAATTCTCATTTGTACCTTACCACATAAGAATCAGGCCAAAAAGTTGTATCTTACTCATGGTTACAAAGTATTTGTCACAGATGGGATTTGAATCTAAGTCTTCTTGGTTTTAAGTGCAGCATTTACTATACCCAGCTGCCCCTTAGAGGCATGCACTGGTTGAATTAAATATGAGTAAATCCTTTTTCCCCAAGGAACCTTTTTCTTTTAATACCTTCCCACCACCAAAAAAACAAAACAAAAACAACTCAACCAACTGGTAAAGATCTTACAGTAGTCATTTATACTTGCTTAGGGGTTTGGATTATTCTTTGAGTCAAATTTGTTTATATTTTACCCAAATTGGTTTTGATATTTGAAGCCTTTTATCTCTCCTTGTGAGGTAGTCCCTGGGTGGAGTGAGTGGTAGAGATTAACTCTAGTTTTAGGAAGATGTGGGTTCAAGACCTACCTCTGACACATATTGTCTGCCTAATTAGTGGACAGGTTCATCAATTAGTGCAACAGAAAACTTTGGAAGACCTCTTTTTGCAATCTTTTTACTATCCTTCCCAGTTCGAAGGATAAATTGTCCGTTTTCAAACTTGGAGTCCTCCCCAGCTTATTTTTCTTCTTCCCACGTATCCAGTTAGATACAAAATCTTGTCTATTCTATGTCTTTAATATCTAATGGATCTGTCTCCTCTAGCTACCACCCTGGTTCATTCTGGGGTGGTAGTTGCCCCTTGCTACCTTTTGCCTGAACTATTGTAATATTCTCGTTGGTCTCTTCCCTCTCCAGTCCATAATGCACCCAGCTGCCAGGAGTGAAATTCTTAAGGTGTAAGTCTGACCATATCACTCTTCTGCTCAGTAAGCTTCATTGGTTCATTGGTTCCATATTGCCTCATATAAGCTTGTTTTATCATTTAGTTTTCCACAATTTGTTGTCAGATTCACTTCCAGATTTAAAATGTACTGTGACTTATGGAACACTCTGTGCATTACTCCCCTTCATATACTCTAGCCAGACCAGACCACATGCTGTTACATGACACTCCTTTTTTCTTCTCTGTGCCTTTCTTTTCACAGGTTGTTCCCAGTGCTTGGAATGTACTCCCTTCTCTGCTTTGCCTCTTAGCTTCCTTCAAAGCTCAATTCAAGTACCACCTCCTATATAAGACTTTTCTTGCTCTCTTTATGTGCTAGTGTTCTTCCATTCCTCATTACCTAGTATTTACTTGGGATAGAGAGCTGGTCTTGGAGTTAAGAAGACCTGGGTTTGTCCTACATCCGACACATACCAGCTTTGCCACCTTGGGCAAGTCACTTAACTTTTTAGTGCTTTAGGACAGTGTCGTCAAACTCAAATTGAAATGGGAATCATTAAACCACATATGAGGTTTTCTTTGGGTCACATATTGACTTAGAAAACCATGTGTTTACATAACACATAGATGTTACATATATATTTAGTAATACATCAATACATTAAAATCAGATGGGAACTACATTTTAGTCTGCTTCAGGCTGTACTTAAGGAGTTGTGTATGCTTATGGGGCACATGTGGCTATGTTTTAAATGAAGTCAAGGCAACTCTATGAGACTAAATTACAGAGAAAGTGATGAAATGTATTTGTAGAGGGTTTTCTTCATATTAGAACTTCAAATATCAATGAAATCCCAGATTTGGTCTCAATTCCTATATTTTGTATCTGTATGAACCTCTTGTGTCCCTTGATACAGTGTAAGCCTATTGAGGGTAGGGACTATTTAATTTTGTCTTTGTATCCTTAGTGTGCTTGGCAGATAGCAGGTGTTTAAATATTTGTTGATTGGACTATAAGACCATTTTCTTTGTTAAAACAGAGAACAGTAAACAGGTAGGAAGGGCAGTAAAGCAGTAATGAGAGAGCATTGGATTAGCAAGAAGAGAACTTTGTTCTAGTCCCATATTGCCACTAATTAACAGTGTGACCTTCAGAAGTTATCAACTGGGTTGTTATAAAGGAGCTTCTTTTTCAGATTTGGTATGGATTGGATGATTCTTAAGGTAATTTCCAACTCTTGAGATTATAATTTAGAGAATTTATGATCTCATTGATAGAGGAATTTCTTCCAAAGTAGCAAAACATCACCCATACATGTCTGTCCATCCTGTGCAACTTCTCCATTTGTCCTGGGGATTCCATCTAGCATGCAGGGAATATTCCTTAAGTTCACTTGAAATCTCAAGGACAGAAGAATGTCTCTTAATATTAGGTCTTGCCACTTGACTGATCCATATTTTTTTTTTATCATAGGTTGCATTTGATTGATGATATCCCTTATGCTTCTTATTTATAAAATATTGCAGCTGCTTATGCCTGCCATATATATTTGACACTATGATAACACAGCACTAGAAAAATATTGGTAATAAAAAAGATGGGAGAAGCTTGGGTTCATTTAAAAAAAGTGCTATAAAAATCGTAGTGCTAGACCAAGAAGGGAATTCAGAATCTATTTAGTCCAGTCCTGTCATTGTTCAGATGAAGAATCTGAGGGTCCTGGAGATTAAATGAATTACCCAAGGTCACACACAGGTAGTGTCAGAAACAGAATTTGAATCTAAGTCCTCTGACTCCAGAACCAGCACCCTTTCTGCTGTATGGTACCTCCCTTCCAGGAGATCTTTACAGGTCTCTTCAATCTTTTGTATGAGCTCCTTTCAGCTTTTTGCTTAGTTCGTAGGATTCTAAGGACATAGATTTAGAGTTAGAAGGAATCTTAAGAAGCCGTCTAGTACAACACCTTCATTTTAGAGATTAGGAAACTGAGGACCTAAAAGGTTAAGTGACTTGTCCAAGGCTACATGGGTAATGAGTGACTAATGTGGGATTCAAATCATGACCTCTGACTCCAAAATTCGAATTCCTTCCGCTGCACAAGCTGCCTCCCTAGCTTTCTTATACCAAATTTTCCCTGTCATGCTTCTTGTTTTATAAATACTGCTCATAACCTGCCACCCCCCATCTCTTCAAGAGTTTGCAAATTCATATTCTAAACCAGTGTTGCCATTGGTTGTCATATTCTACTTTTCATCAGTGAAGTCAACCATTAATACGCTTTCTATGGTGGCTTAAATTCTTTTGTTCTCATTGTTACAGCAGCTGTTCTACATTAGTTAAACTTTTATGTGAAATTCATATTTAGTGTTGGACCTTTGGTAGTGGTATCCAGTTAATAGGGATTTGCCTACTTCACTAGTGCATCTGCTGGATCACTGGACATGCTGACATTTAGAGTATTAATAACTAAGTTAAAGTTAATAAATGACCCAAGCTTGATTCTTAGCACCCTCCTTCTCCTTTTCTGCTGTTCTGCCAGTGTCCCTGCAGAAGGGGAAGGGGTACACATGAGACTAAGAACTATTTTACATTTTTCTTTGTTCATGGGTTGCCATGGCCAAGGAATTCATTACCAAGGGGCCAGACTACGGATGATGAACTTCTTATTTAACTCAGCTGTTTTTCCGGAAAGCACAGGCACAGTCTGTTGCTCAGACTATACTTGAAGCCTTTCCAGAATGATAGAATCTGCCAGAACTTGAGTTTCCTTGGCAGAATCTTCAAGTACCCAGAATTACCTCAATGCTACGGTAAAGCATCAGTAGGACAATGTATATGATCCTAAGATTATATGCTTCTAAATTGCTTAATTTCCTGACTTTCCTTTTTCCTAATTTGTAAAGTGAAGGGGGAACCACTAGATTATCACTAGAATTCAACTCAAAAAAATGTTAATATTTGTGGGGCAGTGGCTCTTGAAATCATGTTAAGACTACTAGCAGGGTGACTTGTAGGTTTTTCAGAATAATAATTTAAATTTATATACTACTTTAAAGCTTATGAAACACTTTCCTCATAATACTATGAATTCATGTGATTATTATTAGTTTTTTTTATCTACGAGAGATGAAGTGATTTGTCCCTTGTCAGACAAACAGTAAGAATTTGATCCAGGGTTTCAACCTAGGTGTCTTCATTGCGAGTTCAGTGCTCTGCCTGTAATGCTGAACCTCCCTGGAGGAGAGTTAGGGAATGGCCCAGCAAAAACTGTTGGAATCCCGGTTTAAGGACCTGGGATAATGGGAGAGGAAGCCTGTGTATCCTTTTTACTTGCTTTTCACAGGATGCTTCTCTACCCTGTCACAGATCTCTGACAAGTTCCAGACTTGAATCTTGTATCTGTCTGAATCTGAGTCGTTCCTTCTCTTGTCTGCTCTGTGATATTTCCCCACCTCCCTTCTGCCCTAATACTTCCAAGTACATATTTTGTGCTTGTCACATTATAGAATTCATGATTTTTGGGGGCGAGGGGGTATTGTGCCCTTCTTATTGGTGTCTTGGAAGTAGTCACTCTGCTTCTGAGGTTATTTCTTCCAGTGATAATGAAGTTTTTTAGAATCTTCCTTGCTGATAGAACTATTTCTGTATTTCTTTGAAATAGAGGTTGTATGAATGAGAAGGGTCTCCTGAATAGTCATATAAATGTCTGATTATAACACTTGATCTTAAACACATTCAACACTTTTCTCTGCTGTGGAATATGAAGAAATGAAATTGAATATTAAAGGATTTTCTGAACAGTCAATAGTGTGATTCCTATTTTTAATAGGTGTTCTTTCTGCAGTAAATTATTCAAATATTAGCTGAAGAGAGGATATTTTGTATGGATGCAATTACACCTGTTGGGATTATTTGTAGTACTTACTTTTCACTGATACTATATTGTAAGCTCCCTGATTTTGTCTTATTTTTGCTGCTGTATTTTAAGTATCTTGTGGATAAATTATAGTTTTTACTTTTTAGCTCCCTTATCTTTTTTCCACCTTGTGTCTTAATACAGGAACACTGTAAATAAATATTGGTTGAATTGGTTCTCAAGGCTCTAGTACCAAAAAGATCCAGTAATATGAAATTCCATTCTAAATGATAGTACTATTTAATTCCTTTTGGAAGGAGCTGGGTAAACTGTTTAAGAGATATGGTTAGATTTATATGACTAAACTTTCCCCCTTTTTGATTTTTCTCCCCACTAAATTAAGTCAGTGAAGAAGAAATATCTGCCATATTTGATTTTTCATTGTTCAAAAAAAGGTGAGGGGAAAATAGAGAATCTAAATGCAGTAGTACCATAAAAATCATTGATTTGCATATGTCTTGTAGCAAAATAAACATTTCATTGATGATTAGATTTAACCTTTAAATATTTTTAAAATCATCTGATCTGATGTTCATTTTGGAATGAACTAAAAGAACTAGAGAGAAAATGATGTAATGCATTGTTGTGAAACTCAGTTAGAAAAGTGGTCTACTACAGTGTACAAAAGATTCCCTTTGGGTCATATGTGACTTAGAAAACCCACATTTATGTATTTCTTTTTTCTAATAACATGCCTTGAAACCAGGAAGAGCTGGGTTGGGTTCCAGTTTAGCTCCTGACACATACGCTTCCTGTGATCTCAGACAAGTTACCTAACTGCTCAAGTCAATTCTTTTAGTCTCTAAGTTGCACTGGGGTTGCAAGCTTGCTTTGGTAGTGCAAGTCCCTGTAACATTCTAGTGAAATTCAAGATCCAGGCCCTCTCCTTATCCTTAAAAAAGCAAAGAAACTCTTGAATTCTCTCAATAGCTTAAATTCTGTATGCTCTACTTTGCTTTATGTTGTTTTTACTAATTTTGAAGTGCATAGTATTTAAAATTCTGTTTGTATAGTTACTCTGGCAATAAACTCTTCCTTACTGTTAATAACCTTCCATAAGTTAAAAAAAATTCTCATAATAGAAATGGACATTGTATTCACTTTCATTCATCTATAACTCTTATGTATTGCCCTAAAGGTAAAACAATGTGGTAATTGTTTCAGAAGCTAAAGGTAACCTAGCTGTGTAATAAAAGGAAGAAGTAAAATGAAAAGCAGAAGTTTATAAGATAGGATAGGGAAGAATGTATAATTTACTAGGTAGTTACAGAAAGTATCTAGATGTTACTGCCTATGTGCTTTTTGGGTGATAGTCATACTAAAAAGTGATAGTAAATCCTTAAACTTCCTGGTTCTCATATTAGTATTAGCTATGATAAAATTCATGTAACAGGTTATCCAGCCTACTTTCTCTTCCAGTTTGGCAAGACCATCCTGTAATCATGAAAGCTCTTTTTGGCACCAAAGAGACAAAATCACCTGGACTGGCTTAAATCTTCAGAGAACTACTCTCTAAGCATTTGAATCTCATTATTTAATGTGGGTAGAATTAAGCTGATTAATTTCCTTTAGATTTGGTAGCGTTAACACTTGTTAAAATTTTCACTGGTTTGTTTCAGTCCTGTCCGCCTCTCTGTGACGCTACTTTGGGGTTTTCCTTGACAAAGGCATTGGAGTGATTTGACATTTCTTTTTCCAACTCATCTCACAGATGAGGAACTAAGATAAACTGGGTTAAGTGCCCAGGGTCACGTGACGCAGCTAGTGTCTGAGGCCACATTTGAACTCAGGTCTTCTTGGTTCCAGGCCCACTGCTCTATCCCCTGTGTCACCTAAAATATTTATGTATATTTTTGGTGCCTGTTAATGTTTTAAATGCGTAAGTTGCAGAGCATTCACAGATCTGCATTGAATAGAGGAAGTTTTCTTACCAGGAGTTCCCTGTGCCAGGGAGGAAAATATTTTCAAAATACTTCTACATATGTTTATTGTTCCACTTGATAGTCAAGCAGCCCTGTGAGGCATGTAGCAGATATTGTTATAGTACATGCACTGGGCTTTTCTCCCCACCCCCACTCACACTGCCAATTCTGGTCCCCAGTGAGCGGCTGCTGCTTCTCCTTGTCCCCTGAGAGTTCTAGGGGGAATGAGGAGGTTTTTTTTAACTGTTAGTGCTCACTCATCTCCGATGATGTGCTTTCCCCTATTTGGTACCAGTTAATCAGACTTTACTATATTTCAGATAAAGTAAGAATAATTGGCACAAACATATCTCCCCACACCACTCCTCGCTCCTCCCCCTCATTGTCTGAGACAGGTTGGAATTTAAACATTGTAGAAGTATAAAGAGGAGATCCTCAGACAATATTTCCCTTCTAAATGAGAAAAAACAAGAAGAATTAGGGTAAAATGAGAACGAGATAGTAAAGTTGTTCCATAATGAATGTCACACTGTGTTCTCAAGCAGTTTTTTTCATTTCATGTTTTTGTATTGTTATCCATGGAAATTTAATTACATGTATGATGAGATTAATTTAACATTGCCCCTTGGTGCTAAGATTTTCAATGGATCATAGTTTTAATTCTGGAAGGAGGAGTACATTTGCTGGCTATTCTGAAAGCTAGGAAGCTTTAAAAAAAGAAAAATAGCTGCCTGGGCTTCACTTTCATCTTGGCGTCTTGGCATTTGCAAGTGCTCATTCCTTTTTTTCCTCTTGGAAAAGAAAACTGCAAGCTTATCCTCAATTTTGTCTTTTTTAAAAAAATGAAATGTAATATTTATTTTTTAAAACTTGATAATTTTCAGGATTCTACCATCTTCTTTTTTCATCTCCCCTTGGTTTGTAGTCAGATGGTAGATTTGTCCGGTTCTCAGTTGGGCTAATTGGGCATGTCTGATCTTATACAAGTATGTAAGATAATATTTGTATACATACAATTACATACAGTTAGCATACAGTTAACTTCTAGTATGCAAATCTAAGACATTTTGATTTAGTATTTAGTTGGCTATTTGCTATAACTATAATATGTCAGTTTGATTTTTAAAAAAAGAATAAAATTGTTAATCCCTTCTTCAGAAGCTGAAGGGTCTGGGTAGATTTTGAGCAACCATATATCTCAAATAATAATTGCCATAGGAATTGAATGCTGGCTATATTCCAGTTTTGCTAGTAATATAGTTTACCTGGAGAATTTGTCTTTAAAATATCATTTTGAGGGCTTGATAATTTCTTTAGTTGAAATATGCTATTATTAATATTTATTAATATTAATATCTAGTTGAAATTATGGTGACTGTCATTTTTATTCAGGATATAATTTTGTTTTTATTCCAGGAAGCTCTACAAAGGATTATCACAACTCTGGCAAGCAAAAATGATGAAATTCAGAATTTTATTGATACTCTAAATCATACGCTAAAAGGAGTTCAGGTATGAGGCATTTAAAAACTATTTATGTGGGACAGAATGAATGACATTCAGATCAGATCAAATGACTACAAACATATAGTCAACTCTAGTTTTATTATTAAGACTGTAGTTCTGCTTCCTGTATGTGTATGTCTGGAACTTCTCGGGTTTATCAAGAATTTTATTATTTTCATGGCATATAATACATAGTTATGGCATATATATAGTATTTGTGTGATCTCTTTGTTTTTTGATAACTATATTGTGACTGTATCATTCTTTTTACCTGCTTTTTTCCATTTAGTAAAGCTTATATTATTTTTAAACAGGCCAACTCTTCTAGCATACTTCTAGAATTAGATGAGGAATTTGATGGTCTTTATTCTATATTGGATGAGATGAAAGAAAGTATGACTAATTCTATCAAGCAAGAACAAGCTCGTAAATCACAAGAACTACAGGTAAGTTCATATAATATTTCAAAATTATAAGAATATTTCATTCAGATAATTTATAATCTATTAAATTCTTTGAAAACAAATATGGATAGATAAAAGTATATATGAACTTTAAAAAAATCTCAAATTGCTTGGTATAAGGTATAAATGCTTCTATGGTGATATGTGCTAATAATTAAAAATATGCACATTAAAATCTGCATATCCCTTAATCTGCCAACTGGAAATTTGTGTTAATCTGCATTTTGGCATCCTTCATTTTAGAAACCACACTGGTAGGCTATGTCCTTGTACTTTGAAAGAGTCTTAATGAAAATGGGTAGTTTAAATCATCTCTGTGTTTAATCAAACAGAATAATTCTAGAGGGGGAGATAAAATACTTCTCGATATAGCTAGAGAGTAGAAATAATTACATGAGAAATGCAGCGTTTAAAAAGTAATGGTTGATTAGAAATGGGAGCCATCAACCATTTATTGAGCTTGCACTGTGGAAAGAGTACTATATATTTCCTTTAGACATTTAAAGATTTATTAAGGGTAGAAGTCTAAGCTATACAGAGTATAAAGCAGTTGGAGAATGGGGAAGGGGGGAAGAGAGAATCAGTTGGCCATATTAAAATAAAAGGCAAAGCAATCTAGTTTTTTTTCCTCCAGAGAGTGAAAGTAAAAAGTTCAGCCTACTCACTTTTTATTAAGAGCAGAGAACATAGCGTTTTATTCATTAAAAAAAATAAATTTAATTCAGTTCATTTTTAAGCTATTTAAGTGAAAGAGAAGTCCAAGGGCAAGAGAAGGGAGAGAGATAACAGAGAGAAAAAAGGCAACATTGCCAGCCTACACATCCATCCTTTTCCTTTGTCCTGCCCCTGGTAGAGTAAGGGTATTAGATGAGATGATCTTTAACATTCCTTTCAGCTCAAATATTTTGTGACCTGTAAACATTATTATCCTGTAGGCCCTTACCCACTTAAACACCCTCATCACTTCACAAACAGGTTTATATACTTCCATGTTAATGTGCATATTCTCTCTGGTCCCAGGACCTATCGCTAAGATCTACTCTTTTCCCCATGCCCCTCATTGACCCAAATTCCTGCCTAATTAGGCTCTTTAGTAGTCATTGGGCCTAGTCTCCCTGCCAACCCCCTCTGGCCTTACATCATCTGCTTAGCAGTCTACCCTCGACTGTTTCTATTACTAGTTTCTTCTTTCTACTTTTAAGGCAGATTACCTGTTTTCTGCTCTTTTGTCTGAGAAAGCCAGCTGCTGAGGTGAAGTCACCTTTGGAAGAGGGTAAAAGCTGCTGGGACAATTAGGAAGAAAATTAAATTTTGTGCTCTTATTTGCAGTAGTGCCTAGGGCCAGCCAAAAGGCACTTAATTTTAGGAAACTTTTCATGGCCCAGATGAAATAAAACCTTGATCCTTGAAGGTATACCCTGTTTAGAAAAATGTTTTCCAGCTATCTGGGGGTAAATTATGTACATTGTTATGGGTGACTTTTAGTTGATTATTTTTTTACCGTCTAGTACTCCTTAATCCTCTGACATGAATGTTTTTTATTGTCATCAGCTGAGTTTAGGGTTTGTTTAGAATGACCTCATTGTCTTCTATAATATGTACTAAAGATAGTTGAATCAGAAAGCGGAAGAAATCTGCTTCAAAATCAGCATATCATAGTGGACAAATAGGAAGGACCAGGGTTCAAGTTCTGCCTTTGATATTGACTATGAGACTCTGGGCAAGTCATTTAACTTCTCATTGCCCCCAAGCAAATTTGAGTTGAAAAAGAAGATAAAATAATTAATCTCATCATTAGCAATTGCAGATTCTAAATGAATTTAGAAAATAAAAAACACAGTCTGCCATCAAAGAGATTACAATCTAAATTTTGAAGATTCAGCTATGTTTCGAAATCAAAAGTGCATGTAAGGAAATCTGTAAGGGCAGCTTAAGATACTTATTCTGTGTAGTGAAAAGGGACTGTGGGTTAGTAGGTTTATTTAGAGAATGCTTCCTAGAGAATGTGATTTTTGAGAAGGCCTGAAAAAGGGAAGGGACATTCCAGGTAAAAGGCAATCCGATATTGAAGATAAATAGAGACCAAAGAAAATAGAATTCCATGAATTGTCCTTGAAGCAAAATAGTGAGTTAGTGTTAATTCAGACTAACTCTGATTTAGTTTGCCATATGATCTGACTTTTGAGAATAATACTTTTTTAAATATAAAAATAGAGATTTATTTTTACAGAGGGTAGGGGATTAGTAAATTATATTAACTTAGAGTAAGTAAGTAGCATGGATAGAGCATCAGAAAGCACTAGGGTTCAAGTTTTGCTTCAGACACATATTAGCTATATGACCCCGGGCAAGTTATAGATTTAGTGCTTGAAAGGCTCTTAGTAAAACCATTGAAGCGCCAGCCCTTTCATTTTGCAGATGAGGAAACTGAGGCTGATTGAAATTAGGTGAATTGTCCAGGGTTATACAGCTAGTAAGTGTCTGGAGTAGACTTTCTTGACTCTGAAGTCCAGTACCTTGTCTGCTCTGTCACCATATATAACCTCTTAGTGCTCTAGAAAATTCTCTAAGATTTGTTGAGAAGGTGTTTATTCATCACAGAATGTCCAGTACCAGTGAAATCACAGTTCTAGTCCCAGTCCCTAAGTATGTTACAGTAGATATAAAAAGATAATTTTGGAATTTTAATTGCTCCTATAAATTGTTCTTGAGTTGGATGTTAAGGCACTGAAACCTCCATAAATAGAAAAACTGAGCCCTTGCTTCATGTTAGACATGTTAAACATACATCATTGATCATGAATAATTAAATTATCTGAAGTCTTGTGTGTTGGCTAGATTTTCTGTTGAATTTTGTCCAGGTTGGTCTCAGTTCTTTGATAGTAGAATATAATGAGGAGGGAAAATGTTTTATCAGTCAAGAAATATTAAGTGCCTACTATGTGCCTAATACTGTGCTAAGCAGTGGAGATACAAAAAAGAAAAAGACAAAGGAGAGCCCCTACCCTCATAAATCTAATAGAGGAGACAGTGAAAATAGATACAAAGCAAACTCTATGCAGGATAAATAGGAGATGAGTACAGAAAGTATGCACTGAACTTAAGAGAGTCTCAAGAAGGCTTCCTGTAGAAGTTGAATTCTAGTTGGGCCTTAAAAGAAGCCAGAGAGGTCAGTAGTGACAGTAGAGGAGGGAGAGCATTCCAGGCATGGAGGACAGCTAGAGAGAATGCTCAGAGCTGAGAGATGAGTGTCCTGTTGTTGGTGTCACTGGATCTAAGAGTCCATGTTGGGGAGTAATATGTAAGAAGCCTGGAAAGACAGGAAAGGGCTAGGTTATGAAGGGCTTTGAATGTCAAACAGCGTGTTTTGTATTTCACCTTGGAGGTCGGAGAAAGCCAGAGAAGTTTATTGAGTAGGGTATAGCATGATTGGATCTGTGCTGTAGGAAAATCATTTTAGTGACTGGATGGGAGGATGTGTTAGAGTGGGTTAAGACTTGAGGCAGGTAGACTCACCAACAGTCTGTTGCAGTAACTGAGGTGTGAGGTTGATGAGGACCTGCACTAGAGTGGTGGCAGTGCCAGAGGTGAGAAGGAGATGTATTCAACAGATAATACAAAGGTGAAATTTACAGGCGTTGGCAAGAGATTGAATAGGAAGGTAAGAGTCCTACATTATAAGTCTGAGAGGCTGGGAGGATAGTGTTATCTTCTACAATAATAGGGGGAATAGGAGGTAGAAGAGGATTTAGGGGGAAAGATAATGAGTTCTGTTTAGGACAGACATACTGAGTTTAAGGTGTCTACTGGACGGACATCCAATGTCCGGTATTCTAGATGTCTAAAAAGACAGTTGAAGATATGAAATTGGAGGTCAGCAGAGAGATTGGGGCAGAAAAGGTAGATTTGAGAATCAGCAACACAGAGATGGTAATTAAATCAAATAGTCAAATTAAAAGGGAGCAGATGAGTTCTCTAAGTGAAGAGAGAGACGAGAAGAAGAAAGAACTCTGTGGGGACACCTATGTTTAGAGGGTATGATCTGAAGAAAGATCCAGCAAAGAAGACAGACAAGTGGTCAGATAAGTAGGAGGAAAGCCAGGAGAGTATCCTGAAAAGCTAGAGAGAAGAGAGAAACGGAGAAGAGGGCAATCAACTATCAAAGACTTTGGCAACTAAGAAATCATTAGTAATTGGGAGAGTTCTGATGGAATGATGAGGTTGGAAAGCTAGGTTGAAAAGGGTTAAGAAGAGTGAGAGGAGAGAAAGTAGAGTCATCTATTTGCAGACGACCTTTTCAAGTTTAGCTACAAAGGACAGAAGAGATACAGTATAATAGTGGGAATGGAAGGATTCAGTTTTTTCAGGATAAGGGGAGACATGGACTTGTTTGTAGGCAGTAGGAAGTGAGTCAGGAAGGAAGGGATTATTCCTAATAGAGGGGTCATGAGGAAAAGCTTCATAAAAGAAGGGAGTATAAGATCTTGGACCTTAAAGGAAGGGAAAGATTTTAATAGAAGTGTGGGAGAATATACTTCTAAATATGGAGATAACATTTGCAGATGCTTAAGGGGGGTGGAAAAGATTAGGATGAAATTAGAAAATATTTAATAGTTTATTTTGTCCACTTCCTAGTGAAAAAAGGCCATGTCCAAAAAATGTATTTTGTTCTGCACTCTGAATCTATCACTTCTCCATCAGGTAGTGGGTAGCATGCTTTACTATCGGTCCTCTGGATATATGGTTGGTTACTGCACTGATTAGAATTCTTAAGGCTTCCCAAGTTGTTTTGTAGTGTTCTTATTGTATTAATGGTTCTTCTGGTTATGTTCACTTCCCTAAATCATTTCATACAAATCTTACTAGGTTTAATTGAAACTCTCCATTTCATCCTTTTTATGGCACAGTCGTGTCATTGCAGTCACATAGTATAATCTCTTTTGCCGTTCCCCAATTCATGGGCATCCTTTCAGTCTTCAGTTATAAAAAGAGCTGCTATAAGTATTTTTGTATATATAGGTCATTTCTGTTTTATTTGATGTCTTATGGGATATTGACTTTGTATCAGTGGGCCAAAGGGTATACACAACTAAGTGGCTTTTTGCAGGCCCCTCATTTTACAGATAGAGATTTATTCCCCAAAGAAGTGAAGTAACTTGCTCAGTGTAATAGAGTTAGCAGCCAGATTCTAGATTCTGACTAAGATAAGTAGTTTTGTATTTTAATTAAGCATGGTATCATAGATTTAAACCTGGAAAGAAACTTAAAAGATGTAGTCCAATCCTTTCATTTCATTTGTGTTCAGTTGTGCTCAACTCTTTGTGACATTTGGGGTTTTCTTAGCAAAGGTATTGGGATGATTTGCTGTTTTCCTTCTCCGGCTCATTTTATAGATGAAGAATTGACATAGGATTAAGTGACTTTTCCAGAATCACACAATTTAGTAAATGTTTGAAGCCAGATTTGAGCTCAGGAAGATGAATCTTCCTGACTCCAGGCCCAGCACTGTCTATCCACTACACTGACAAGCTGCCCTTTTCATTTTGTAAATGAGAAAATTGAGACCTAGAAAGTGACTTCCCCAGGAATCACCCAGGTAGTCTCAAGGTGGTGGAGATCTGTAACTTCTTAGCGAAGTGTAACTTGATCAGACCCGCTTCGTAATTAAGTAGATTACTTTGGTAGTAGTGTGAAGATTGAATTAGAGAAGGCAGGACATTGAAGGTAGTCTAAAATCAGGGTCTGAACTAGGGTGCTGATAGTGAAAATGGAAAGGAGAATACGGATGTGACAAATCTTTGGGGTTAGAATTTGCAGAATTTGGCAACTAATTGGATATTCGTGGAGTAGGAACAAGAGTCAGACGATTCTAAGGATTTCAGTCTGGTTAACTGGGAGGATGGTGGATTATTTTAGGAGAAAAAGGACAGGTTTTGGGTGAAAGCTGATAAATTCAAATTTGGACATGTTGAGTTTTTAACTTTTCATGAGGCATTCAAATAGAAATGACCCTCAGGTAAGCTGAAAATATAGAACTGGGGCTCAAGGGAGGGTGGAGCTGGAGTCATCTACATAGAGACAGCGATTGAATTCCTAAGTAGGTGTTGTAAAGAGGAAAGAAAAGACTCAAGAACAGAACCTCAAGGGATCCCCATATTAGAGGGTGGTAGGAAAAAGCAACTCTGCAACAGGAACTGAAAAGGAACCTCATGTGAGAGGTAAAAGAATAACCAGAACAAAGCAGGGCTGTAGAAACCAAGAAAGGAGAGAATGTCAGGAAGGAAAGGGTGTTGTGTAAACAGTGTCAGATATTGCAAAGGGGTCAGAGAAGATAAGGACTTTGAAAATGACACTGAATTTGTCATTTAGTAATTGGTGGATGAACTTGGAAAAACAGTTCCGCAGAATGATTGGAATTGAAACAAAATGTCTGGATTGGAGAAAACTTAGAAGCCATAGATTTTTATAGACTGCTGTTCTATAGACATCTGAAAGTTTACATAATTCTTTATGACTCCTAAATTGTTTTGATGTATATTATCTAACAACTCTCACAGCAAATGTATGGATCAGACAGGGCAACTATTGCTGGAGTTTTTAGATGAAAATAGATAAACTGCTTTGGAGCCTAAGGTTACATGGTTAGCAAGTTTCAAAGCTGGTGCTCAAACTCAGGCTGCTTGATTTCTAAGTCCAGAGCTCTTTTTACTACATTGTGCTGTCTCAATAAGTAACTGAGTTTCAGTTGTGTAATACTAGCTCTACATTTTTATTTGTAAATATAATAAATGATGAAAAAGTTATATTTGTTTATATGGAGAAAAACCATTACTATAACCAGGTTCTTAGACATATTAGTGTTTCATTCTAAACAGTATTATATTTCCATTGAAGCTTTCATTATTTGTAGAGTACTTAAGATGACCCAGGATAATTTTGCTTGAATGAATCCCTAAAGTGACAGAAGATGAGTAGGGCTGATAAAATTGCCTAGAGTTTTATTTGCAGTGTGATGAATGATTACAATCCTATGTGATAGTAGAAAAATCTCCCCCAATTGATAAATGGTCAAAGGGTATGAACAGGCAGTTGTCAGAGGAAGTAAAGCTATCAATAGTCATGAAAAGTGCTCTAAATCACTATTGATTAGAGAGATGCAAACCAAAACAACTCTGAGGTACCACATGACACCTATCAGATTGGCCATCATGACAAAACAGGACGGTAATAAATGTTGGAGAGGATGTGGGAGAGGTGGAACACTAACTCATTGTTGGTGGAGCTGTGAGCTCATCCAACCATTCTGGAGAGCGGTTTGGAACTATGCCCAAAGGGCTACAACAATGTGCATACCCTTTGACCCAGAAATATCACTTCTAGAACTGTATCCCAAAGAAATCACAAAAGTGGGAAAATATTTATAGCAGTTGTTTTTGTGGTGGCCAACAACTGGAAATCAAGGGGATGCCCATCAATTGGGGAATGACTGAACATATTATGATATGTGAGTGTAATGGAATACTATTGTGCTATAAGAAATGAACGGGAAGACTTCAGAGAGACCTAGAAGGACATATATGAACTGATACTGAGTGAAAGGAGCGGAACCAGGAGATCATTGTACATAGTAATAGTCACAGTGTGTGAGGAATTTTTCTGGTAGACATAGTCCTTCATAGCAATGCAAGGACCTAAAAAATTCTCAGTGGACTTTTGAGGTAAAATGCCTTCCACATCCAAAGAAAGAACTATAGAATTGGATCACAGAATGAAGCAGACCATCTTCTTTTGTGTTATATTTTGCTTTGTTTTATGGTTTCTCCCATTCATTTTAATTCTTCTGTGCAACATGACTAATGTGAAAATGTGTTTAATAGGAATGTATGTGTAGAATCCACATAAGATTGCATGCTTCCTTGGGGAGGGAGGGGGAAAATGTCAGACTTATGGAAGTGATTGTAGAAAACTGAAAATAAATTAATTTAAAAAAAGTGATAGTAGAAAAATCTCTTACTGGTTTAACTTTTTCCACTGTATACAGAGTCAGCTTAGCCAATGTAATAATGCCCTGGAAAATTCTGAAGAGCTGCTCGAATTTGCTTCAAGGTCACTAGATATAAAGGAACCTGAAGAATTCTCAAAGGTAAGAAAACAAAACCAAAAAACTTAATCTATTATAGAAAAATAATGTAGAAATTTGTTCTTTCCCCACCGGTTTTGGATTGGGCCCTTTATCACTAATACCTAAAAATAAATAAAATCCATTACCAAACTTGGGATTTCTTGATAAGTATAATGTTATGTACTTTTTCCAAAGCAGACTAGATGTTTGGCTTGATGAGCAAATTAATATAAAATTTCATTTTACTTTGATTACTTATAGTTTCAGATGACTAGTCAAGTGGTCAAATTGCTCTTTACTGAATGTCTCCATTGGTGGTTTATTTTAGGAGCGCCTGTCAGGGTAGCAGCACATTTTTGTGCCATACAAACAGCATAACTAAAAAATGGAAATGAAAAAGGAATGAGAGAAAATAACTATTAACTAACAACTTTGAAAATTTAGTTTGGAATTCTTTGTAAGTTGATCAGACAACGTTTGCTATGTGATGTGCTTGATGCTTGTGAATGCTTTCGCACTATTATTGGAATAGTGTTATTGGAGTAATGATGATATCATTAAATTCACATACTTGATTAAAAATGTAGACTCTCTTTAAAAGTTATATATTTTAATCAGTCTTTAAAATATTAAAAAAAAAAGCTTTCAGGTGTATTTTAGTTGCTTAGTATAATTTACAGGTTATGAACTCCAGAATTCCAGTATGGATAGTTTTAACTCTGTTAATTTTTGTATCACATTCAAATTGAGTTGCTAAAAGAGTAGGCAATGTGTTAAATTCCTCAATTAAAAGTCCAAATCTGATAAATTATATTATTCTCTCTTATCAAGAACTCCCACGTTCAAGTTTGATGATTTGGTCAGTAATTTTTCTTTGTATACTAACATGTAGTGAACAATATCAGATTAAGAAAAAGCAAGTTTTGAAATTGCACTGTCCAGCAGGGTTATTCTTGAGACTCAATTTTTAACGAATTCTAGAGCTGAAAAAACTTTCTGAGAAAGAGAAACATTTAAAACATTCAATGTTTATTTATGCATTGATGTGACCACTCTAACAAAGAAGAAAGATGTGGAGAAGACAAGAATTACTTGAGAGAAATGATTGCCTGCACTTAACATTTATAGGTTTTACAGTGATAGAAATAATTATGGGATATAAGCATCATATCATATCCCCCAGAGGGATATGTCATGTTACATTTTATAATCCACTCTACTTTTTTAATAAAACAAATATTTGGTTGTTTACTATATGGTTGTTTACTTCTATTTTTAACCATCTTTTTCATCCTTTTGCTTATTTTAAAATTAAGATATAAAAAGCAAATCATATTTTTCAAGGCAGAAGCAATAACATTTAATTTTTTTGTTGATTTACGAGAACTATTCTTACTGACATGTGATTAACTTCTTAAAAGGAAAGGAATTAAGCTCAAGTTTAGTTTTTTACTATTAGTAAAGAAAGAACTTGTTAAACAAAGGTATTATTTAAGCTCTCATTTTTGTAAAAACAACTCTTTTCTTTCAGGGTCACTTATCTGGGTCTCTCAGTTATAGCCGAGAGTCAGGAAAAGAAGAAGAAAAGGAACCAGAATAGCTAAAATAACTCAGCTAACTCTCATATACTTTGCCTATAATAGAGCTTCTTAGAGCCTATTTACTATTCTTTGACACATAAAGCTAGCAATCTTGGTTATCTGATTTCCTAGGCCTGAGCAGATTAGAAATAACAAATGAACAAAGGAGACTGGAAGAAAAAGCTGGGTCCATTTACATTAGTAAGAACTTAGAGCAGATAGCTTGACCGAGAAGGAGGAAACACAGGACATTAGATACGAAGCAGAGAAGAGAGCTTTAGAAAAAGAACAGATGTCTAGGGCTTTTTGTATAGTGGCAAGTAGTCTTTTATGCCTCAGTAACTCCTGAAGGTCATAACTTTGTTGCATAAAAATGCAATAATGTTCAAGTTGAAAGGAGGTAAATATTGTTTAATATTCTGTACTTAAGAAAACAGGAAAATATCTAACATATTTTAGAAAAATCCTCTCCCACCTCCAAATAGTTAACCAAAAAAAATTCTAGTATTTAAGGAAGTAGAAAGGCTTCAATTACCTGTAAAATTCATTCATCTAATTATTCCTCTGCATTTCAAGATAAATGAAATAATCTCTGTTTATAGTATAGACAAATGACAGAATCAGATATAAATAACCAGACATTTGGTTAGTATTTTGATATAATAATTACAGATTATTTTCATGTGTATTAAAACTGGATTTTTGACTTAGTAAAAATATTTGAAAATAGGATAGCTTTTTATATATTTTATAATTTAGACTTGAGTAATTCACATAAGCTTCTTCCCTTCCTTTTCTCCAAGTTGTTTTTAACTTGATTTTAGTATAGTTTAATGTTCAGAATTATAGTTTGTTAATATTTTATTATGAGTTTATTTGTACTTAACCTTACAGACTGGTACAAAAATTTAGTCTCCTGATTTTTCAATCCTATCCATGGCCTACACAGCTTACATGATGCATAGAGTGGAACATATCTCCATTTTTATGTTGAAGAAAAAGGTAGAATGTATAGTGAAATTCTCGTGGTGTTCTTTGGATCATAGACCATTACACATAGGAGTTGAATTTAGTTTACTTGGATCAGTCAACAGAATTTTTCAGTAGCTTCTCCCAGGCTGAACAGTGTCATAATGATAATGCTGTAGTCAGGATAGTAACATGGCATCAGTTATCTTCAGTTTTGTTAGATTTCTCCATTGCTTAAAATCTGACTTTTTTTTACACAATCTACATCTTTCAAGTTTTCATTCTGGGGAGTGTTTTTTACAAAAGAATAATGGATTAGGAAATGCAATCCAGTCATAGTCCATCCACAAACAAGAAGTAAAACCTGAGCAAATAAACCACTTAAATTTGGGACCAAATGAGGGAATTAGGCTAGGTTTTTGAAATGGAGCATCTGTTCTACTTGACATCTTTCACAGCACTGTTTTTTGTATTGTAGGAAAAGAATTATTCCAGTCAATTGGAATTTTCTTTGTCTTGCAAAGAACAGTATTGTCCTCCCTTTGTGAACTGGTCTTTAAGGTTCAAAACTGTACTGTCACGTGAATTATTCTTTTGTTCTTATCTCTGTGAAATTTTATGTAATACAGCCTTAGATTGCACAGGGCAGGATTTGCAAAAGCAGAGACCTCAGAGACACTAGACTGCATATGACATCTCTAGTTTAAAATGAGTAGATTTCTTCAGTAATCTTCTGAGTACTTTAAGTAAATACGCAGACCTCCACTAAAATATTAATTTGATAACTGCATCATCAGAGGTGACCCTGGATTCTTGAAGTCTGTTGTCATGTGCAAGCTTTAGCAGATTCTGTCAAGTTGGAAAGGCTTTGAGTATGAACACAGTGTTGGACTGTATGTATGTTGTTCAAGAACTAGCCTGACTGTGTTTAAGAAGAGGCTCATCACTGCATTTTTAACAGTGTGCTGAATTTTTTTGGCCTCAGCAACTTGCAAATATGAGTTATTGAGCCGGAAAGGTGTTGTGTATGAATCTGATGAACTACCATGTTGACTGCTCAAGAACCAGCTTATCTAAGAGCAGAATATCATTATCAAAAGGTTAGTCACCAGATAAATGTTTTTTTGGGAGCCAATTAAATGGATAAAAATGCAAAATAGTTTTTATTTCTGTGTAGCCCCTTACTACTTTTGTAGCAATTATTATAAAATGTAGGAAAAGGTAGTAGAGAGTACTGAGTCATACAGATTTTTGACTTACTAATATTAATTTAACTGTTGATAGTCTGCCTTATATCTCTGTGCCAAAAACAGAGTTTAAACACTTTTGGAACAGTTATCTCATGGTCATGCTCACAGAACTGCTAAAATAAATAAAATAGAATAAAAGCCAGAATAGATAAGTAATGAACATGGATAGATGTAGGGACTGGACCTAATGATTTCTTTGGTTGGAGTTATTCCCAGATGAGGAAATTCCTTCTTCTAATGAACATTGAAACATTTTCTGCAACTTACTGTGTTAGAAAATTTCTTAGGAGGCATAGCTAAGAAGATGGAATAAAGGCATGAAGTCATTTGAACTCTTTCAAATTCCTCTCTAAACAATTGAACAATAATGCTTCCAAGTGAATTCTAGAGTGGCAGAACCAAAAAAAGGAGGGGATGAAACAAATTTCCAGACTAAGACAATTTAGAAGGTCGACAGGAAAGATCTCTCTCACTACGGTGAGAGTGAAGTGCAGTCTAGCACAGGAGCAAGCCAGCAGTGAGACCCTGCTCCAGGCAGCCAGTTCATACCCTTGGGAAAACTGAATTCGCAACAGTGACTTCAGGAACTTTGAGCCCAGACAGTAAGCGGACTAGACACCTGATCAGAAGGAGATTATAGGGGACACTTTGCTGGCACTGAGGGTAGGATGCCCATACAATATTCAAGTCACAGGCCTGGGTCACAGTCTATTAGCCCACTGTAGTGTGCAGAGTGTAGGGGAGCAGGGATCCTGTCATAGTTTCAGGGCGGAAACTTTTCGTTGCTTATAGACCAGAGCACAAGGTGAGGAGAGAACTGACCACATGTCTCCTTAGATCACATCATCTTGGAAGAATTGAAAACTTACAAGTCCCCGGAATTAGCATCACAAAAACCTGAAGCTTGGGACACCGACCCCTCCATCCCAGGAGCAGAGTTCAGCTTTAAGGGAAAATTATGAAATAGTCTGAAAAAGAAAGTTACTGTGGGGACAGGGAAGACCAAAGCACAGTCTCAGAAGAGGACAACGTCAAAATGACTACAGGCAAAGCCTCAAAGCAAAACATATCAGGCACCCCAAAAAATCATTCCTGGAAGAATTCAGAAAGGATTTTTTAAAAAATCCAAAAAGAGAGGTAGAGGAAAAATTCAGAAAACAAATAAGATTTGTGCAAAACAGTCATGAAAAAAGAGTCAATAGCTTGGTAAAGGAAGCCCCCCCAAATGGAAAAAAAATTACTGAAGAAAACAGTTCCTTTAAAAATAGTATTGAATTGGTCAAATAAGAAAGGAGGTGCATAAGCTTACTGAAGAAAATAATTCCTTAAAAATTAGAATTAGACAAGTAGAAGCTAATGAAATGACTCTATGAGACATCAAGAAACAATAAGACAAAGTCAAAAGAATGAAAAAATGTGGCATATTGTTGGAAAAAGGAACTGACCCAGAAAATAGATTGAGGAGAGCTAATTTAAGAATTATTGAACTGGGAGCAGCTAGGTAGCTCAGTGGATAGAGCGCCAGCCCTGGAGTCAGGAGGACCTGATTTCAAATTAGGCTCAGACACTAGCTGTGTGAGCCTGGGCAAGTCACTTAATCCCAATTTCCTCAAAAAAAAACAACAACCACAAAACAACATTTGACTCCCTCTAGCTATGATAAAAAAAACAAACAAACCCCTAGAATCATATTTCAAGAAATTCTCAGGAAAACTACTTCGATAGTCTAGAACCAGAGGGGAAAATATAAATTGAAGGAATCCATCAATCACTTCCAGAAAGAAATCCCTGAATGAAAACATCTAGGAATATTATAGCCAAATTCTAGAGCTCCCGGGTCAAGGAGAAAATATTGCTAGCAATTAGAAAGAAGCAATTCAGGTATCATGGAGCTACAGTCAAGATGACACATGATTTATCAGGTTATACATTAAAGCATCAGAGGGCTTGGAATATGATATTCCAGAAAGCTGAGAAGCTAGGATTACAATCAGCAGAACTGAGTATCATCAGTCCTTCAGGGGGAAAAGTGGACATTTCATCAAATAAAGGTCTTTCTTGCATTTCTGATAAGAAAAGAGCTGAAAAAAATTTAACATTCAAGCACAAGACTTGAGAAAAGCATAAAAAGCTTAGCATGAAAGAGAAATCATAAGGGATTTGATAAAGTTAAACTGTGTACATTCCTATATGGGAAGCCAATATATAATAATTATAAGAACTTTATCATTGTTAGGGCAATAAGAAGCAATATTCATAGAGAGTATGGGTATGGGTTAATTATGTTGGGATGTTTTCCAAAAAAACTGAAGGATTTAGAGGGAGGGATATACTATGAGAAAGAGGAAAGGAGAGGTAAAATGGGGTAAATTATCTCACATAAAAGAGGTGTAAACGAGCTTTTACTGTGGAGGGGAAGATGTGGAGGGTGATAATGGTGGTGGGCAGTGCTCAAATCTTACCCTCATTGAAATTGACTCAAAGAGGGAATAAACATGCACATTCCACAGGGTATAAAAATCTATCCTACCCTGTAAGAAACTAAGAGGGGAGGGGGATAACAGAAGGTGAGGGACTGACAGAACGGGGGATACAATGGGAGACGCAGCATTTAGAAACAAAACAATTGTGAGGAGGGACAGGGTAAAAGGAAAGAGAAAGATAGAAGGATAAATGGGGGAAATGGGATGGAATACATAATACATAACTGATTGTGAATGGGATGAACTCAACCATAAAATGGAAGTGGGATAACAGAATGGATTAAAAACCAGAATCCTGCAATATTTTATTTAGAAGAAGCACTTTTGAAGCTAAGAGACACACAGAGTAAAGGTAAAAGGCTGGAGCAGAATCCGTTACACTTCTGCTGAAGTAAAAAAACAAAGCAGGAGTAACAGTCATGATCTCAGACACAGTAAAAGCAAAAATAGATCTAATCAAGAGATGAAAAGAAACTGTGTCTTGATGGAAGGTACTGAAGACAATGAAATAATAGCAATACCAAACGTGTATAAAATGATATAGCATCCACTTTTTTTAAGGAGAAGTTAAATGAGTTACAGGAGGAAATAGAGAGCAAAACTATACTAGTGGGGGACCTCAACTTTACTCTATCAGAACTAGACAAAACTAACCAAAAAAAACTAGAAAGAATTTAAGAAGGTAAACAGTTTTAGATATGATAGACCTCTGGAGAAAATGCATGGAAATAGAACTATGGAATGGAATTGAATAGAAATAGTACTTTTTCTCAGCAGTGCATGGCACCTAAACAAAAATTAACTGTGCTTCAGGGTATGAAATTTCATGACCAGATGCAAAAGAGGAAAAATATTAAATTGCATTCTTAATCATAATCATCAGAATGCCAAAAAATTACATTCTGTAAATGGCCATGGAAACAGAAATTAATTGGAAACTAACCTAATCCTAAAGAATGAGTGGGTCAGTGAACAGGTCATAGAAGCAGTAAATGGTTTTATTAAAAAGGATGACACAACATACCAAAATTTATGAGATGAAGCCAAAGCAGTACTTAGGGGAAATCCTAATCACATCAGTAAAATAGAGAAAAAACATCAATAAATGGGTATGGAACTAAAATAAACCACTAGAAAAAAAGAACAAATTAAAAATCTCCAGTTAAACACCAAATTGGAAATCCTGAAAATCAAAGGAGAGATTAATAAGGTTGAAAGAAAACCATTGAACTAATAAATAAAACTAGGAACTGGTTTTATGAAAAATGCAGTAAAATAAATGGTTAATTAAATTTAAAAAAGAAAACTAAATTACCAGTATCAAAAATGAAAAAGATGGATTCGCCATCAATGAAGATGAAATTAAGGCGATCATTAGGACCTTTTTTACCCAATTATATGCCAGTAAAACTGACATTCTAAGTGAAATGGATGAATATTTATAAAAAATGTATATTGCTCAGAGCAACAGAAGAGAAACTGACTTTGAGGCCATATCACTATCTGCAAGGCTATGCTCCCTCTCTAATATCTAAATGAACAGCTGTGTGTGTGTGTCCATAGCTCAATTGAATACTTAACATATTCTCTTGAAAGGTAAATAAAAAACTGATTGATTTGGTTTCAAGCTGGACCCAGTGGTAATAAGAAACACAATTTAATGGGATACTTGGTTATCTTAGTTTACAGTGTTCGTGGTGACTATCAGTAAATAGATGGCACACAAACTATACTTATCTTCATAGTCAGTATATGTAACAGAAGAAAAATAGAAAAGTTATGTGAAGAATTTGATGAGTTCTCCAAATAAAATCAACTTTGATACTAAGTTGGTACTGAACCCTCACCTTCCTAGGGAGAACCTTTATTCTGAAAATTTTTGTGAAAGTTTAAATGGCATACAAGATGATGTTTGCATCAATGCTGAAATTAGTCACTAAAGTTTCAGTTTTAGAGATACCTTATTAAATACCCAGACACAAGTGAAAGATGTGAAATCGGACAATGAATGAAGTTGATAGAAATAGTAAATATGTCCTACTAATGTATTTGTTGGTTAAATGTCTTCTCCATGTTCTTTTGTAAATAGGTCTGACTTAAACATTTGATACTGTTCTCAGGAAAGATGTTGACTTTCCAGTTTGCAATTCAAAGAGTAGTGGAATGAACTTTGAACTGGAAATCAAAAGACACTTGGGTTTAATCCTACTTCAGCCACTAACAAGTTCAGTGACATTGGCCTAGTTACTGGGACTCAGATGTCTCACAAAGGGTGTTGGACTAAATAAGGCCCATTCCAGCTCTAAATTCTATGATTTTATAAAAGTAGGCAAAGGGGAAGATGATTAACTTTTGGAGAATATGAATGTAATCAAAGAATGAAAGAGCCTCCAAACTCTGTACAAATGTCTATCTAAAATCTTTTGTGTTTATGTTGTCTGTATTTTCTATTATATCCCTTCACAGTGCTTCTCAGAGAGGCATCCCTTAAAAGTGTTTTAAAAAGGAGAAAGTTCAGTAAAACTCACTAGCATATTGAAAAAGACTGACGTTATATGCAATGTTCCATACATTAAAAGAGAATCATATGGCACTGAAAGTGGTGCATAATTTCTTAACAGATAGAAATTGATTGGTTATAGATGTAGTAATCGTGATTCAGAAAAGTTTTATGCTATGAAAAATTCTTATCATAGCCTTTTGAAAAATAAAGACTTTGAACTTATTAGCTCCTTTTGATCCCAAGGCTCACTTTGATGCTCTATCTTCAAGATTGTAATACAATAACTTGTATTAAGGTGGGGCAGCTAGGTCGTGCAGTGGCTAGAGCACCAGTGCAGGAGTCAGAAGGACCTGACTTCAAATCTCACCTCAGACACTTGACACTCACTAGCTGTGTGACCTTGGGCAAGTCACTTAACCCCAGTTGCTTCATCCTGGGTCATCTCTAGTCATCCTCATGAATATCTGTTCACTAGATTCAGATGACTCTGGAGGAGAAGTGAGGCTGGTGACCTGTACAGCCTTCCCTCACTCAAAACAATGTCAAGTGCAAATCATGTCATCATTTCTCTGATGGTATGGTCTTTGGCAACTAAGGACGAATAGACACAATAACTTGTATTTGGTGAGTTATATGATGCATGTTTTTAAAAAGATTTTCACTTAGTAAACTATTTTAATTATTATTGAACAAAATATGGCCCCCAAGATTTTGATGATTTATTTTAGCTTTTCTTTAAGAACTTAGACATTGTGTCATTTGTGTGTGTATACATACATGTTCAGTAGTGATATTGTTTCATTACCTTTAGACCTTTAGGCATATTGTAGTTTGTTTACTTACTAAGTTTCTTGACGTTGTATATTTTTCTTGTTGCCTTGTCTGAAATCATGACTGTAATCCCCCTTTTTAAAAAGAAATACTTGAGTGGGGTAGAAGCAGAGACTTTGAGAGCTCTCCCCCCAAGCCCAGCCAAATACCTGTAAAAAGTGATTCTCAACAAATTCTGGAGCTGCAGCACCCACAGAATGATGGAGTGAAGCAACTCTCCAGTCCAAGACAACCTGGAAGGTGTATAGGAGGTGTTTATCACTCCTTGCTGGGAGAAGAGTGCAGTCTAGTAAAGGCTGTGCTGGCACAGACAGGACTTGAGCAGTCCTTGAGGGGTTGAGGGGGACTAAATCTCTGGTGCTTGTGGCAGTTTTCAAACTTCACAACCCCAAAACGCCACGGACAAATTGGAAGGTCAGTGAGAAAAAACTTGTCTGACCTGTGTGAGAGAATAGAGTAGTCTGGCCCCAGCCCCAGGGTGGTGGAGGGGGTGGAGGAATGTGGCCGCAGTAGCAACAGGGTCAGTGGGACTATTTCTGGAGCTCTAGGTCCGCAGATTAGAGGGGACACACCGAACAGCTGACAGTATACTCCCCCCATCCCCACTGGAAGCAGAGAAATACCTTGAGAAAGAACTCAAAAGTCAAGTAAATGGGGAAATGAGCAAAAACCAGAAAAAGAATCAGACTATAGAATATTACCTTGGTGACAAGAAAGACCAAAATATACAAACAGAAGAAACAACAAAGTCAAAGCTCCTCCATTCAAAGCCTCCAAGAAAAATATGATTTGGTCTCAGAGTGTGGAAGAGCTCAAAAAGGATTTTGAGAATCAAGTAATAGAAGTAGAGGAAAATTGAGGAAGAGAAATGAGAGTGATTCAAGAAAATCATGAAAAATAAGTCAGCTGCTTGCTAAAGGGGACCCCCAAAATGCTGAAGAAAATAACACCTTAAAAATAGACTAATCCAAATGGCAAAAGAGATCCAAAAACCAGTGAGGAGAAGAATACCTTAAAAAGCAGAACTGACCAGATGGAAAAAGGAGGTCCAAAAGTTCACTAAAGAAAATGATTCCTAAAAGATTAGAATGGAGCAGATGGAAGCTAACAACTTTATGAAAAATCAAGAAATTATAAAACAAAACCAAAAGAATGAAAGAAAAGAGTAGACAGTGTGAAATATCTCATTGGAAAAACAACTAACCTGGAAAAGAGATCCAGGAGAAACAATTTAAAAATTATTGAACTACCAGAAAGCCATGATCAAAAAAAGAGCTTAGACATCATCTTTCAAGAAATTATCAAAACTGTCTTGATATTCAGAGATTAAAATAGAAGTAGAAAGAATCCACTGATCATCTCCTAAAAGAGATCCCAAAAGGAAAACTCCTAGGAATATTGTAGCTAAATTCCAGAGCTCCCAGGTCAAGGAGAAAATATTGTTAAGTAGCCAGAAAGAAATAATTCGAGCATTGTGGAAACAATCAGGATAACACAAGATCTAGCAGCTTTCATTAAGGAATCACAGGACTTGGAATATGATGTCCCAGAAGTCAAAGGAGCTAGGATTAAAACCAAGAATCACTATACTCAGCAAAACTGAGCATAATACATCAGGAGGAACCTGTTCATTCAATGAAATAGAGGGCTTTCAAGCTTTCTTGATGAAAAGACCAGAACTAAATGGAAAAATTTAACTTTCAGACACAAGAATCAGGACAAGAGTGAAAAGGTAAGCAGGAAAGAGGAATCATATGGGAATCACTAAACTTCAACTGTTCACATTCCTGCATGGAAAGATAATATTTGTAGCTCTTGAGACTTTCCTCAGTACAGGGACAGTATAGACAGAGGACAGTATAGACAGAGGACACAGAATGAGTTGAATATGAAGGGATGATGTCTAAAAAAATAAAATTAAGGGGTGAGAGGAATATATTAGGAGAAGAAGAAAGGGAGAAATAGAATGGGGTAAATTACTGTCATGTAAAAGAGTCAAGAAAAAGCTTTTTCAGTGGAGGAAAGAGGGGGGAGATGAGAGGGAAAAAGTCTCATAGAATTTGGCTTAAGGAGGGAATAATGCAGTTGGTTATGAAAATCTATCTTATACTACAGGAAGGTGGGGGGAAGAGGATAAGTAGGGTTTGGGGAGATGATAGAAGGGAGGGCAAATGGGAAGAGGGAGTAATTAGAAGTAAACACTTGAGGAGGGACAGGATCAAAAGAGAGAATAGAATACATGGAGGGAACCAGGATAGGATGGAGAGGAATATAAACTTTCACAACATGACTTTTATGGAAGTGTTTTACATGACTATGCATGTATGACCTATAGAGAATTGTGTGCCTTCTCAGTGAGGATGAGAGGGGAGGGAAGAAGGGAGAGAAGTTGGAATTCAACATTTTAAAAACAAATGTTCAAAGTTGTTTTTCCATGCAGCTGGGAAATAAAACATACAGGCAGTGAGGTATAGAAATCTATCTTGCCCTACAAGAAAATAGAGGGGAAGGGGATGAGAGAAGGGAGAGGTGTGATAGTGGGAGGGAAGACTGGGGAAAGGGGTAGTTGAAATGCACCGTATCTTGGGGTGGGCAGAGGGGAGAGATGGGGAGAAAATTTGGAACTCAAAGTCTTGTGGAAATGAATGTTAAAAACTAAAAAAAAAAGTTAAAAAAGAAATATGTACTGTATAGTCATTTTTGTTCTAGCCTCTTATTTTAATTTTGTATAGGTCACTGTAAAAATGTTTCATGTTGCTGCAAGTTGTAAGGTTTTGTTTTCATATCCATCGTACGTTGGGAAAATTCTGTTTTATTGAGTTTAATCCATTCATATTCAGGGCTAAAGTTGTTAGTTTTCTATTTTCCTTCATTTAATTTAAAAAGTATGAATTAGTATTAAAATTAGGGAGATTTTGTTTCAAGTCCTGCCTCTGAAACATCTGTAGCTATGTGACCGTGGGCAAGTTCCAGACGAGTTCAGTATGTGAATTTGTGAAAGGAGTTTTCACACTTCCTATTTCAATGAAATTTGAGGTACAAACAGTACTCTCTCAAAAAAACCCAAACTAACACTGTTTCATATTGATTTTCCCCTCTGTGCTTTATTTCTTCTGTTGCCTTTGCTTGTACTTTACTCTTTCTTAGTAAACATCTTTCTCCTCTTTTTGCTTTTTCTTTTTTCATATCAGATGGGAAGATGATTCAGAATTCTTCTTATATATGCCATTTTTGACCCAATCTGTTTTCTTAACTTGGAGTAGTATTCATTTATGATGTCCTTTTCTGAGATGTGTCAGTGTATTACTTTTCCTTCTTTATTTCATTCTCCTCCTGATATTTTCTGAAACCTTATCTCCTGTTTATGGGTTCTAAGTTTTAGAACAGAAGGGACCTCTGCTAATCAATTTTTTCTTTATTTTCTGTTTGTACCTCATACAAGATAGGGCTTCTGTCTTTCCTTGGTCCCAGTGGTCTGTTAGCATAATGGCAAATAAATCATGTCTAATCCTCTGTCATCATTATTTGTTATTTAGTTTATGTATGTTTTGAAGAACTATTTTTTTTCCTGATGAATTTCTTTGTGAGACTCAATTCATGAAGGAGGTAGTGTGGTATGATGGGAGATATCTTGGTCCCAGTGCCCATACTTACTCTATACCTTTCAATTTATCTCTATCCATTCTAAGCCCATCTTAAATAGGAATAGTGAGCTATGGAGAACCTAGTTTGCATAGTAAATTATATGCTTTAGTTAGCTAAAATGTAAGTTTCCTCTCTTCCAAAGAGTACAATTTTAAAATTTATCAGTGGAGTTTCAGGAAATCTGAACTGTATTATTGAAAATGAAAAGTGGTAGGTAACGAAAGATTTGTAAAACATCATAGAGGAAATGGACCTTTAGAAGTAATTCCAACCCCCTCATTTTATAAATGAGAAAATGCAGTTGTAAAGATGTGACATAATTTGCCATAGTGACACTGTACATTAATGGCAGAGCTATGTCTAGACGAGGATTCAAATTCTGGTGTAATGTTCAGTCTGCTACATCACATTTTGTCATTATTTTAATTAAACAAATTATTAATATGCCATGTTTGATAATTTAATAAAGCATAATGTTTTGATCTATTGTAAATAAGTCTTCTCTGAGAATAATCTGCCACCTCTGATTCAAATGATATCATTTAAAAATATATACATACATCTGAATTTTAGCCCATATGATCTTTGTACCTGCCAAGTGATTTGAAGAATGTGTTCATTTTAATTGACATATTTTAACCTGGAGCCCCAACATTTATATTTGCCCTGCTATATATCTCCTGTAAGGCTATATAACTTCCTTGTACTTTATCTCCAAATGGCTTATATTGCTTCCGTGATATTGTAAAGTAGGGTGGTGGTTATATAGACTCTGTCAAGGAACAAACATTTGTTAATTTTAAAAATAAATTTTTCTTAGTATCTTTTACTTTTATATTATATAAATTTCTTCCCTTAGCATAGTGCCTGGCAAATAGTAGGCACTTAATAAATATTTATGGAATGAATTAATGAATCCCATATAGCAATTTTTTTAAGTGACAAGAGTAGGTGGAAAAAATTAGCATGCATAAGCATTTATTAAATATTATGAGCCAGGTACAGTGCTAGATGCTGAGGATACAAAGACAAAAATAGGATAGGCCCTGCCCTCAAAAATTGTATATTTTTTATGGAGTAAATAATATGTACATAAATATACATATGCAATTGTAAATAAGATAAAATACAAAATAATTTTTAGTGAGGACACCAGGAAATGCTTCATGTAGGCATTGTTAACACACAAAGATTTGAAGGAAACAAGTGATCCGAAGAGGCAGAAGTGAGGTGGGAGTAAAATCTTATCATTGAGGGCAACAGAAGTGCAAAAATCGGAGATGGAGCGCTCTCTGTGAGGGATGGCAGTTTGGCCAGACTGTGGAGTAAGAGAAAGAAGATAATGGATAATAAGGTTAAAGGATCATGGGCATGAGAGAGAGATTAAGAAAGAGTAGTATAAAATGTGTAAAGAGAAGTATAAAATGGAGAGTAGGCAGTAGTTTTTTATGGCTCCAGATACAACCATCAGATTACAAAAATTCAGCTCAGACTTTGAGTCAAGTTTTCTATAGAAATCCAATCTCTTCTCCTTTACCAATACAGGTGTAATTTGACCAAGGCATCATGGGTCCTTTTCTTCCAGCATTGCACTTTTTTTTTTTAAAAAAAAATCTCTTTATCTTTTCTGGTGTGTTGATCACTTTTGCTTTTATCTGCTCAAAAATTACAAAACATTTTGTTCTTTTATTTCCCTTTTAAGGTATCGCTAATGATATACTGAAAAATATTTCGGATGACTCCCTAGTTTTAGGGAGAAGGCAAATAAATAATTCTAGTTCTTGTTTGAGATACCTTATAGAAACACACTAAGATATGAAGGAATAAATTTGAAAGAGGTTGGAAAGGTAACAGTTTTGAAGCACCAAATTATAAGTGGTTTTATGAACTTTCTCCACTTAGCGTTTGTATAACATCTTTCTGATGAATTCAGCCAAAACGAATACAAGAAAGATGTGTTCAGAGTCACATGAAGTTGGTCTGCAGTGGTGTGCTGACCTCCTTTTGAACTGGCTTATCTGGTTCTTAATCCATTACTACAGTTCTAACATTGAATTCACAAAAGTTTGTGAGTTTAAAAGAGTATTTTCTCATAAGATTTTCTGATAACTTGGGTTTGGTGAATGTTAACTAAGCTGCTGCAGAGTTTGTGTTCTAACTTTTCTTGCATGTTACTGCATTTGAAAGTTGCATGAAAGCACTAACTGCCTTCTTTCTCTTCCCCCTGACTTGCTCCAAGGCTGCAAGACAGATCAAAGATAGGTATGGTACATACTCTACATTACATTTTTTTAAAAAAAAGTATTGATTTCTAAGTCAGAAATGAAATTGTTTTTTGTTTTGTATCACAACCTTAGTGATTGAAATAAAAATACTTAATTGTAAAGTGGGGGAGAAAGGGTACCTTTTACATATCTTTTTGAAATATTCAGTGTTTTCTCTTTATCTTTAAAACTGTTGAGGGGAAAAAATGTGTTTCCTTAGCAATTTCATTTCTGACATTCCCATTTTTTGCCTGATATATTGTACAGTAGGTTCAATACAATCAATTCTTGATTATCTTTTTTAATGAAGGGGAAACATGCTGTGAATTATTTTAAAAAATAGTATTTGTCTTCAAAATTTCATTTTTGTACTTCAGTTTGATATTCTGATAATATACAGGGTTTTAAACATTCTTGGGAGTTGTACTGGTTTTCCAGCATCCACTGCCTCTCAGTGTTTTTTCACTCCATGTTGGGAGCTGACTGTTCATTCTGAAAATAATTTATTGAATTCTAACCTGTTACCTTCTCTTTCCTCATGTCCATTTCTACTTAGTTGCAGCTCATCTAGGAGAAGAAAGATAATGGAGATATTTAGATAGTTTGGTTGTTTTCTGGAAGTAAAAGCAGAATTTAATAGAAATCTTAGGATTCTGGTTAATAAGACTAAAGTTTTGTAGGAATTTTGGGTGGCAACATTTAGATAATATTAGTAGGAAGTAGAAAAGTCAGTGGATCTTCTAGATAATGGACAAGAATTGACTGTATTATGATTATTAGCCTTAAATATATGTCTCCCTATGTTTCCTTTTCTCTATTCCTCTTCCTTTCCCCCCTTTGCTTTGGATTATGAGATTCTTTGAAACCTATTGCTGTTTTAAGACATGGCGCACCAATCTGTGATATATAGGGTATTGTTTCTCCATGGAAATGGGTTAATTGCTAGTCATGAACTATGTGAAAGAATTTTCAAAATCATCAGTATATTTGTGAATTTTGGTTGAGAAATTCAGTTTTCAGTCCATATTCCTCTTTTATATAGTTAGGAACAAGTTAGCTGTTCTCATGCCTATAGATCTTTACAATTATATAATTATTGTCTAATACATTCATTGTAATTTTTTTATTCACATTTTTTGCTTTGCTTATAAATCAAATGGGGAGAGCCAGGAGGAAAAGATAGAGATTTATTTGGAAAGAGAGTTAGTGATCTATATCAGAATTGCCTTTCTTTGTCTTAATTTTAAAATGTATTTTTTTATTGTAAGGAAATAGAAGCTACACAAACTTTAAGGTCAGCAGTTCTTAAGGTCTACATTCTTTTTAAATAGATTTTTATTAAGTTTTTAATATAATTGGTTTCCTTTACAATCCTTTGTATTTTATTTTTGTGCATTTAAAAACATTCTGAGAAGACATCAGTAGACTTCACCAGATCACCAAAAGGGATTAATTCAGGTTTACATAAATGGAATTCTCACTGATCCCTGGCCTGTTAAGAAACTCATTCCTTTCCAGTATCTTCTTTCTAGCATCATCTCCAGTTATAGAATGCCCATGTGATTTTTCTGTGAGAATCTTGTTCCAAACTGCAGCACCCAACCCCTTTGGATAAAAAAGATACTTCATTTTCTGCCTCTTAATGTTTATTTCCATGAGCTTTAGCATATTCTATAGTGCAAAAACATGGAGGGCCTGTAGCTCAAGATCTGTGACCAGATCACAGTGACCATCCCATCAGCAGGCTTCTCATGCTGCTGAACTTCTTGTCTCTAATGCATCATTACCTCACAACTAAAGATTATCCAGACTCTAGGCTGACAAATTTTATTGCCACAAGCTGACGATCAAAATAGATGTTTTCCTTTCCACACATGCCTTGTTCTTATATAATATTCTAATGCCTTGAATTTAATTGAAGAGTAACCACTGGATGCAGAACCCAGCCAACACAAACAATATTTGGGCACTTCTGGCTGTTTCATGACAAAGATGCTGAACTGGGGAAAAAAGAGGAAAAGTATGTGACCCCAGCTTGTTGAAATCTTATCTTTATGGAAGCAGTTCTGGAGCCAACTCCAAGGGTGTCAAGTGCTTTAACTTACATGATGATGTGTGAGAAGTATACCAAGGGTGGCTTTGGGCCAGTAAGAACCTAGACAAAAATTGAGACTGTATGTGAGTGGGCTTCAGCCAAAAGATTCAGGAAGGATGAAGGGCGCTAATTGGACTGTTTCTTGGATTGTAACAGTGTCCAGGATCTAGCAGTCATGTAAATGACCCTGTGGACTTCAGATTTGTATAAGAGTCACTGCTATTGTTAGTACTTTCATTTACAGATGACTAACATCCTTGACCACCTATTCTTCATGATATACTGTTTTATGAAAGTTGCATTCACAGTACATGTGAAGGGTAGATGAGAAGTATTGAGGATACACCCGTTCCTCGTGACATGAAATGAAAAAGTTGCCAAAATGCTGACTGGGTACTAGGGCTTCCTGGCATCTTTGTGCTCTAAGAGTTGTTATCCATGATGGTCAAACTGGTAGAAAAACACCAGTTAGAGATTGAGAGTTCACCCAGTCCAGCTACCTCATTTTATTTTATTTTATTTTAAATTTTAATTGATAATGTCACTGTTACTCCTGAATATATCCCTCACTGCTTCCTTTCTCAGTGAGCCAGTCTCTTTGAATAAAGAATAAAAAAGAGGAGAAAAAAGCAGTTCACAAAAACTAACCAACACATCAGCGTTTGTGATGATACACACACAGTGTTGCAGCGTTCTGCTCTCAAAATTGTCCCATTTTGCACATGAGGAAGCTGAAACTCAGATGTTAAGTGATCTGCTCTTGCACTTTTTAATTACCCTTTGGTTTATCTGCAGTTTTAACTTTCCAGAGACTGGCATTCTGTAACTTTGCCATAAATTATTTTGTCATGTAGTTATATGTCATAAATTACTTCATGATAATATAAATAATAATTGAATTTTATGTCATCAATTTTAAAATACTGATTTTTAAAAGATGGGCCTTTGTTTTAGATGGTTTAGCTCACTTCCTTACACTTCAACTCTCTTTATCATTCCAAGGGTATATTTACAGTGGCTGGCATCACTGACTTTCTGATGTATTACTATTCTGCCTGTGCCATTCAGAAGAAAATCAAGTTGAGGACAACAACATAATCAAAGGAACTGCCTCCAGTCCTGTCTTATTCAGTGGTGTCTCTTCTCTTTCCCTTATCACTTCTTCTACCCCTATGTCTTCCCTCTCTCTCGCATAATTGTGACTTGTTTTCCACCCCTCACAAATGCTATGCTTAGACTATTAACCGCCTACATTCACTCTTGCACTCAGTTGTTGAAAAAAGTCTACAACCTTCACACTTTCACTGGACATGTGTTTCTGGTGCTTTAGGAGTTTTCACACCTGATCCATTTCTCTCTCCCCTGTTAAGTTTGCTTGTAGCTTTTTTTCTACTAGCATAACCTTTTGAAGAACTAAGCCTAGCTTAGACTCCAGCTTCTATATGCTGGGTGATGTAATAGAGAGTACTGGTTTCCTCTTATACTTCTATAGTATATCAACACTATATATCCTTCCTCCCTCCCTCCCTTCCTCCCTCCCTCCCTTCCTCTCCTCCCTCCCTTCCTCCCTCCCTCCCTTCCTTCCTTCCTTCCTTCCTTCCTTCCTTCCTTCCTTCCTTCCTTCCTCCCTTCCTTCCTCCCTCCCTCCCTCCCCCTCCCTTCCTTCCTTCCTTCCTTCCTTCCTTCCTTCCTTCCTTCCTTCCTTCCTTCCTTCCTTCCTTCCTTCCTTCCTTCCTTCCTTCCTTCCTTCTTTGTCTCCCTCTGTGCACATCCTTACCTGTGGGTGCTCTGCTCAAAGGAATATAAATTTTGATCACGTAAATCTTGGAAGATATCTTGGGGATTAGGGGCTAGATTTCCGTTTTTTTCCCTCCTTCCCTGTTTATTATATCATTAAAAAAAGGGACAGTTAACTCTTTTACATTATGTAGTTTCATTTATGATTTCTTGAAATCCAACATTGGAAACCCAGGCTTTGGTAAAGTCCATTGGGATTCAAATAGAGTTATTTGATCATGCCTTAAACCCATATCACTCTGGCTCTCACTGATTGACCAACAATAGGTCCCAGCTCTAGCCTCACTTGGTCTTCATTTGAGTTTGAGTTTTGATGGCTCAGAGTGAATGAAAATGGCAGTTGTTTCTGTTTTGGCCAGAAACCCTAAACGTCTTCCTCTCACAGATTGAGGTTTGTTTGGTTTTTTTTTTGACTGGTCAAAGAGGTCATTTTTTGCTTCCTTTTCTTACCTAGCCTTAATCACTGCATGGGCATTGCCTCAGACAAGCTGAGACCTGGGAAAGACCTCAGCTTCAAAAGACTCAGGTCTCTTACTGCATCCAGGGCCATCTCTAGTCATCCTGATCTATGTCTTGCCACTGGACCCAGATGGCTCCAGAGGAGAAGTGAGACTGCTGACTTTGCACAGCCCTGCCTCCCTTCAGTCCAATAAACTTGCAAGTGAAGACATCACCTTCCTGAGGTCATTGGTCCTCTTTGAGAATGTAAACAACAGCAATATCAACTCTAGGAGGAAAAAATGGATTCCCTTTCTTTTTCTGTTTGAAAGTTGACCATCCACCAGCTTGTTGTTGTGTGTTTGCCTGATGTTCAGTTCTTAACTCATTTGCACAGCAGGGATGACTGATAGGTTCTGAGTTGGTCAGACTTCTTCAGGTCACTTTGGTTTTTCTAGATTCCTCTTGTTAGTGTTTTTACAATACTGAAATATCCTAAACACACACACATACACACACAGTGAAAGGAAGAGATATTATTTCCACCAAGGGAAGAGATGTGAGTCATGAACTCACATTTATATGATGGCAGAGATCGGTTTTTATGGAAGAATGTTTAAGGTGTCTTGACAGAGAACTGAGTAGAGATAAAAGAGATGAGAGGCAATAGATGATGAAAGAATATTCCAGTCTTTATAATGACATGAGGTGTATAGGATAAGGGGAAGATGTGAGCATAATATGGGCACTTTTACTATACTAAAAATTATGGTTATTATTAATAACCACCATATGTTTTCTTTAAGGAGACAGTTTTATTTAAGGGTCGTTGTCGTGCATTTCTGCTTTAGCTGAGACCCAGGGTTGGCAAGGTAGACAGCAGCTTAGGGTACAGCAAGCAGGGGAGTACAAGATATACTTCTTACCATTAATAAAGGTAAATTCAGCTCAATTTAGTAGTCATTTGTTAAGTGACTACTATGCTAAGAGCTAGGGAAATAAGAAAAAGAAAGCTCCCTCCAGTCAAATAGCTCATGATCTAATTTGAGGAAGATGATATCTGAAAAGAAGTTGGAAATGAGGAGCGAACCAGGGAGTATCTGGCATGAGGTTATGATGTTCTGTGGAGTTAAACCACGTAGAACTGCTAATGGAAAGTAGAGAGTTAGGTGGAAAGTTCAGATCCCAGCCTTCTTTAAAGGAAGGCTCAGGGAAGAGTTTAGGCTCTACTCCAGACCCCCAGTCAGAGGGAGAGAAGAGGATGGGAGTTGAGAAGAGGCTGAATATGCAAAAAACTTAGCAAGATGAGATTTCAGGTGATCAGCTTACCCTGTATCGGGTGTGATGTCCTTAGAATACAAACCAACCAGAGTTGCTGAGGATAGGTGGAGAATTAGGTGGAAAGTTCAACTGTTTTTAGTGCCAGATGATTGTTTTCTCCAAGGCACTGAGCTGCTTTCTTGTCCTTTATTATAAAGATTCAAACCTGCCATTGGGCAGTCAGGCACAGGGCAGGAGTGCAGTGGTCAGGCCTTAGAGCAGACCTGCACAACTTGGCAGTGATTGGGCCAAAATTAAAATGGGCTAAACTACATCCGGCTGCAAGTAGGTTGTTAGTGACTCACTTTCCAAGTAAAGATATAATTAATGATTAAAGTACTTTGTAAATAAACCATATCCAGAAAGGGAAATTTCAATTAATATCACTTAATTACACTTAAGATTTTTATTTATCATGAAATCGCTTCTTTCATAGGAGAGACAGACTGGCAATGATTGGTTGCCATGGTTCATGTGACAGTGTGTGTAGTGGCAACCTACCCACCAAGGTACATGATCCGCATGACCACGAGTGACTGGCGGAAGGCAGGTTAAGTCAGGCATGGACAAAGCACTTGTTACAGCTTTACTTTCTTTTATATCCTCCACCTTTTTCAAGAGCTGCCTGAAGTCCTTTGGTGGGCCACATGTTATATGCACTTTGAATGTTTGCCTTCATCTTGAATGCATGCTGGAGTTTGAGAGCTAGCGAGGCAGGTAACGTTGGGGCATCTCTGGAGAAACGTATCACTGCAAGGGAGGTTAGAAATTGGAATGAGAGGTAATCTGACAAATTTAAAGTGCATTTACATTTATAATTCTGTTTTGGGGTGTGTGGAAAGCTGTTTGGAAGGACATAGCCATCGTAGTGCAGCGGAGAGAGGACTGACTTCTTAATCTGTTTAATCCAGTCTATCCATCAAAATATATATATATATATATATATTTTAAAATGTGTGTATAAGTATAGATGGAGTCAGGATCTGGGTTCAAATCCTAAATCAATCCCTCTTCCTCAGTTTCTTCAGCTATAAAATGAGTTTGGATTAGTAGGTGTTAGTGGTCCTTTAGAGGTCTAGATCCATGATCATCTACAAAATCACAGATCTGCCACTTCCTCCCGTGTGACTATAGGCAAGTCACTTACTCTCATTCTATGTGGGAGTTGGACTAACTGATCTCTAAGGTGCGTTCCAACTCTAAATCTCTTATTCAGTGATCTTCACGTTCATTTTAAAGCGTTATAAATAGAGGCATATTAGTAATAGTAGACTTTTTAATATAAAAAATAAAGTACTTTCTATATAATCTCCTCAAGCTTCACAACAACCAAAATAGGTAAATATGAATATTATTCTACCTTACAGATAAGGAAACTGAGGCTTCGACAAGTCAAGTGACTTGCCCATGGTTACATATGAATGTGTCTTAGGTGGGATTCCAGATTCTAAATCCATACATTTTTTTAGTTACCTCAGGCTGTCTTTTTTCATAATGAATCAAGCCATAATTAAAAATGAAATATTTTTATGTATTTAAAACCATTATTAAGCTAAGCCATAAGTGAAATATGCAGGCTAAAATACTAAAGTGCGGCATTAAGGCATCAGCTTGTTCAGTGTAGTCAAGAAGTTCAAGTTTTGAAAGTAATGTAGACCTTATATGTAATGTATCTATATAAAATATATGTAATGTATATGCTTTATATATGTACATATATATTTTACAGTCCTGTACATAGTTTTTGCATTTTTCACAAAGCATGTATATTGAATGATACAGTTTTATTTGAAGGTTTTGGTAATTCTTTCCAGTGTGCCTTTAAAAAATGATTACTAAACAGTAAAATTAGCTACTTCTTAGGTGTCACAGATTGGTAGATTGGAGTTCACATGTAAGGTTTATTGCCTTTAAAAATGCATGAATATTTTTAAAAGCATTTCATTGTACCTCAGTACTTGGAACTAAAATTCCTGTATAGTTTGTGATAGGTTTGATGGGAACCAGATTATTTAGTAGTCTTCATTTGTTCAGCAAGGATTTACTTTTAATGCTTTGCACATAGCTTTTTCAGGTGTCAAAACTGCTTCAAAAAATAGGAGACAAGAAATTTTCTTTCTGTGACTTGACCCAACGTGACTGCTATGTACTAGAATTCCAGTCTATTGAAATGGTGCTTACCAGGAATCTGAGATTGAATTTTAATCTGAGTCCTCTTCTTGTGCCTTATTATTCATACTGTTCTGTTAAAACACCTTTTCCCTAGACTTGAAATTAAATAATGAAAGGCAGTCTAGTCTGGTTGAGATATCTCTTGATTTCATGGCTTGATTCTGATTCTCTGGTTAGTTAAGTAGATATCTCCTTCTTTACTCTGTGTTCTGGGTGCATCTCTTATTCGTGCTTGGTTGAAAGGCTTAGTTTTCCCTGACTTCAGTCTGACAACCAGTTTACCATGCATGTGGCAATTTATTATGCTTGAAAAATTTATAATTTTAGGGGAAAATGTAACATTTAGAAAATATTGGGGTTTTTTTTAGGCAAAACATTAATTGCAAATGAAAATAAGCCATGCATTATTTTTATCTTATTTTTGTCCAGATTTTATGATTTCATTCCTGTAGAAGTATCTGAGAAAGGGATTGCCCTCTACCAATGAAGGTTGTTCACTGTTCCGCAATTTATATAGCCTTACAGAGTAGTTGGGGCACTAAGAGTTTAAGAGACCTGTTTGGGTTCACATAGCCAGTATGTGTCAGAGGTGGCACTACTTCCTTTTGACCTATTAATTAAAAAACAAATGTATAGGAATTAGATAGATTCCTATATAAATTCCCATCTAAATCCCATTTTGATAATGAATTGATAAGTTAACCTTTTAAATGCATCTATACAGACATTTTGTAAATTTAAAATACTCTATCATAGTCAGACCACATCTAGGATGTAGTATTTAATTCTGGGCTCCACAGTTTAAGAACAATATAGATAAATTGGACAGTGTCCAGAAGAGGGCAACCAGGATGTTGAAAGTCCTGGGTTCATCAAATGACTTATTGGTTGAAGGAACTGAGGATGTTCAGCTTGGAAAAGAGAAGACTGGCAGAGGAGGAAAGGGGACAAGGGGACATGATAGCTGAATTTCAAGTGTTTGAAGGACTGTTATGTGGAAGAGTGAATTAGACTTCAATTTAGCCCCATAAGGCAGACCAGGAGCAATAGGATGGATGTTGCAAAGAGGGAAATTTTGGTTTGTCAGGGAAAACTTCCCAACTATTAGACCTGTTCAAAAGGAGACTCTACTGGGTAAGATCTTCAGGCCGGAGGCAGGATGGCCACCATGTTAGGTATGTGATAGTGGATTTCTTTTAGATGTGGGTCTAACTCGTATTCTGTGACTTTACGAAAGTCTCACATTTGCTAGCCCTTGCTGTCTCAGATAATCTCAGTATTTTAACATCTTTAATTTTAAAACAATTTTTAAAATGCAGTAGTTGTACCTTAATTACAAGGCAATACAATATTATCCTAGTTGTTGATCATTTACCTCTTTCACCTCGATCCTCTTATTCCCATTTACTGAGCTCCATGTCTTCTCTTTTGAGGACACGTTTTCATGCGGACTAATAGTGAAGAGAAGAGTTTGAATAGAAGGAATTATTTTGTTACAATTTTTGGGATTTGGGAAAAAACCTGAGACTGGCATTGTGAGATTTTGGTATATTTTTACGTGTAACTGGTGGATAATGTTTAATTCTAAGAATATGAATTTCTGTAAGTTTATGCAAATATATGTTGATTTTTTGGTTATATACATACTATATATATGTACACATACATATATAGTATATACATATGTATTGAATGAGGGTCACCAAATCCACTGACAAATTTTAATTTATCTTCATATTAAAGAACATTTCATAATTTTCAGTGTAATTTTAGAAAGAACCCCAAAGCATATCACAATTGGACATTGACATTTATCTTTGGTACCATCTCTTGAAATTATTAAACATTTTTGCATTTATTCATTTTATGAATTAATTTGATAATCTCTCATGCTTTTTCCTCTTTTTTTAACCATGTCACTTTTGTGTTTGATGTAGAGTCACAATGGCTTCAGCTTTTCGCCTTTCTTTGAAACCAAAGGTCAGTGATAACATGACTCACCTAATGGTGGATTTTTCTCAGGAAAGACAGATGCTCCAGACTTTGAAGTTTCTGCCAGGTAAATGTAAAATTAATGTGGTGTTCTCATATTAAACAGATCTTCTCCCTTAAGTTTTTCCGTAGTGTCTGATTGTTTTCAGTTAGCTCTAAGTGTATGGACAGAATTAACAGCCCGGTCCTTTTGTCGTTTAGCTGTTGCGGCTGTGCCTGCCTCTTTGTGACCCCACTCGGAACCTTCCTGGCAAGGCTAGTGGAGCGCTTTGCCATTTCCTTCTCCATGTCATTTTGCAGATGAGCACCTGAGGCAAACAGAGCTTAGTGACTTGCCCAGGGTCACATAGCTAGTAAATGTCTGAGCACATGTCTGAATTCAGGAGGATGAGTCTTCTTGACTCTAGGCTTGGCATTCTATCCATTGCACCACGTTTAATAGAGGGTTGATTTAAAATAAAATTAGTGTTTTATTTCTTCCCCAATTACATGTAAAAGCAATTTTTAACTTGTTTTTTTTAAAAACTTTTGAGTACCAAATTCTTTCCATTTCTCCTTTCTCTCCACCCTCATTGAGAAGGCAAGCAATTTGATGTAGGTTGTACATGTGCAGTCATGCAAAACAGTATTTTCATGTTAGTCGTGTTGTGAAAGAAAACACAGACAAGAAAGCAACAAGAAAAATCAAGTAAAGAAAACGTATGCTTCAGTCCACATTCAGTCTCCATCAGTTCTTTCTCTGGAGATGGACAGTATTTTTCATCGTAAGTCCTTCAGAATTACCGTAGGTCATTGTATTGCTGAGAACAGCTAAGTCATTCACAGTTGATCATCATACAGTGTTGCTCTTTCTGTATGCAATGTTCTCCTGGTTCTACTTTTTTCACTTTGCATCAATTCTTGTAAGTAGGTTTTTTTGAGAGCATGCTCTTCATCCTTTTTTATAGCACAATAATATTCTATCACAATCATATACAACTTGTGTGGCCATTCAGCAGAGTGTTAATTTAAAAAATGACAAAGGTATGGTAAAATTTTTCATTAAATAGTCCATTCTGCTGTTGTATGCATTATTATTATTTTTTTTTTTACTAATTTGCCTGTTAAAATAATAGTTTGTGTCCAATCAGGTAGACAAAGTGGGTATAAATGATGTAGTTTTTTTTTGAAATGTTTAATGGATGATGGCTTGGGAAATATGTAGTAAGTTTAGAGTTAACGTAGTTTTGTTTTGTTTTTTTAATTTAAAGTAAGATGTTATTGTTAAGACAATGCATATTAGCTTGAAAAAACTTTTAAAATCTAGCTAGAGAGGTGGATCAAATAAAGTTGCACTTGTGTAGTAGGTCTGCCTTGGCTGCTGAGCCTGACACTGAATAACTGTTCTTGTTTTAAGACACTTAAATTATCACTTTGGATACTATTAGAGACCATGTGGTACAGTGAAGATACCTTGTAGATTTGGAGTCAGCTGTGGTGGGGCCTGGTACAAATCACTGGACTTCCTGAGCCTCAGTTTCCTCATTTGTAAAATAAGGAATATAGAATAGATTATTTCTAATGTACCTTTCAGCTTTAAGTTTTGTGAGCTGTAAAATGGAAACAATAATGCTAGTACTACTGGTTTTCCTTAAAGTTAAAAGGATTAAATGAGATGACTGTTTTTTAAGGGTTTAAAGGCTATCTGGACATTAACTATTAATAATAACAATGGAAGTACTAGTAGTCATAAAAATTAGTGATTATTATGATTGAATCAATCAATAATTAAGCATTCATTAAGCATCTGCTGTGTGGAAAACTCTAGTCTGGGTGCTGGGCATACCAAGACAAAAACAGAAGCAATTCTTTCTCTCAAGTTGCTTTGATTCTTTCTGGGGAGACAAAATGTACATATACAGGGTATTCCAGAGGTCCTAGTGCAGTTTTAAACTTTAATAGCTAGTAAACACTGGTAATAGATAGCTGGCTTGATTAGACTGGGGCAGCTAGGTGGCACAGTGAGTAAAGTGTTGCCTGGAGTCAAGAAGACTCATTTTTCTAAGTTCAGATCTGGCTTCAGACACTTACTTGTGTGACTCTGGACAAGTCACTTAACCCTGTTTCCCTCAGTTTCCTCATCTGTAAAATGAACTGGAGAAGGAAATGGCAAACCTGTCTAGTGCTTATGCCAAGAAAACTCCAAAACAATCACCAGAGTCAAACTCAATTCAAACTGAACTTGATTGGATTATGACCCTTGAGAGTTACTTGCCTTTGTAAATTTTAATCATTTAAAATTGCACCAAGACTTTTGGACTTTCTGTATAAGCATATACAGAATAAGTACATATGGAATAAACATAAAAATAGTACAAGTTACTTAAGGAAGATGAGCATTACATTTTGGGGTGATCAGCAAAGACTTTATGTTGAAGCTAGTGCATGTGCTGAGTCTTGAAAGAAGTTAAAGATTCTTTCTAAGACAAAAGTGAGGAGGAACTTAAGGTAAAATGTAAAATAAGTACTATATTAATTGAAATTTACCCACTTCTAAGTGTTTTTCAAAAAAGTCATTAAGCCACTAAAATTCTGTAAGTTCTGAAAAATTTGAATTGGTTCTATGCTAATCTGTGTTACTCTTTTAATTATAAAGTTGAATTCATTCAACTTAATGAAAAACTGCTATATATAAAGTTCTTGCTTGTCAGGTGCTGAATAAGTAAATTAGCAAATTTAAACAATTTCAGATTTTTAGAAAGTTGTATCTAAACTCTTTAGTTTGCTAATGTAAACCATACCATTGTCAGTTAACTAACATAAGCCTATAATGTGCTTGTCCAATGGATGATATGGAGGAGCAGAAGACATGGCTTCAGCCCAAATGGTTCAGGAGATTGTAGTCTTTTGGGGAAGAAAAAGACGATACACATGAACTAATTACTGTCTATCATGGTAGATTTATTTGCCTTGTAATATTCATATGCCACATAATCCAATATTTATATATGCATATATTTACTTATGTATACATAGTACATAGATGTATATTGCCAAAGAGCACATATTTTGTACTTTATTCATCTTATATTATTTTGTACATTATTCATCTCTGTACTACTATTCATCTTTTCTTAGCACTCCTAGTATATGCTGTCCAATCAAATATCTAATATATTCTGTTTAATATATGAAGCATATGGACGAAATAGAAAAATAATCTATATCTTTACTCCATTTCAGCCATAGGGATAGTTACAACTAGATCTTGACATTGTAAATGTTTGACTTCCCTGATTAAAAGTTGATATTCCCCTGTCTGACCCCTCCTATCACTCCATTTCTCTTTATGCCTCATTCCTTCTATACTTGTTTCTTAAACCTCATGAAGATTTCCATTCCGTCTACCCTTCAAGTATTTTTTCAGACCATTATCTCTGCTCTGACTTCACTTTTCTCCTTCTCTAACTTCAAATAAATAGGTAGCCATTTCAACTCTACATTATCTTCTGCTCTGGAATTTCATGTCTCCTTGTTGAGCTGCCACTTTTCTTTTTAAACATCCAGCCCTGAATTCTTCCTCCTCTATTCCTGGTTGTGAGCTGCTGAACTTTCAGAAACTAGAGAAAATTCATAACTGTGCTGGGAATGTTATAACTTTATGTTAACCAGGCCTCAAGTGGACCTCCACTGCAGCAAGAAAATAATTTTGTTCCTCCTTAATTGATCCTTTTTTGGAGCTTAGCAAGCGGGGATGAGTGACTTATCCAGGGTCACATAACTAGTAAGTATCTGAGGCTGCATTTGAACTCGGGTAATCCTGACTGCAGGGCTAGTACTCTATCCACGGCTCCCTCCTAATTGACCCTTAATCTCACACTTCACAGAACCTATTCCAAACCTCATCCCTCTTCAAGTGTTCCACACTCCTCCATCTGAGATGGAGAATACTTTATTGAAGAAACTGAGACCATTCAACGTGAGCTCCCTCCTTTTCCATTCTCTTCATCTTAAAACTCTTTAGAATTATCTCTCTTTCCTCCTTTTCCCAAACTTCTGACAAAGAAATGGGGCTTCTCTTTGTCAGGGTCCATCCTTCTACCCATGCGCTTCATCCCATTCCTTTTTGCCTTCTCCAGCATATTTTACATCCTTCCTCAGTCTCTCCAATACTTAAATCTTCAACCTCTTCCTATCAATAGGTTTCTTTCCTACTACCTTCAAATGTGCCTGTCTCCCTCATTCTGTTGTCCTCATCTCTCCACCCTTTCTGAGCCTTTTCTGAAAAAGTCCACTTAAGTCCACTTCCTCTCCCTTCACTCACTATTTAATCTTTTACAATTTGGTGTGTGACCTTAATAATTACCAGTGAGCTCCTAATTTACAAAATTGAGTCTTTTCTCAGTCCTAATCTTTCTCGGTCCTAATCATTTATCTATTATATTTGACAATGTTGACCAGCCTCTTCTGGAGACTTGCTCTTGTCTTAGTCTTCATGATGCTACTTCTGCTCTCTCCTGGCTTTCCTTTTACCTCTTTGATTATTCCTCAGTGACTTTTGCTGACTTTTTATCCACATACCCAGTAACTGTGGTTGTTACGCTCTTAGTAACCTCATCATCTTTCTGGAGTTCAGCCCTACTTTCTATTCAGATGGCTTTCAGATATATACATCCAGTTCCAGTCTTTCCCTTGAACTTCAGTCCTGCATCACCAATTACCTAGGAACATTGCAAATTGAATGTTCCAAAGACATCTTAAACTCAGCAAGTCTAAAACTGAACTCATTTTTCCATTAAACCCTCTCTTGTTCCATATTTCCCTATTTCTGTTAAATATGCTTTTTCTACATTCACAACATCTTTTGCTTCTGACCCTTTTTTCTGCTCACTTTGCAACTACCTTAATTCAAGTCTGAATCTTGAAGATTATTGAAATGAATTCCCAGTTGATTACCTGCTTCAAATCTCTCCCTACTTCAGCCTATCCTCAACAGTCTTGCCAAAGTGATTTTCCTTAAGCACACATTTAATCATATGACACCTCTACTCAAACAACTCCAGTGACTTATTGTGTCTAGCTTAAAATTTATACTCCTACGTTTAGCTTTTAAAGCTCTATTGCACTTGGCCCCTAGTTTCGTTGAACATTATTTCCCTTCCCAGTTGTACTCATCTTATGATTTCTTGGGCCATACTTTGCTGAAATTTTGCTTCCAAATGATGATCTATATTCACATCCTTTCATAAAGTCATTAACTTCCATTAACTTTTGGGGGATTTTCTTGCTCATTTATTGTTTCCTCTATATTTGAAGAGATGCTGATATAGTTCATATGTTAAGATTTTATCTTACTGCAAGGTAAGGTTGAAGGTGTAATCTCTGATTTATGTTTTCCATCAAAAAATGGCAAGTACGTATTGAAGGAGCTCATTAAAAGATGAAGATTAATCTCATTTTAGGAAATTGAATAAGGAGCTCATTCTGCAATGTTTGACTTTAAAAAAATATTTATTTATTTCCACAAGATTTTGAGTTCCAATTTTTCTCCCCATCTCTCCCCTCTCCCTACCGCAAGACATTGCACATTCTGATTACCCTTCCCCCCAATCTTCCCTTCCTTCTATCACACCCCTCCCTTCCCTTATCCCCATCTCCTCTATTTTCTTATAGGGCAAGATAAATTTCTGTACCCCATTTCCTGTATTTCTTATTTCCGATTTGTTTTTAAAACTTTGAGTTCCAACTTCTCTTCCTTCCTCCCTCCCCACCCATCCTCACTTGAGAAGGCAAGCAATTCAATGTAGGTTATACATGTGTTGTTATTCAAAAGATTTCCATAAAAGTCATGTTATGAAAGACTAACTATATTTCCCTCCATTCTATCTTGCCCCCCATTTATTCTATTCTCTCTTTTGACCTTGTACCTCCCCAGAAGTGTTGACTTCTAATACCCCCTCCTCCCATTTGCCCTCCCTTCTATCATCCCCCACACACACCCCACTTATCCCCTTCTCCCCTACTTCCTTGTAGTGTACGATAGATTTTCATACCAAATTGAGTGTGCATGTTATTCCTTCCTTAAGTCAAATGTGATGAGAGTAAGCTTCACTTTTTCCAACTCACCTCCCCACTTTTCTCCTCCATTGAAAAAGCTTTTTCTTGCCTCTTTTATGAGAGATAATTTGCCCTATTCTATTTCTCCTTTTCTCTTCCTAATATATTCCTTTCTTGCCTTTTAATTTTATTTTTTTAGATATCATCCCTTCCTATTCAGCTCACCCTGTACCCTCTGTCCATATGTATATAATCCCTCTAACTACCTAAATACTGAGTAAAGTCTCAAGAGTTACAAATATAAGCTTTCCTTGTAGGAATGTAAACAGTTCAACTTTAGTAAGTCCCGTATGATTTCTCTTTCTTGTTTACCTTTTCATGCTTCTCTTGATTTTTGTGTTTGTAAGTCAGATTTTCTATTTAGTTGTGGTCTTTTCATCAAGAATGCTTGAAAGTCCTCTGTTTCATTGGATGACCATCTTTCCCCCTGAAGTATTATCCTCAGTTTTGCTGGGTAGGTGATTCTTGGTTTTAACCCTAGCTCCTTTGACTTCTGGAATATCATTCTGAAACCTGTGATCCCTTAATGTAGAAAATGCTAGATCTTGTGCTATCCTGATTATATTTCCACAATAATTGAATTGTTTCTTTCTAGCTGCTTGCATTATTTTGTCCTTGACCTGGGAACTCTGGAATCTGATTGCAATATTCCTAGGAGTTTTCCTTTTAAGATCTCTTTCAGGAGATGATCAGTGAATTCTTTCAATATTTATTTTACCCTCTGGTTCTAGAATACCAGGGAAGTTTTTCTTGATAATTTCATGAAAGATGATGTCTAGCCTCTTTTTTTTTGATCATGGCTTTCAGGTAGTCCCATAATTTTTAAATTGTTTCTCTTGGATCTTATTTTCCAGGTCAGTTGTTTTTCCAGTGATAGTTCACATTGCCTCCTATTTTTTCATTCCTTTGGTTTTGTTTTATAATTTCTTGATTTTTCATGAAATCATTAACTTCCATCTACTCCATTCTTATCTTTAAGGAATTATTTTCTTCAGTGAGCTTTTGGATCTCCTTTTCCATCTGGCCACGTCTGCTTTATAGGGCATTCCTCTCCTTAATGATTTTTTGGATCTGTTTGCCATTTGGGTTAGTCTATTTTTTAAAGTGTTATTTTCTTCAGCATTTTTTTGGTTCTCCTTCAGCAAGTAGTTGACTCGTTTTTCATGTTTTTCTTGCATCACTCTCATTCATCTTCCCAGTTTTTCCTCTACTTTTCTTACTTGATTTTCATGACCTGTGACCAATTTATATTTTTCTTGGAGAATTTGAATGGAGGAGCTTTGACTTTGTTTTCTTCTGTTTTCATGTTTTGGTCTTCCTTATCACCAAAGTAAGATTCTATAGTCTGATTTTTTTTCTAGGTTTTGCTCATTTCCTTAGCCGTTTACCTGACTTCTGAGCCAAGGTAGTTCTCTGCTTCCAGCAGGGGTGAGAGTTGTATTGTCAGCCGCTCAATCCCCCCACAGTCTGTGGGCCTAGAGCTCCAGAGACAGTCGCTGTCTCTGCCACTACTGTTGCTGTGATTGCTGCAGGTTCCTCCGCCCATTCCCCCCCCTGTTTCCCCCTGGGGATGGTCCTGGACCACTCCCCTCTCCTTCACTGGTCCCACAGGCTTCTTCCACTGACCTTCCAATTTATCCTCAGTGTTTTGGGGTCCTGAAGTCTGGAAACTGCCTCAGGTGTGAGAGATTCAGTGTCCCCAAGGCCTGCTAAGGTCCACAGCCCACACTAGACTGCACCCTGCACGCTGCGTGGTGTGATAGACACTGTCGTGGGCTGAAGATTTGCTTCACTATATCATTCTGTAGGTTCTGCAGCTCCAGAATTTGTTTAGAGCCATTTTTTTTACAAATATTTGACTGGGCTTGGGGGCAGCACTCTAGAAAGACCATGCTGTTACTCTGCCATCTTGGCTCCTCAATTTTCAATATTTGACCTTTTTGTAGGGATTTTTTACATAGGATGAAGCCCTTGCTAGAATTAACCATAGTGCCAAAAAATTTCAGTGACTTGTTACTCAAATGTTTATATAATGATTAGAAACACAAAATAGATTAATTTTTGAAACCTGAACCAAATGCTTTTTTCACCACCATCTTTTATAGGAAAATTACTACTAGTGAAGTTATTTTAGCTATTTGTTTTGATATCTATTACATATTATTTTTATATTCTTCTTGCATTTTGGATCTGAATATTTACATCTTGATCTTTATTTGTACTTGATTATACTATTTTACTATACTAAGCATAGGCTAGAAGTATAAACTGCTTGAATCCAATTGTCAGGGATATCTAACAAACCCATTTTTTCACCTCACCTTTAACATGAATGTTTCATAGTGACGTACTGCTTAAAGTACAGTAGATGACTTGAAAACAAGATAAAAGATTAGTAACTGTTCTTAAATGTTGACAATGAATTATTTCTCTCATTTCCTTCTTATTTGAGTATTAGGACTCAATTTTTAATTTCTTTGAAATTATTCATTGCTTTAATGCTAAGGAATTGGATTGTCATTAAAATGATTTTATATAAAACATTTTGTATTTTTAATGACTCAGTTCAAAAAAATATCTTTTTTTTAAACAGAATGCAAGGAATCAGGATAAGTCACTTGTCTTAATTGGAGTTGCTCATACAGTTCAAAAGCAGAATGAAAATATAAATGTTTGAATGACAAACATAAATAATTGATTAGAATTGTAATAACTTTTTTTCCTTTTCTTGTAGTTCCCAAAGCTCCAGAGATAGATCCAGAAGAATGTCTTGTAGCTGACAATTGTGTCACAGTTGCTTGGAGGATGCCAGAAGAAGATAATAAGATTGATCATTTCATACTAGAATACAGGAAAACGAATTTTGATGGACTTCCACGTGTAAAGGATGAGAGATGCTGGGAATTAATAGATTACATTAAGGGCACTGAGTATACACTCTCTGGTAATGACTATAAATTCTCATTTTCAGAAATCAGTTCGTGTAAAGTGCTGACATGATGAGTTGCTATATAGGAAAGATGCTTAAGAATCCTACATAAAGCTTAGTTTAAAAATATTCATTATCTATGTGTTTCTGAAGTTTTTAACTTACTTTTTATCCTCCTCTTGTTGCATATTCTCTTTTATAACAAAAGGTACATCTTCTTTTTTTACCGATACTTATATTTTTGAATGTTTTTATTTTCTTGAGATATATTCCCAGTAGTAAGATTAGTAGATCAAAGCATATAATTACTTTCATGATTCTTTTGGCTTCTTGGCAGATTGCTCAACGCCAACAGTGTGTATATATGTGTTTCTTTTTTTCTAACATTCCAGACAATTATTTTTTACTCAATTGCTGTTTAATTTGCATTTCTTTAGTTGTTACTGAAGTTGAACAAATGTTCAGGTATCTGTATGCTATTTGTGTTTCCCAAAAATAGAAATTATCTGTATATATACTTTGACCATTTATCCCATATATGTTAGATATTTTAGACATGTCTTTAGACATTTGTGTCAGTTTTTTGTGAATTCCGGGTATCCATTCAAGTCAACAAGCATTTATTAAGCATCTACTATATGCCAGGGACTGTGCTAAAGCACTGGCAATACAAAGAAAGGCAAAAAAAAATAGGACCTGCTTGCGTGGAATGCACAGTCTAATGCAGGGGAGTAGGGACGGAAAACAGCATGCTAACATCTTTGACCAAACTATCTATCTAAATGATGAACTGGAATAATCATCAGAGAGAAGGAACTAACATTAAGAGGGATCAGGAGAGATTTCTTGTACAGGATAGAATTTTAGTTGAGACTTCAGGGAAGCCTGGAGGTAGAGAAGGAAGAGTATTCCAGACATGAGAGATAGCTCGGAAAAATACATGTGTTTGGGAGATAGAGTGTCTTGTTTGAGGAACAATAAGGAAGTTAGTGTCCTTGGATCATAGTGAAGGAGAATAAGGTATAAGGTTGAAGATGGACTGGAATGGGGAGAGACTTGAGGCAGAGAGACCAAACAGTAGAGTATTTCAGCAGTCTAGACATGAGGCGATGAGAGCCTAGACCAGGGTTGTGATAGTGCCAGAAGCAGGAAGGGGAGCATACCAGAACTTGTGAAGGTAGACCACAACAGGACTTGGCCACAGGTTACTATAGGCTAGGGGAAAGGGAGAGGAGTGAGTAGTGGAGGAGGATGCCTAGATTGAGGGCCTGGGTGATGCACTCAACAGTAATGGGGAAGTTAGGAACAGGGGAGGATTTGGGGAGAAAGATATTGAGTTCAGTTTTTACATGTTGAGTTTAAATTGACCATGGGATATTTAGTTTGAAATGTCTGCTGGGCAATTAAAGATGAGAGACTAGAGGTGAAGGATAAGGTTAGAGTGGATTAGTTGACCTGAGAATTATCAGCATAGAGGTGACAACTCAGTGTATGGTGGAAGTTGATGAGATCATTAAACAAGGTACTATAGAGGTAGAAGAGAGAGGGTTAAGAATAGAGCCTTGGGGGACACCTACAGTTTCTGTGTGTGACCTGAATGAAGATCCAGCAAAGGAGAATGGGAAGTGGTTTGATGCATAGGAGGAAAACTAGGAGAGAACTGTGACAGAATCCTAGAGAAGAGAGGATCCAGGAGAAGATGGTGATTGACAACAGCAGAGCCTATAGAGTTCAAGGATGATGAGGATTGTGAAAAGGTTATTAAATTTGTCATTTGTCATATCTCACACAGTTTGCTAAGAGGATAAAGGCATGTGTTCAGGCCTCATCTCTGAGTATCTTTTGAAGCCTCTGCAGTTTCCGTGTCCTACACACTTAAGGCCTGCCCATTTCCACCACCAAGACTTGGGATGTTCTCTGACCTTAATAACTTATTGAATATCAATCCTGACAAGCCAGAGCAGGGGAAATTTACTTTACTCTGCAGTGCCAAGACAGATGGAAGCTTTCTTGTGCACCACTTTCTTTTTACCTCATAGCTAATTGTAAAGTTTGTTTTGTGGCTCTTCTGCAGTCCTTCAGGTCACTGTAATATTATAGGTCAAAAGCTGGGTGTCAATCTGATCGCTGCCCGATATTGGGGACAGCTGGTATTTCTTGAAGGCCTGAAGTCCACTGTTGAAGTCTTCTTTGCATCAGAAGAATAGCCAAACACCCTCAAGTTTATCAGAGAGTCTTACTCTGACTTGAGTTGGTGCAGAACACTGTGACTCCCTCAGGTGATGGTGATACTGCTTCATGAAAGTTCCCAGTGTTTTAGTGGGTGACCTGAGTGTCCTGCTCAGTTTGGGTAATGAAGCAAGCAGTGGCTATTCTGGACTTCGTTCAGTCCTGTAGGGTCACTATCTGCTCTCAGTTGAAGGGAAATGTGGTAGCTTTAGTGCATGACAGTGACAAGACAGAAGATGAGGAGAATGTTGTACTGATGAATGCTGTTGGTCACCAAAGCAGTTTGATCCTCTGGGCTGAGGGATTGGTAACTGGATTCTGCAAGGAAGTTCATGGGCAGTTGAAAATCCTGTGGAGGAGATTGCAGCGGCTAAAGGTTGAACAGACTCAGAGTCTCATTTATCAATACAAAATACATGACAAGAGTGTGACCTTTGCTAAAGGACTATCTCCTGCTGTGCTGTGACTTGATCTTTGGACTGTGAATAGTGACATGCTGACTATTCTTAGACTTGAGAGAAAAAGCCACTCCATAAACGGACTTTCCCCAGCATTGTCTTCAGCTAATCAGACAAGCATGGGTACTTCAGATGTGGCTCCCATGGTTGAAGCCCAGGGCAGGACTGCTGTATTTGTTTCCTGCTTCTCTGATTCACCACTGTTCTCAGTAAGCAGACCAAGAGTGAATTTGGAAACCCTCAAGAAATGGGCATCCCATCTGTTGTTTGTGGGAAACTGAACCCCAGATTCTAGTTTTGGGCTTTGGATGTAAACATATTCACTGTGGGCTTATCTTGTTGGTGTATATGTGTAATTTATTTAATAAAGCTTTAAATAGAAAAAAAATCTTTGATGAGGTTGGAAACCAGAATGCAGAGAGTTAGGAGTAAAAGGAAAGCAGTAGAGACATTTGGTGTAAACAGCTTTCTCAAGGAATGCAGCCAGAAAACAGAGGAAACACTGAGACACAGTAGCTAGGAGGATGAGTGGAGTGAACCTCCTTAATATATGGGAATTTGTAGGCAGTAGAGAAGCAGCCAGTAAATGGGAAGAAATTAAAAAGGTAAGTGAGAGAGTAGAGGTGGTAGAGAAGATAGTCTGCTGGAGAAGATGGAATGGGATGCAATTCCTGAGTCAGATCTTCTTTACAAAGCCAAAAGTGTTTATTTAATGCTTTAATGTTAGCATATTTTGTTTTTATTTTTATTTATAAATGACGATCATGTTTTTTCAGGATTAAAGTTTGATTTAAAATACATGAAATTGAGTTTCAGCTTGCAGCAAGACTGTGGCAAAAGAGAATTCTGATCCAGAGGTGTTTACTTTGATGAGGAGAAGGGCTGTCTCTTCAGCTGAGGTAGGGTGAAGGAGAACACAGTGGTAGAGGGGATAAAAGGATGCACCAAACTTGCCATGTGAAAAGGTAGCAGATGCGTTTTTGAATGGTAAATATGGATCGAATGAACCTCAGAGGAGAACGTGATCTCATGTTTTTTAGTGAAATATGAAGTAAGGCTCTCTAATGAGAAGGGGAGGGGAGGGGAGCCATGGAAGGTTTGAAGAGGGATGGAAAGATCTGGAAAAGGTGTTGTGATGATAAATGAAATAGTGAACTAGTTAGGGAGTAATTATGCGTGTAATAGGCCTTAGTCTGGTGTGGGTCCGTTAGAGATTATATAACAGTGAAACCAGTTAACACAGTCTCATGATTTTTCCCACCTTTGTTCAGGAGCTCATGAGTGAGAATGAAGGGAGCAGAAGTTGTGAGTGATCTAAGACAGGCTTTGGAGGGCAAGTTCTGTGACAGGATGAGTGGGCTAGGAACTAGAGAAAAGAGGGCAGGAAACCTCAGGATGAGGAACGGAAGAATGTGTAGGTAACACAGGAGAGATGGCTTAGGGAACAGCTGAGGAGTGGAGTCAAGATGAAGAGCAAGTGGCACACTTATGGACAGAGGATCTGCATGTGGAACTGAGGTAGTGAGGAGGAGTAGGTCAGAGGAGGGTTAAAGGAGTAAGTTGAGAAATTGGGAGGTTGCTGGCTTTGTGGGAGTATCAGTAGGTATGGTATAGTCCTTTAGCACTCACTGAGGGGAAAAAAGAGTGTCCTGGAGTTTTGTTGATAACACTTCCAGATTCTTGATTAAATGATAAATATGGATTGAGTGAACCTCAGAGGAGGAAAGAGGTTGAGACTTCAGGTGTGGGGAGCCTGCACCCTCAAGGCCACACGTGACCCTTTAGGTCCTCAAGTGCAGCCCTTTGACTGAATCCAGACTTCACAGTGTGATTGAATTCAGTCAAAGGGATACATTTTTAAGGACCTAGAGGGCCACATGTGGCCTCAAGGCCATAGGTTTCCCACCCCTGGTTGAGTGATAGTAGTAAAGGGAGAGCCTGGAATTGACTTTGGAGAGCAAGGACTATTCCAGCTTCCCTGTCTTGACCAGTGAGTTGGGGGTAAAGTGAAAGTTCAACCAGTGCTGAAAAAGATGGGCAGGGATTCTATGTCATCAGGAAGAAGCCAGGTCTCAGTCATTGCAAGATGAATGGGAATGGGAAGGAATGGGAAAAGAAAAGATTTAAGATGAAAGCAAGTTTGTTACCTATGGAGTAAGCATTTCCTGGAGCACAGTGGTATATTGTGGGGAGAGAGATTGGTTTGAGGGGGAGGGCAATTAGGAAGTGGGCAGTTGGTGGATGGAGAAAGAAGTTTGAACAGTGATAATTGGGGGTTCAGAATCATTGGGATGGGGAGGATATTATAGGGTAGGAATTTGTTAATCATTGGGGAATTAATTTAGGTAGATAATCATTCCTAGGGGTTTGGCCTTGTGATGGCAAGCAAAATAAGATCTTTTGCTGTTTTTGTTTTAGTATAATCAAGTGCCTCTGATTCAATCTTGCCTTTATCAATTAGGAGTCTTTACTAGGAGTAAAGTAGAGAAACAAGAATTTCTTTAACTAGAAACAGTATATGTATTTGTATTGTCAGTTGTTTTAATGTGATTAGAGATCTTTCCCACCCATTAAAGGGGGTGTTTAAGGGGAGTTTGATTAGGGAAGATCTGTGGGAAGGCCCATGCCTTTTGTTAATGAGACACTGATTCTCAAGGTTTGTGATGCCCTCTGGCTCTAAAAAGTGTATAAAGACTGTGAGGCACGTTTTTATCTTGGGACTTACTGACTGGAAATATTTGTTTGGCCAGACAAGGACTTTGGGAAGCCTCTAAGGAACCCCCCTGCTTTGAAAACCGAGATATCGATGCTTCCCTCTCTGGTAACTATGGTTAGGCACTTGGACCTGTCTGTTGATGGTCAGGTAGAGGAGGCCATGTCTGTTGATCTTTGACTTCTCTCTATTTTCTTTGAAGTTCAGAATGCTGACTGCCCTGAACTAGGTGAATGATATATGTGCTTGGTTAAAGGAATGATACATGTGTTTGACTAAAATGGTTGTTAACCCCTTGAAAGTTACTTTCCTTTTATGGATGTAGATCTAGGAACCTGTGATAGCAGACTCCTCTGTGTATGTTAGGGTACTTACTGATACAGGCCTGGGTAGAATCCTCTGCATGTAGCCCTGTGTAACTAGAAAATTGGAAAGTAAAGTAGGGAAGGGAGGTGCCTGCATGGTGTTACACTCAGACGAGGCAGTTGGTGAACATGGAGTGGGCAGGAGAGAATGTGGTAATAATGGTTGGCCTAGGAAGGCAAGGGATCTAAGAAACTCTCCTTTGTCTTCCAGACTCTTCCCTTTATATGAATTTTACCTTGTTTTTCTATGGGCAGATAAGTCTGTCCTTGCCCTCCAAATATACATAGTACTTAGAAGGCAATTAAGTGGCATTGGATAGACCACAGGACCTGGAGTCAGAAAGACCTGAGCTTCAATCCACTTTAGACACTTAAGAGCCGCGTAATCTTGGGCAGGTCTCTCTGTTTGCTTTAGTGTCCTCAACTCTAAAATGGAGATAGTCATAACACTTACCACGTAGGCTTGGTGTGAGGGTCAGATGAAACAATGTTTGTGTGAAGCACTCAGCACAGTGCCTGACACATGGTAGGAACTCAATAAATGCTTGTTTCCTTCCTTCTGTTTCATTGATTGTTAAAAATAACTAATATGATGGCATTTTAAAGATTAGCTTAATATTATCTCTGTATGCTGTATTTGTAATACCTTATCCTTTGGTATCTTAAAAATACTAATTTTGAGTGATTTTCATGGGAAGATCTTAATGATAATATCATTATTGAAAAATCTAGTTATTTCTTCACTTAATGCACACTGATTGGGAAGCATAGGTTGACGAAAAAGTTCAGTGATGTAATTCCAATGGTCAGAGAGCTTAGAAACGTGGGGGGAAAGTGGAGAATCATACATTATAATGCGAAGGATAACAATGAAAGCTAGTAGGACAAATAAAAAGGATAAGGCAAATTAATTCTGATTTGAATAAAGCATGGAAAGCTATATAAAACTGCCAGGTTTACCAGGGTATCATTTGCTTTTTTATATTATGTTATGTTATATTTTTTATATTAAATGATAGTACACCTTTAGGCTTCTCATTCCTTTTGAAGAGAATAAGTTGTTAAATAATGAAATCTTTGATCCTATAATTGAATTGGAGACTGAGAAGAGGTAGGATGTTTTTGAGCTTTTTTAGAAATCTTAAACCATCTCATTATCATCTGTATTTGCTTTAAAAATGCTGTGTTTCTTTAACTGAAATTCTGCACAAATAATTTACCTTTTTTTGAAAAGAAAATCTGAGTGAGATGCTCTTTACAAGGCCAGGCAAGTTGTTTATAATGGTAACATTTTATGGTTTTATTTTCCTTTGTAAGTGAAGATCTTTTATGTTCTTTCAGGCTTGAAGTTTGATTCAAAATATATGAACTTTCGAGTTCGAGCTTGCAACAAGGCGGTAGCAGGAGAGTATTCTGATCCAATAACATTGGAAACCAAAGGTAAAATGAATAGCTACGTAAGAAACAAAATTTCTGTAGTCATTTAAGGTTTTGTGCCAGAAGGTTAAGATTGAATTGGGGAATCTATCAGGCTTGGCTCCATTTTATCTTTTTCTTGATGGCTTCCTTTTTCTTGATGGTTCATTGAGATGTGTGCAAGAGGCAGAGTGGACGCTGAGTATCCTCGGTGGGCATCTTAGTCTCATTTCACTGGAGAATGACTGAATTATGAACAGGCTGTTACATGTATTGGTTTGAGAGCCATAAATGCCCTTCTATATAGTTTCCTTCTAGATTCTAGAAAGATTTTTCAGTTTCCAAGCATTTTATGTGCTGACTATATAGTGTCTTCTAGTTTTATAATGGTCATTTTAAGGTTTTTTTTGCCTTGGGATCTTTTGTCCTGTATTTTTTCTTTCCTATTTCCTTTTATTCACCCTTTATAATTCAGTGACCAACAGAGAACCAGATTCCTGTACCTGAAGCTATTACTGTTGTCCTCTCGAAGTCATTTAGGATTAAGTCAGTGTATGGCCAATGGGGTTTTTCTGGCTTGAGGCCCCTTCTCTTGGGGTTGGTGCTGGATCCATCATAAAAGTCCTAAGGATTTTGGAGAGATTTTTGTTCTGCTTCCACTTGATGTGCCAGCTTTTCTGACCCTACCTGAACTTATACCCTTACCCCTCCTTGAACGGAACCAGCCTCATCTCCTAGAGATGTCAGTAGCAAGATATCTTAGAGTAATGGAAGTAATCAAGCAAGTAATCCCAATCTCAACTGGACCAGGCACTGTGTATGTGGTTTGCTGCAGAGCTTCCTAAATGATTCTCAACACAAATATTCAGTGGAGAGGGCACAGAACCAAGATACAAGGGAGAGAGACATAGTTGGGGCCACAAACGTCCCTTGTATTCTTGCTGTTGTCCTTGGTTAGGCAAACACTAGATTTAGTGTATTAGACTTGGCTCAGGGATGAAGGGGGACAGCTTAATTCTGTGAATAGGGGTAGATAAAGAGACAGAAGACTTAGGATCCATTCTGTTTTTCTTTTTACTAACTACCTTCTGGACCTTCATGCTTATTCAGTCTGTAAAATTAGGGAGTTAGACTAGATGACTTCTAAATGCCCTTGTAGCTTTAATTCTATGATCTTGTGACCATATAGCAAGATGTCTTCCTCACATCTGTACTTTTAGTTTTTTTTTAACCTTTAAGTTTTTTCTTTGTTGTAATCTTAATTGGACACTAGCAAAAACTTTGCAGTTGATCCTAAGGCCTAAAGGGAGATAAAGTATTACCTAGTTTTTAAAACACTGCTTAAATTAATATAAAAACACAGTTATCACAATGATGACCCTTTATCCTTTAATTCGTGCGTGTAGGTATTCATTCACTTTTGTTTCAGCCCCTGTGGCAGTAACAGCAGTGTGGCAATAATGCCCATCCTCTCAGGGCTGGTGATCTGCTAGTGTATTTCTTTGAGTTGTTTTTGGTAGGCGTTACTACTTGTCACAATGAAGATAGGGCTAATTCAGAACTGTTTCCTGTATAACAAAGAATTATTTTTATTCCTTATTTTGTCCTGTGTTTGGCCTGAATGGTAGTCATCACATCTTTTTCTGAGGTTCCTTCTCAATCAGTCATAAATGATTCTAATATGTATCATTACCTAAGCTGGGGAACTAGTTTCTAGGGCAGTATACAGAGTAAGAACTTGGACTTTGGGGACACCCTGTACTGTGACTGAAAAGAATTGTTGGGGACTTAAATGGTGTTTAATGATGGGGTAATAGTTGCACCAAAAGTCATTGTGTCATATAATGGATAGAAGCCTGACTTTCTCTGATATGAACTGGATGTATGACCCTGGGCAAATCACTTAACTTGGCAGGTGTCCTAGGCAGTTCTCTAGGGCTCTGAGTTGGGGAGGAGGTGCTGATTTACATTTGTGGAACAGAGGTACTCATTGGTGGTTCTGTAAATGAAGTCACAGGTCTTGTCCAAAAAGCATTTGGTTCCATAGTGGTGTAGTGTAGAAGGGACCAGACTGGAAATGGAGAACGGTTTTCTTGCCCCCATCCTTGCCATAGGTAACTAGTAACCTTACCATTATTATTGATATTTTTACATTTAGTTTATCAGTTTTATTGGCGTATAGTTGAACAAAATAGTTCCTGCCATCCTTTATTCTTCATTTGTTATGATTTCTTTTTCATTGTTGATACTGGGAATTTAGTTTTCCTTTAAAAGAAATCAAATAAGCAAATGGGTTATCTATTTTATTGTTTTCCTTCAAATAAAAACCAAACTTCAGCTCCTTGTTTTATTTTTTTAATTCAGTGATTTTGAAATTCAGTTTATTTTTAATGTTACTATAATCTCTTTTTTGATTTTCAACATTTCTCATGATACTTAATTGGAATTTTAAATTTGTTTATTTTCTAGGTTTTTTTTTAATGACTAATTGGTTAATCTGTTCTTTTTCTCTTTTGTTCATCAAAGCGATTAGATATCTAATCTTTCCCCCTAAAAACTGCTGTTCTTTGCATCCCACAATATTTGGTATGTTGCCTCATTGTTTCACTTTCTCTACTGAAATTATTTATAGTTTCTGTGATTTATTCTTTGACCCAACAGTTCTTTTAGATTTAGTTGATTTGTCTTCAGTTGATTTTTAATGCTTTATTCAACAGCCCTTTGTTGACTGTAAATTTTTATTAAGTTAGCATCAAAGTAATTAAAGGATGTATTTAATATTTATGGTTTTCTGTATTTGTAAAGTTTTTATGCTATAATTAATACCTTGTCAGTTTTTGTAAAGGTACCATATATAACTGAGAAATATGTATCTTCTTTTCTATTTCCATTAAATAATTGCCAGAACCTTATCATGGATATATTTCTAAAATTCTTTTCAGATCCTTAACTTTTGTGTGTGTTCTTGCTAGATTTTTCTAGCTCTTTGATTGAAACATTGAAGTTTTCTACTATTAGTTTAACTATGCATTTCTCTCTAATACTTTTTACTTTTATTTTTAAGTATTTAGATTTTGTGCCATTTGGTGCACATACACTAAATTTTAAAATTAATTCATTGTCTGTGCTGCCTTTCGGCAAAATTTAGCTACCTTACATTAATCTCTTTTAAAGTCTATTTTTGCTTTTTTCTTGTCTGAAATCATCATTGCTACCCTTGCTCTTTTGATTTCAGCTGAAGCATCATAGATTTTGCTTCAGTTCCTTATTTTAACTCTATAAATCTTTGTTTCAACTGTGTTTCTTATAAACAACAGTCTTTTATTATGCTTTCTAATCCATTCTGCTATCCTCTTCCATTTTATGGATCAGTTTAATCTATTCACTTTCAGAGTTATGATGGTAATTGTATTTCCATCCATTATGATGTTAATTGCATTTCCATCCATCCTGTTCTTTTATACTTTTCCCTCTTTTTGCCTGTACCCTCCTTACAAACAGAAGAGATGGTCTTGAAATAGGATTTGAAAAATTTTTGTAATGTTGACTGCCAGGCACTGTATTAAGCGCTTTACAGTTATCATCTCATTTGATTCTCAGGTAGATGCTATTGTTACAAGTTGTGGAAAGTGAGGCAGACAGCAGTTGAGTGACTTGCAGACAGTCACACAGCTAGTAAGTGTTTGTGGCCGAATTTGAACTCAGGTCTTACTCCAGGTCCTGCGTCATATCCACTGCACCATCTGGCTGCCCCAACAATGTTTATAGCTCTTTCTAAAAATATTTCTTCAACATGTGACTAGAAACTACTCTAAGTATTTTAGTCTACAACATATTACTTTATCTAGGATCAGTCACATTTCTTAATATGAGATCTTACAACCAGTACAAGGGGAGAGTCTTTTTAACCACTCAGTAGATAAAGTTGTCCGAGGATTTCTGATTTTACTATAGGATTATAAGAGTTAGTGATGGAAGTGAACTTGGTGGTCACTCAATCACTCTTTTCCCACCCTACTTTTATAAATAAAACTGAAAGAAACCTTAAAACTCTTAGCTAGATCTTTAGACTTCTACTGTCTGTTGTTGTTCAGTGAGTTTTCAGTTGTGTCCGACTCTTTGTGATCCTATTTGGGGTTTCCTTGGCAGAGGTATTGGAGTGGTTTGCCATTTTCTTCTCCAGCTCATTTTACAGATGAGGAAACTGAGGCAAACTGGGTTTAGTGACTTGCCCAGGGTAACATGGCTAGTATGTGTCTGAGGCCAGACTTGATCTCAGGAAAATGCATCTTCTTGACTCTAGACATGGCATTTCACTGTGCTACTTAGCTGCCCTTGTATTTGTATACTTAGAGGCTAAGTAACAGAACCTGAAATAGAGTAAATGCTTGATACCTATCCCTCTATAAAATGAGGGTGTGGAGACCAGATTATTTCTGATGTCTCTCCTTTGATTCTGTGTTCTTAAGTATGATGGGCAGAGTGCAGTTTACCAGATTTCATACCTTTGTCCTAGGGCTACTCCTTTTACCACTCTTCCCAATCAAATCTACATATACTTGCTCTGTCCCAGAAAAATGGCAGGATATGTGCCCTGTAAAGTGTTGTCCTGGGAACCCTCAAAATGTATGTTATCTTCCCAGGAAGACTATTCATGATAGTTTAATTTTTTATTATGCTTAAATGTATTTACAAAAGTTTCTTGTCACAGTGACTCCATGAGACAGTCAGTATGAGCTCCATTACCTTTTTGTCCTAGTAAGACCAATAGCGAATTTCAGCACTAGAGGCTTTTTTTTTTTTAATATTTGAAATCACAAACTCATGAATGTGTAGATATGTGCTTCTTTATCTTTTAACAATTTGACATGTTGTTTTAAATAGCACTTAACTTCAATTTGGATAGCTCCTCATCCCATCTGAATTTGAAAGTTGAAGATAATTGTGTAGAATGGGATCCAACCGGAGGAAAAAGTCAAGAAAATAAAGTGAAAGGAAAAGAGAATAAAGGCAGGTAAGGAAGCCCTAATTTTAGTTTTATTTTTGAAATTGAGATTGCATTTCTGTGTCTCCATTTTACTTTAATATTTAATGAGATAGTCTGATTTTTATGTATGCAAATTAAATATGCATTTAGTTATTTTTACATTAATTCATAGTAATGTTAACTCTTTATGCTAGTGGAGTTAATCAGCAACATTGCCTGTGCACTGCGAGACAAGTGCTGTACTAGGTAGGTATGATATTATTTTGCCAGGCCTTTGAGATTTTTGGTTCATGTCTCTTCATCACCCTTCATGACTTCCCTTTCTTCTGCTTATCTTTGCTGTTTATTTTCTTTTAAAATTTTTCAGTATTCTGTTTTTTAAAATTGTTTTACAGCTGTTCAGACTGTTTAGAGGATAGTTACTTATATCATTTCCGCATTTTTGGACTTTGCAGTTGAGATATTTACCTGAAAGCTCTGCAGTGAATAAGACTCTGTGACACATACTTGGCCAATTCTTGTTTCTGGCCAACTGGAGACAGAGAGAGTGTTTATAATCTTCAGGCTGCATATCATTGTATTGTCAAAAGTTGCCTGAATGATTTGCAGATAGAGTTTTCTTACCCTCTATTTGTGAAAATAAATGTTATTTGAACTGAGACAACCTTTTATAAATGCAGATTTGAGTTTTATCAGTAGAACAGTGAAAGTACTTCTCTGGAAGGTAACCATCAATTTTATTTCTTTGTTGTTAACTTTTTTTTAAAGTAGTAATGTTAGCCTCTTAATAATTGCTTATTTCTATCTGACAGTGTCCATGTTACTGCACTGAAGAACAGTAAAAGGTGATGACCTGTATATTTATGGCTCTAGGATTTAGTATGTCTAGCTTGCTGAAAAAATTGCAGTAATTTTCTTTTTAACACTTAGCACTGTCTAAATTAATAAGCAGAAGCCAATCCTAGCAGCCTTTATCAGCCAAAATATCAATCGAATGGATGTGTTGATAGACTGTTTTATAACTACAGCTTTCGGTTCTGTAGTACAAACTACATAACTAATTACTTTAAAATCTCATAATAGTTTCTTTTTCCTAAACCTGATTTCTTGCATTCATTCATGCCTGTATTTTGATCGTTGTTACATTTGGAATGTCTTCTGTCTCATCACAGTCAATGTATGTAACACTATAACTTTTACTTGTAGGTTAAACATTTGAAAGATTAAAAAATTAAAATGTGAAAGAAAAAAGTATTTTTAAAAGTTTCATGTGGATAATATTGTCTCTAAACCAAATTTTCAGAACATAACATTTTTTTTCCAAATTAAAAAGACAATACCCTAGATAGCTAAAGAATAATAAAAAATAAATTTCAGGTCTAAAAAAGAATAAGTTGCAAGCAAATTAAAATACGTAACAAAACTCTGTGATAAAACAGATTGCTGTGTTTTTAAGTTATCTTACCAGTTAATTTATTTTTGAGAGAAGATATTTTTCATTTTACTGTTTCGTTGTTACAAATTGTTCTAAACTGGTAAAGGCTGTTGGATTTCCTGGAAGATATCTAGTCAGAATGAGTCACATAAATTTTTGGATAGCCAGATTTTAGCATTTCAGGTTACATTATTTGCTCTTTGCTTTTTAAAAAGTATTTCTGAAATGCAAATGGTTTTCCAAAATATTCCTCTTCTGTTTTGTCTGTCAAATGTTGCTTAACATAACTGCCTTTTGTTTGAAGTTAGCTGAAATTTCCTTAAGGAATAAAACAAATCTGCTTTTTTGTGTCAGAAAGCAGAAACTGGAGAGCTTCCAGCATAAGTACACTGTGGTCAGAAGGATGAAATGCTGGTATGGGAATGCTCTCTTTCCTTTATTTTCACTGAGATTAAACCCTAATTCTGAGTTATTTTTATTTTTCATGCTTTCCTTATTTTTGTTTTCTGCTGGTAAGTATATGTCTTCTTCTGATTTTTAAATGCCATAAAACTTGTTTTTTTACCTAATGCTAAATAAAAATGTCAATTGATTTGTATGATGTTCTCTCACTGTTGCATACTCTTAGTCCCTGAAGCTAAAAGATTCTTAGAATTGTTATTTTCAGTCTTGTGACTGTAAATGGAAGTTGTGATATCTGATTTATTGATATCCAACCTGTAGACATCTTGTATGTATATTGCTTGTATGTCGCCTTACTTTTCTTTCCCCTTTTCTCAGCTGTTTTCCTTAGGCAAATTCCACCCAGTTTGCTTCTCTGTCTTCCCCAGATTGACACCAATAAACTGTTTAAGCTAGCGTCACATAGTGGATTTTGGGCTTCTTTCTTCTTCTCTTGTCCTTCTGCCATCAGATATTATGTACATACCCTTGTCTTTTCATCTGTCTTTTACTACTCTTAGCTTAATTCTACCTTACCCAATCGTTTTCGTGGTACATATGCATCTTTTTTTAATTCTCTTTCAACTCTTTATCACTTATCTTAATCAGCCAGGCAGTTCAGATTTATGGAGTATGTACTCGTGCCAGGGATACAAAGAAAGGTAAAAGATAGTCCCTATCCTCAAGGAGCTCATAGTCTAATGGGAGGGACATTGTGCAAACAACTGTTTACAAATTATACAGGTTAAACTGGAAATAATCAACAGAGGGAGGGCATTAGAATTAAAGGAGATCAAGAAAGGCATCCTTTAGAAGGTGAGATTTTAGCTGGACTTGAGGAAGACCAGGGAAATCAGAAGGCAGAGATGAGGAAGGAGAAATTTCCAGGGATGAAAGACAGTTAATAAAAATGCCAGGAGTTGGAAAAGGGAGGGTCTTGTTCAAAGAACAGCATGAAGGCCAGTGTCACTAGATTGGTGCTTGTGTATGTAGCAAATTATGTAGCAAAGAGCATTCCTCAAAACAAATGAGTATACTAGTGTATACGTATTACCAGCTCCATTTTACATCTGGGGATACAGACTTAGAAAGTTTAAGAAAACTGTCCAAGCCAGGAATATCGAAGCTAAGACTTTGAGGATTTTTCACTGCAAATCCAGTATTAACTTTTTAAATTTAATTTTATCTGCCTTGTCTGTCAGTAATATAATTATATTCTCTATTGTTTTCTGTTATATTTCATTGTAACAATACAGCATTTCAGATGTGTACTGTAAATAGTCTTCGTGTATTGTGTCCTGGAAGCCTATTAGCCATTTATAAGGTATTTTTAGAAAAATGTATTCAAGGTTCTGGCAAGCAAAGTATAGCTGAACTTAACTGTTTCTTTTTAAGTGGAACTGGTTGGGGGAAGATAAAGACTTGAGAGAGGGCTGCCGCATTAGAGGAAAAAGGGGTAAGGTTGGAGGGAGAACTGGTGTGAGGAGTGTAGGGATTCTATTCACTTACCTTTATAGATGACAGAAAACTAGAAACCACAGCAAAAGTACAGACTTCAAAAAGATCTAGCTAGACTAGAACACTGGACTAGATTGAATGAGATTAAATTTAATGACTGTAAATGTAAGTTTTTATTCTTGTGAGGTGGATTTCTCCAATCCAAGTACATGGAAGGGGCAGGATGGCTAGATGAGAATTCATCTAAAAGAGACTGGAGATTGTAAAGGTCTCTAAGTTCAATAGATGTCAGTGGTGGGGACACTAATGCACTATTAGTGGAGTTGTGAATTGATCCAACCATTCTGGAGATCAGTTTGGTACTATTCCTAAAGGGGTATAAACCTGTATACCCTTTGATCTAGAAATATCACTGCTAGGTCTCCAAAGAGATTTTTTTTACTTTTTATCCCCATGTGTATTAATTTATTTATTTTAGTCAACATTCATTTCCACAAGATTTAGAGTTCCAAATTTTCCTCCATCTCTCCCCCGCCGAAGATGGCTTGCATTCTGATTACCCCTTCCCCCAGTCTGCCCTCCCCTTTATCACCCCACCGCCTCCTATCCCCCTTCCCCTTACTTTTTTGTAGGGCATGATAGATTACTATACCCCACTTCCTGTACATCTTATTTCCCAGTTCCATGTAAAAACAGTTTTTAGCATTTGTTTTTAAAACTTTGAGTTCCAGATTCTCTCCCTTGTTTCCTCACCACCCACCCCTCTTGGAGAAGGCAGGTAATTCAGGATAGTCTGTACATGTGTAGTTATGCAAAGCATATAATAGGCATGTTGTGAAAGACTATATTTCCTCCCTCCTATCCCATCCCCCATTTATTCTATTCTCTCCTTTGACCCTGTCCTTTTTCATAAGTGTTTGCTTCTGACTACTCCCTTTTCCAGTCTGTCCTCCCTTCTGTCACCCCCCCATCCCCCAGCCCCTACTTTTCTGTAGGGTAAAATACTCAATTGAACATGTGTGTTATTTCTTCCTTAAGCCAAATCTGATGTGTGAGGTTTTCTCATTCTCTCTCACCTCCCCCCTCTTCCCCTCCATTGTAAAAGCTTTTTCTTGCCTCTTTTAATGTGAGATAATTTACCCTATTCTATCTCTCCCTTTCTCCTTATCCCAATATATTCACTCCTTAGTTTAATTTTTTAGATATCATCCCTTCATATTCAGTTTGCCCAATGCCCTCTATCTGTCTATATGTATGTATGTATATATGTATATGCATTGTATACGTATATACACATCTATATTCCCTCCAAGTACCTTAATACTGAGAAAGCTCTCATGAATTACAAATATCTGTCCATGTAGGAATGTAAACAGTTTATCTTTAATAAGTCCCTTGTGATTTCTCTTTCCTGTTTACCTTTTCATGCTTCTTTTGATTCTTGTATTTGAAAGTCAAATTCTCTATTCATCTCTGGGCTTTTCATCAAGAATGCTTGAAGGGTCCTCTGTTTTGTTGAATGTCCACATTTTCCCCTGAAGTATTATACTCAGTTTTGCTGGGTAGGTGATTCTTGGTTTTCATCTTAACTCCTTTGACCTCTGGAATATCATATTCCCAGCCCTCTGTTCTCTTAATATAGAAGCTGCTAGATCTTGTGTTATCCTGATTGTGTTTCCACAATACTTGAATTCTTTCTTTCTGGCTGCTTGCAATATCCAAGGAGATTTTTAAAAAAGGACCTACTAGTACAGAAATATTTTTGGCAGTTCTTTTTTTGCTGGCTAAGGATTAGAAATTGAGGGGATGCCCATCAATTGAGGAATGCTGAACAAGCTGTGGTATATGATTGTGATGTAATATTTATTGTGCAGTAAGAAATGACACGCAAGGTGATTTCAGAAAGACTTGAAAACACAAGTGAAGCAAAGTGAAGTGAACAGAACCAGGAGCATGTTTTACACAGTAACAGTATTGTACAGTGAAGAACTATGGATGACTTAGATATTGTCAGCAGTACAATGATCCAGAACAGTCCCAAAGGACTCATGATGAAATGTGCTATCTGCCTCCAGAGAAAGAAGTGAAATTATCTGAATGCAGACTAAGGTGTATTATTTTTCCCTTTTCTTCTTCCTTTCTTCCTTCCTTTCCTTCCTTCTTTCTTGCTTTCTTTTTCAAGTCTTCTTGTTCAAAATGACTAATATGGAAATGTTTTACATGGTTGAACATGTATAACCTATATCAGATTGCTTGCCATCTCAGGGAAGGAGGAAGGAAAGAATTTGGAACTCAAAATGTTTTTTTTAAATCTTAAAAATTGTTTTACCAAGTAATTGGAGAAAAACATAAAATATTATTTAAAAATATATGCCAGCAGTATAATATAGCAGCCAAGAAAATGAATACTATGTTAGGCTGCCTTAGGAGAGACTTAGTATCCAGGAATAATTAGAAGATAGTCCCATTGGGTTCTGTCCCAGTCAGAGCTCACTTGGATCATTATATTCACTTTGGGGTGCCTCATTTTAGGATGGACATTGATCTTCTAGGGAGACTGTGTGGAGTAGGGTAGGGCCTGAAAGCATGCTGTGTCGGGATTAGTTAGAGGAATTATGGATATTTAGCCTAGGTATAAGAAGACTTGAGTGTAGAGGAACATTAAAAGTATCTAAGTATTTAAAAACCCATATCCCACAGAAGAGATATTGAGTTTTTACTTGGCCCCAAAGAAGAAAGCTAGGTACAGTAGGTGGAAATTGAAAAAAAAAAAAACAACTTAATTTAAACTTGTAAGGAAAAACTTCTAAACAGTCACAAGTATCCAGAAGTACATTGGACTTCCTTGACAAATAATAGATTCCTCCTTATTGGAGGTTTTCAAGTACAGGTCACATGACCCCTTGTCAGGTATATTACAGGGTATTTTCAGGGTTTAACTAGATGTCCTCTGAGTTCCCTTCTAATTCTCCAAGACTCTGTGATTGTGTGCTTTACATAGCAGTTAAAAATTCACATAATTTCTTCTGTGAATCAATAAATCCTTTCATTCCTCCTTCCTTTTCCTTTCATGTTTTTTTCTTTAAAGAGCTAGAGATTTTTCTTGGCTTAAAACTTAGTATTCTTCTCCATTGACCACTTCCTTTTCTTTCTTTTTAAGAGTAGGGCTTGGCCCACCTATTTTTTCTTTCTACTACCATCAGCTGTTGTATTTGATAATGTGCCTTTTCCCATGCTGTCTGAACACAGAACGCAGCTGAATTTTGAATTCCTAGCATTTCCTATAACCTTTCCTTGAAGCAAATATCTTAACCATTTTGAAACTTTCAGTTTAATTCAGTAAACATTAATCATGAACAAAGGAATAGAAATGGGAAAAAACGTTCATGGAGCTAAAATAGTCTAGTTTGCCTGAATTTTGGAGTGCATTTATTTTGACCGCTGTACTCAAGTTGACCTATTTCTCAACTCAACTCAGCAGGGAATATGAATTATTTTTCCCAAGAGGATCACTTTAAATATCTTCCTCATGATCAGGCCACCTCTCTTGGACCTCATATTACTCCTTGAGGAACTAGGCTCAGAGCCATATGAGGCTAGTATATGAGGAAGTCAGTTATCTAGAATGTAGTAGAGGAGAAAAAAGGACATTGGCTGACCTAGGAAGAAGCCTTTTAATGCCCTATTTCTCATCTATTCAAGAAACATTAAAGGAGCTCTACTGTGCACAAAACACTGAGCTAAGTAGCTGAGGGAGACAGCATCCTAAATAAGATTGGTTACTGACCTCAAAGAAATTCATAGTCCAGAACATTATTTCTTTACTTTTATATCAGGCTTTATACATACATTCTATACACATACACATATACACTAAGCTGTCCTCCACACAGCTGCCAAATTACTGTTGTAAAACGCTGCTCTGTCCCTTTGATTTCACTTCTCGGCCTTGTCGGTGGTTCCGTTACATCTAGGATGAAATACACATTCCTCTTGTTGACGTTGAGAGCTCTCCATAGCAGTTGCCTTGTCGTCTTTGTATTGCTTCCCTTCGCACATGCTCTGTTCCAGTAAAACGATCCTGTTAGCGCCTCCTCAAACTTCGCATTCCACGTCTAGTCTCCCGCCTTCCGTAGATTGTCTGCCGTGCTTGGGACTCACACTGCCACTTCTAAAATCCTTTGCTTCCTTGTGGGGCTCTGCCTAGATTCCGCCTCCTTACTCAAGTCTATGGATTCTTTCTCTCTCTAGATTGTCTTGTACTTAATTACCTGTGTTTATGTTATATCCTCCCAACAGAATATAAATGCCTTGTGGTCAAGGATTGCTTCATTTATGACTTTTGTGTTATTTCTGTATCCTAACACAGTGACATGTAGATGGTAAATGCTATTGACTTTTTTTGTCATATTGAACTAAATTCTCATAACAAGACAACCAGTGTTTATTAAGCACCTACCATGTGCCATGTACAGCACATCTACAACACTGTGAAGGTTTTACATGTGTGTGTGTGTAAATCCCATTGTTACCAGCAATATGCAGCCAGTTCATATGTAACATAAGGTGATCCTTCCCCAGACTTCCCCCTCCCTGATCAAGGTTTCACCTAATCCTACCTCCTCTATGGCTCTTTTTGCCCCCTACAGCCAGAGCTGAGCCCTCTGATGCAGGGCTGTAGTAGCAGTGATACTTGCAGCCTGTTGGGAAGTTGAATTTACCTAATGCAGTTTTATGTACTACCAGTGAAGCCTCCAAAGTGTTAGCCTAATCATTTCAGGGAAGAGAGAAGTTGTAAGACTTGGATTTATTTAACAATTGGGTAGAGGACAGAGAAGCCTGTTACAAAACAGTAGAATAGAAGGCAAAGATATCCTGAGGTTCCAGAGGAAGAGTGCGGAGATCTTAGCCCAAGAGACCACTCAGTAATGAATGATTCCATGTGGTTTATACTTGAATTGTCAAGGGATCCTTTTTCAGCAGTTTATTTCCTCTGCTACCCTGGAGTTTCTGTTCTCTTCTCCATCCCTTACCCTAAAATCCACTCCTGTCCCCTTCTGGAATCTCTTCTTCAGCCCCAGAGCAAGTGTTCTTAACCTTGGTCCACAGACCCCTAAGGAGTCTGTGAACTTGGATGGAAAGAAATACATCTTTATTTAAATATTATTGGTTTGCTTTGTACCCCTATGTGTTTTATTAATTTAAAACATTTGGAGGAGGGGTCCATAAAATTCACCAGACTACCAAAGGATTTATGATATAAAAATCCTTGTCAGAGAACTACCATATCAATACCATGAAGTTTGGAAGAATCCGTACTTCTTTAGGACAGGCATTTGGGTCAGATATGTTTCTGGCATCCCAAGTTAAAACTCTGAACTTAGAAATGTTGTTAATCATAGTGAATTGGTTTTGTTATATTCTTAGTATAGTAGTGTATGTCAATCTACAAGTGTTTGCAAGGACAAAAATGAAAAAACATCCATTCCATCTAAGAGCTTAGATTCTTTTGGGAAACCATATGGGCACATATTTAGCTACATTATGACTTAATTCAGGCTTTTGTGATTTGATATGGTCCAAAACATTTTTCAGCCAGGAGTCAAATCTCTGGTGCTGAACCTTTCGATAATTAGCTAGACTGGGGGGAAGGGGAACCAAGAAAGTAGAGTAGAGGCAGCAACCGAGTCAAATTCTTCCAACATTCCTTTCCAAACGACTTTAAAATAGTGACTCAAATCAGCTTCTAAAGCAGCAGAGCCAACAGAGGTCAGGGTGAGACATTTTTCCACCCTAAGAAAACTTCAGAGATCAGTAGGAAAGGTCTGTGACTCCTGGCGGGGGAGGGGGGTGGTGCAGCCCAGAGCACATGGAGTAGCAGCAGCTGCGGTGGACTTCTTTGGAGCTGGTTGAGATAGCAGCAGCGTCCTAGGGAGCTCTCAGCCCAGAGAAGGTAAGGGGTTGGACAGCTGGTCAGAAAGAGATTACAGGGGACCTTTTGCTGGCTCTGGGTGCAGTTGCTGCTGATTGACAACTCTATTGCCCATACTCAGTTCTGGTTCACACTTTCAGGGTGGAGAGGAGTGCTTATGGGTGGTTCTAAGGGAACAGTGGCCCTGGTTGTAGTTCCACGGCAAAAGGCCATTAGCACTTAGGGCTGTAGAGCAGAGAACATGGTCACATGTGGTTCCAGGGCCAAAATGAGCACTAGCATTTGTGGCTGTAGAGGAGCAGGAGCCATTCCTAGTTAAAGACCAGAGAAGAGACCAGGAAAACAGTGATCACACTTCTCCCCAGATCACACCTCCTTGGAAGCACCCACTACAGATACCCTCCCCTTCTCTCCCCCTCACCCCCGACAGCAGTATGGAAAAGGCCTAACTGGGACAGTGCTTTCCCACTGCAAGCTGAACAGGGCCCACATTTAATATAAAGTTCAAAGTCAAGAAAAAAGCCATTCTGGAGAACAATTTGGAACTATGGCCAAAGGGCTACAAAAGTGTGCACACCCTTTGACCCAGCCATACAGCTTCGAGGACCATATCCCCAATAGATCACAAAAATGGGAAAAATATTTACAGCAGCTATGTGGTGACCAAAAACTGGAAATCAAGGGGAAATGGCTGAACAAATTGTGGTATGTGACTGTAATGGAATACTACTGTGCTATAAGAAATGATGAACAGGAAGACTTCAGAGAGGCCTGGAAAGACTTATATGAACTGATACTGAGAGAAAAGCAGAACCAGGAGAACATTGTACACAACAACCACCACAGGGTACAAGGCATTTTTCTGTAGGCTTAGTACTTCATTGCAATGCAAGGACTTCAGACATTCCCCCTGGTCTCTTGAGGCAAAATGCCTTCCACATCCAGAGAAAGAACTATGGAATTCGATCACAGAATGAAGCAGATCATTTTCTTTTGTATTATGCTTTGGTTTGTTTTGTGATTTCTCCCATTCATTTTAATTCTTCTGTGCAACATGACTAAGTGACTAAGGTGAAAATATATTTAATAGGAATGTATGTGTAGAACCTATATAAAATTGCTAACTTAGAGGGGAAGTGGGGAGGTAGAGGGGAAGGAGGGGGAGGGAGGGAAAAAAATCTAAGATATATGGAAGTGATTGTAGAACGCTGAAAACAAATTAAGAAAATAAAAAAAAATACTAAAAAAATAGGTTGGAAAAATGAGCAAGCAACAACAAAAATAATGTGATCGTGAGAAGCTGCTGTGGGGGCAGAGATGATGACACATACTGGAGGAAGACACCGTACAAATGCAGCTGTAACCAGAACCTCAAAGGAAAACATGATAATTGTGCCCAATCCCTGGAAGAGTTAAAGAAAGAGATAAGAGTCACAGAGGAAAAATTGGGAAAAGAAATGAAAGTGATAAAAGAGAACTAATAGCTTTGTCAAAGAAGCATTAAAAAAACTCTCAATTACACTGTTTAACAGATTTGGTCTAATGGTAAAGAAAAAAATTCCTTGAAAAAAACAGAATGAGTCAAATGGAAAAAATTGCTACAAAAGCTCACTTAAGAAAAGAACTCCTTTAAAAAAGCAGAAATGGCTAAATGGAAAAAGAGGTTAAAAAAAAACTTCCTGAAGAAAGTAATTCCTTAAAAATTAGAATTGGCCAAGTGGAAGCCAATGACTCCATGGGACATCAAAAAATAATAAAGTCAAAGGAATGAAAAAATATAGAAGAAAATGTGAAATTTCTCATTGATGCAGCTGACCTGGAAAACGGCTCTAGGAGAGATAGTTCAAAAAATCATAGGACTGTGAAAGCCATGATCAGAAAAAGAGGCTAGACATATTTCAAGAAATCAAGGAAAGACTTAATATCCTAGAGCTACAGGGTAAAATAGAAATTGAAAGAGTCCATCAGTCACCTCCAGAATTCACATTCCCCAAAATGAAAACTCCCAGCAATATTATAGCTAAATTCCAGAGCTCCCAGGTCAAGGAGAAAACATTGCAAACTACCAGAAAGAAACAATTCAAATATTGTAGAGCCATGGTGGGGATAACATAGGATTTTAGCAGCTTCTGCGTTAAAGGATTGGAATATAATATTCCAGGAGGCAAAAGAGTTAGGATTACAACAAGAATTACCTGCCCAGCACTATATATAATATAAAATTTGGACCCTTTGCATTTTATTTGCTGTATGATTTTTAGGTAGGTTGTTTTCATCTTTCTAGGTCTCAGTTTTTTTATTTGTAAAATAAGTAGGTTATACCACATGATTTCTATGGTTTACTTCAGCTCTGAATATTTTTCACAATCTTGTTTCACATATAGTGGATGCTTTCTGTATCATGCAGGTAGGGCAGCTGTTTATATATTTAGTTTAAAAAAAATCTTCCGGTTAATTTGACTAAGAATTAGTTACTTATACCCATAATGAAAATAACCTGGTGCCATCTTACTTTGATGGATCTCTGATCTCATCCGTTTCTACACTCCCTCAAATCATGCAGCAGCCATCATGATGTCTTGAACATACCCAGTCTCATATTATTTATTTAAAATCTAATTGCAATGCAAGTGTCTTTAGTTCAATTTGAAAGTGAATTTGCCATCTTGTTTCACTTTTGTCTTTGCCCCAGTCCTGTCCTTGTCCTGTCCTGTCCTAAAACCTTAAACCTACTGCACTCTGAAACTGGGGCCTCCAATGGGCCCCTGTCTAAGGGCTCCTAGCTTTAGAGTGATTATCAATAGTAACTGTTGCTGATTCCCTCCCAGCCTAAGGTCTTTCTTTTTCTTGGCCTCATTAAAGAGGCCATGCCCTGGCTACCTCTTAAACAGGCCTGTTCAATGAATGAATATTATCTCACTCTAAGTGAGTACCTGCAAAGACCTTGGCCTAAAGGGCCCAAGGTCTCCCAGTGCATCCTGGGTCATCTCCAGTCATCCTGATGAATATCTGGTCACTGGATTCAGATGGCTCTGGAGGAGAAGTGAGGCTGGTGACCTGCATAGCCCTTCCTCACTCAAAACAAAGTCAAGTGCAAGTCATTTCTCTGATGGCAACGAAGGACAAACACAGTCCTGTCGTTTCCCATCTTGTTTCCTACTTTCTCTTTCTTACATGAATCTAATCTTCGTTTAGTCTGCATGATAACAGTTGTTTTTACCTGCTTTGTTTTGAATGGTTTTTATTTGAATGGTTATCATTGTCACGTTAACAATTCTGACCAACTAAAATGATGCTGATGAGCATAATTGAAAACCTTTCATGTAGAAAGCTTTATTCCATTCTCTGACATTTATGCTTAAGCATCCTTATCCTGGATTTTTTTTTCTGTCCCTGTTTTGTAGAAGTGGTACACCATCACCTAAACGGACTTCAGTGGGCTCCAGACCATCATCTATAAGGGGCAGCAGAGATCGTTTTACGGGTGAATCATACACAGTATTGGGTAGGGTCAAACTTTAGATTTCATCATGTTTTAGATAGACAGGTTAGAAGCAATACAGACAAACTAATGGGCTTTCCTCTCAAGTAAAGTGGACCTGGAGACACTTGCATGTCAAATGTAGAGCTTTTTAAAAACATCTCATTACAGATCTTCAGATTTTGTCACTTTTACATCTTACTCTCAGATTGGCTTACCGTCTCTGTTACTTCTGGAAATTATACAGTGTTCCACGTATTTCCAAAATAATGTTCATTGAATATGGTCTTACAGTTGTTAATGGTAGAAGAGTTCTATTGCAGTTATTTGTAGGAAAAGTATAATAACAAGTCAAGTTGTTGTTTGGGATTGCATAGAGGATGTTCTTTGTTAGCTATATTTAGTATATGTGCATTGCCATGGTTCTTGCCTTGTAATCAGGATTATGTAACTCAAATATTTAAGTATTATTTAAGGAATATAAGTCCTAGAAAAGAGCCCTTTCTGGAAGATTTTTTTTACTATAAAAAGACAGATCCAAATTCACCTTCTCAATCTTTTGCAGGAGACACTGCCATTGAAAGTGGACAACACTATTGGGAAGTCAGAGCCCAGAAAGACTGTAAATCGTACAGCGTGGGACTAGCGTATAAGACCCTGGGGAAGTTTGACCAGTTGGGAAAGACAAACACTAGTTGGTGTATCCATGTCAACAACTGGCTACAAAGCACCTTTGCAGCAAAACATAACAATAAAGCCAAAGCTTTAGATGTTATTGTTCCTGAAGGGATAGGAGTATTTTGTGATTTTGATGGAGGTAATTACACAACTTCATAGTCACTTTTTTCAGAGAAACTTTTAATAGTGCCTCTTAAATTGACTGTAGCTATAGTTAGCATTAGTACTGTGATAAGAAAACCTGGGTCCTAGTCACAAACTCCCTAGGGATGTATTGGAAGAATCACTTTGCACATGGCAGGAAAAGTGGTGGCTCTCTCAGAGCTTGATTGAAGTGGAGTGTTTTACACTTACTCAAAGGATGTCTGACTAAACACATCTCTCTAATTCAGAGATTCAGCAGCGGCATAGGAGAAAAAAAGCATTGATCTTGAAACCCAAAAGAATCTGAGTTTGCATTTCTGTGTTAACATTTGTTAACTGTGTGACTTTGAGCATGCCCTTGGTTCCTTCAGCCACAAAATGGAAATAACACTTAAGTATTCCTTCCTTATGAAAGTCTTATACATAAAGTGCTTTGTAAAGCATAAAATATACTAAAATGCAAACTATAACTCTTAATTTAAAAGGGGTTTAAGAGTTCATCTAGTCTAGTTCACTTATCCTATGGAAGCATTGGTTCTTGTAGTCTCTCTGACAGACAGTACTTTTTCTAAACCTCCACTGATAACACGCTTTCTGCTATATAAAGCTGACAAGAGGGCTTAGAACCATGACTTTAAGGATCAAAAGAACCTGCAATATTTAGACTGAGAGTTATTTTCCACCTGCTTTATACTGAATATTTTTTATCTGAATGCCTTATAATTGTCATATTCATAATTCAGGTCAACTATAATGGTGCTTTTGCTACTTTTAATAACATAATGTATTTTAAATGTAGTTTAAAGAATTACATGTGTAGAAATTTTTTTAATGCTTTACTATTTTATAATTTATGAAATCATTGAGCAGGACCAGGATTAGATCTTTCATATACCACACATTACCTGCATCTTGTCTACTATATTAATTTCTTGCCTACTCCCCTACTTCCTCCCTTGAGGACCCATCCAAAATCCACTTGAAATCACTTAGCTGAGTTCAGAGTCACCTCCTCAACTTCTCCCATTTCACCTCTTCTCAAAAGTATCCCTCTCTCTCTGTGTCACACACACACACACAATAAAGGAAGTCATCAAGCTAGATTTATAACTTCAGTATAAGGATTGACTCTAAGATATGGATGGGTGTGATACAAAAGGCACAGTTTTAGCTGGATATATATCCCCTTTCCTTTTTGGGAGTCAGCAACAGGATCTTCTGGAGGAGTGCAGTTTTAGTACTAGTGGCTACAATAATATATTTTGTGGATGATTTACAAAATTTGAGAGATGGCAAGTATGTATGCAGTTGTCATCTTATGTATTGATTTTAGGATCTAACCACTGTGTGTAAGAGGGACTTCATTATACACAGGAAATAAATATAAAGTTATTTGGGGAGGGGCCCTCCTTGGGGAGGGATATCCAAAAATGGTTTCTTAAAGTGGTTGGCACTTGAGCTGAACCTTAAAGAAACTAGGAACTCTAAGAGTTAGAGATAAAGGGGGGGACAGAATTTCTGTCAAGGGAATCAGCCTATGGAGATAAGTGATGGAATGCCATGTACAAAGACCAGGTTGACTAGAGTATGTAAAAAGAAATACTATATACTCAATTTAGAAAAATTGGTTGAAACCAGGTAATGAAAGAGTTTAAATGCCAATGAGAGGAGTTTATGTTTATTCTAGAGGTAGCAGGGAACCGCTGAAGCTTCTTGAGCAAATGAATGATGGGATCAGATCTTGCTGTAAGAATTTCAGTTTAACAGCTATGTAGCAGATATATTGGAGAAAAGATTTATGTACAGAGACAGGAGAATTGATTATTGCAGAAACTCAGTCTGGAGGTGATGAGAACCTTAACCAGGATGGATGCAAGCAAGGAGATGGATTCATGGGAAGTTGAAAAGGTAGAATTGATCAGATTTGGCAGTTGATATGGATTGGGGGAGTATGATGAGTGATATTGAAGAATTGCAAATTCTCTCTAGATGAATGGTGGTGCCCTCCACATAAATTAGTAAAGAAGAATGGATTTAGGAGTTAATGGGAAAGGATCAGTCGTCAGGATAAGTTTTGGACATACTGAGTATGAGTTAGCTGTGGGATTTACACGTAGAGATAGCAGTTAGTTGGGCATGCAGAACTGGAGGTTAGGAAACATAAGAGTTGTGTGTGGAAGAGGGTGGGGGAGAGATAGGGAGAGAGAGATTGATTGATTGATTTTCATCTCTGTGCAAATGACTCATAGATCTACACATCTGGCCTTAACTCTTCCCACTGAACTTCATTTCCACATCACCAGCTGCCTACATGTCCCAGACTCATTTCAAACTGAACATATCCAAGACAACACACATGTCTTCTGATTTTGCATTTTACCCACTGTGGTCTAACATTAATTTTGAAGCAACAAAGCTGCCCTTTAGGAATGAATGAAAAAAACATTTACTAATTACTTACTGTGTGCAAAGCTCTGTGCTAAGTACTAGGGTTACAACTACAAAGTCAGAAAGTCCTGTTCCTAGGGAGCTCACAGTTCGTAGGGGAAGACAATAAATATGGAAAGCTTTAGCTACAAGGCATACGGACAAAGTCTATGTTTCTTTGGGTGTAATGGCAAAACAGATGATCTTGCCTCTTTTTATGTCATTTCACTGATAAAATCATATCCGTTTTTGAGATTGAATCGTTTGACATTCTTTGGTGGCAAGAACTGGGTCTTTAGTAGCTGTGGCTATGGCACTTGTAGGAGCAGGTGCCAACCTATATCTCTAGAGTAGTTGCTTCCTGGAAGATGGCTGTGGGCACTGCGTTGAAGCATTGATCTTCTCCAGACACTTGGATTTAGGTTCTTGACTTGCGTGGCACATGCTGCATCTTGTCTTTCCCTCAGAATGCTGCTTTAGCTAGGCTGGCAGACCTGTTCTTTAGATAGCTAGAAATATAGTAACCAGGTGAGAAATTCGAGTTCAAGATGTAGATTTGAAATTTGTTAGTTTGAAGCCATGAGATAGATGAAATTATTCTAATAGAGTAAGCATAGGGAGATGAGAAAGTAGAGGCCAGAGCTCTGGGGGATCAGACACTCTCAGGGGCCCAGGAGAAACAATAAGAAAAGTGAAGGGGGTAGAAGCAATTGATTTCTAACTAGGAGAAATGGGAAAGTGTAGTGTCACGAAGCTGAGGAAAGGAGAATTTCAGGGAGGAGGAAATAGCAGTCAGTATCATGGGGTCTAGAGGGGGTCGCCAACTAGAATAATAAAAATAATAATAATAAATCAAAAAGACTTTTCATCTCATCTCCTTCCAAATGAGACTGAGGAGCCTTTTGTGAACACCTATTCCTGTGTCCGTTATTAAGTGTTGTGGGAGATATAATAACTGAAACAAAAATAGAAGACTTCCTTTAAGGAACCTGTTGTAAGGAAAAATGTTAAAATAAGTAATTTTATACAGTATATGATTTCATTTTTTATACAGCACCTGTGTATTTTCTGCATGTGTACATATATATATATATGTTACTCATATTCATACAACATAAGGTAATGGAAAAGGCACTGAATTCAGAGCAGCAGTTGGTGTTAGTCCAGTTCTACCACTGACTGGCTTTGTGACTCTAGACAGATGAAGCCTTGGATTGGATGGTCTTGTCAAATCTCTTTCAGCTCTAACTTTCTGTGAATACTTTTTTGTTATTTTTGAGTCGTTTCAGTTGTGTCCAACTCTCTGTGACTCCATTGTGGGGTTTTTTGGCAGACCCTGGAGTCTCCAGATGGTTTTGCAGATGAGGAAACTGAGGCAAACAAGGGTTAAGTGACTTGCCTATGGTCACACAGCTAGTAAGTGTCTAAGCCCAGATTTGAACTCAGAAAGATGAGTCTTTCTGATTCCAAGCCCAGTTGCTCTATCCACCACACCACCTAGCTCCCCCAGGAATCCTTATAGTCACTGTCAATATTTAAGAAATTATCATTGCAGTCTAAGGATAATGAAAGGGAATATTTCATTGAAGAGGTGTTTTGGGTTTTATTTGGTTTTGTTTCTAAGCTAAGATTTTAAATACAAGATTTGGATTGGTTGAGGATAAGGGGAAAGTGATATCAGTTGAAAATAACGTGAAAAGAAGTGTGTTAGAAATAGGAATGTAGAAGGGAAGGAGATAAACCTGGTTTATATAGATTATAAAGATTGGGTTTGAGTAGATGGTATCAATCAGTAAAGAAAGTGATGGTTGAGTAGCTAAAGGCAGGAGACAAATGATAGAGGACTCAAGCTAGACTGAGAGGTATCCACTTCAGTAGCAGAGAAACAAAACAAATTACTTCATTTTTTCACAGCTCCCTTGTTTTATTAATGTATCTTCTTGTCTTGTTTATAAACAATTGGACTTGAAAGTGAGCTTAGAGTACAAGTGTTCAATTAGCGAATTCTAATTCACAGCCAAGTCATATCAGATTCTTAGAGACTTGAGATGTAAAACTTGACCCAGATATTTTGCTGTTGATATTTGCAACAGAAGGGTTGTTGTTGACAATTCAAAATCCAGCCCATTATAATTTTAGAGAAACAATATTACTGTTAATATGTATTTAATTTCCAGTGTTAGACCATTATATTTTGATATTGTTTTACCCTTGGTTCTTTTGGGATTGGGGTTGATTTTTTTTTTTTCCTGTAACTGAACTTTTAATTTTTTTTTCATTTCAGGTCAACTGTCCTTCTACAATGCAGCCTCAAAGCAATTATTGTATTCCTTTAAGACAAAATTTACACAACCAGTGCTCCCCGGTTTCATGGTTAGTATTCATACTTCCATTTGGCAACTTTAAGAAAAATGACTTGTGCTTCGTTATTCAGTGGAGTGGATCCTCTGCCTCTGTGATACATGCTTGTGTCTATACTGAGAGCATCACTTTTTAATATTAGGCTGCGTAGAATATAGAATATGGCCTGTCAGTGACATTTATGTGTTTCTTTGTCAGATCGTTGCGATTTTAGCTTCCAGGTTTGGAGTGCTTCTGAATATTCCTGAAAATCTGTTACTGTTAAACTGCTGTTATCCCTTCTCATTTCCTTCCCCTCATAGGCCTTGTAATTTTGGAATGTTGGGTTCGTCATGGGCCTAGAATCCACCACAATAGCCCCAATTCTGTCAAAAACTGCTGTCTTTGGGGTAGCTCATAATCTGCCTCTTAACGTTTTTCTTAGGGAACTCTCCTGCAGAACTCTTCACTTGTGAAATGTAACTAGTCGTGCCTCTCAAGGCACTAACTTTCTAAGTGCCATTTTTCACAGTGTAGTTTTTTTTTAAGTTACTGTATTCTTTAAAATATTTTTAAGTCTTAATTGGTATCTTCTGTTTTTATATACTTTTCATTCCTGAATACATCTTCTTTCTCTCCTCTGTTCATTGAACCAACCCTTGTAACAAAAAAAAAAAGGAAAAATAGCAGCAAAAATGTGATGCACATCCACCCTCCCCTGATTAAATGAGTCCGACAGGATCTGTAGAGAAGGGAGGTTGGCATGTGAGGGGCAGTTTTGGTCCTTATAATTATGTACTGTTTGTTTTACAAATTATTGGTGGTTGTGTTTGTTGTTTTCCTCTGTGAGCTCACATAAGACTTCCCATGCTTCTCTCAATTTTTCATATTCAGTGTTTTTTATAGCACAATAATATCCATTACATTTTGGCACCAAAATTTATTGAGCTGTTCTCCCCTGTAGCTGTTTATTTTTCTTTCTAACACAAGAGGCTTGCTATGAATATTTTGGTATATGTGAAATTTCTTTGCAGCATCGATCTAGTAGTGTAATCTATGTTGTAGTTACCTTTAGAAGCTATCAAAGAACCTTTGTAAAAGCTACAGTTCAGTTTCCAACCTCAGAGCAGTAATTCAGTTTTAATGGAGACAGCTAAAGTAGAGCATCTTGGCATTATGATGCAGATCAAGCCAAAAGCTCTTGTATAATAAAGGTGGTCATTTTTAAACTGGGCTATGTCAGGTATTGTTATGGTGCCATCAGTTTTTTTCAGTGTCTTTTCCCTCTAAATGTGCTGTAGCCTAATATCCCCTAAAATTCTAAATGATGATATTAAGGCAAGGCAATATGTTTTATGAATAAAGCCTGTTTTGGCAGGGAAGATAGGGAGAAGAGTTTTCATGCATGAGATTCTTTACATGTTAACGTCCTCATTTTGACCTTCCTTATATCATAATCAGAATCTTCTAAACTTGTTTAAAAATGTACTTGATTTTTGAATTTTAACTCTGTCATCTTACATTAGCTATATTTTGTATATTTTGCAAAGATAATCAGGTCTTAGTTTATGATATCATCTGTCATTCATTAAAATATTGATTAACACAGCATCAGTATCATATGCCCAGTACATTCCACTAGAGATATCTCTTCAGGTTGTATCAGCCCTTTACTAACTAATCTCTCAGTCTGGTCATACAGTTTATTTTGAATTCACCTTGCCCTTTATCTACCCTATATCTCTCACACCGTGGTTCATTCAGTGCTGTTTGTGTGAGTGTTTTCCAAAGTATCACCAAACTACAATGTTAATGTGTTTTTGTGGATTGTTCTTTTGTTTTGCATAAAGTTAATGTCAGAAAAGCCCACTTTTTTAGATAATTAGTCTGTGCAACCATGCAATGTTATGTGATGATTTCTTGAGGATTTTCTCCTTCCTATATGTTCAAGTTTCAACTTGGGTTAGGTATCTATGAATAGACATATATATATATCTATATGTATATTAGTACCTATATTTCCTTTTTATTCTTTTGTCGAATACCTTATAGAAAGAATTCTATAAAAACATTTTTAAAAAACATGAATATAGATTTGATTGAAATTAAAATTTATAATGCTGTGGGGATAATTTGAGGTAAGTCCTGTTACTTCCTGTTAGGGAATTTTCTAGTATCTTAACCACTGGACGAAGATGTCTTGCTGATGTCTTAAAACATAAGTTGGATGACAGTTTGTTGGAGATGTCTTAGAGGGAATTTTATTTATTTGTTACTTATTTAGTATTTAATTTTTCCCTCAGTTACATGTAAAAACAGTTTTTAACATTTATTTTTAAAACTTTATCCAACTTCTCTCCCTTTCTCCCTCCCTCATTGAGAAGGCAAGCAATTCCATATAGATTATACATGTGTAATCATACAAAACATATCCATAATAGTCATATTTTGAAAGAAAACATAGATATAAAAAAACTCAAAAAAACCCCCCTAAAAGTGGCTTCAGTCTGTATTGACACCATCAGTTTTTTCTCTGGGGTTGTATAGTTATACCTTTCATCCTCAGTCCTTCAGATCGTTGCATTGCTGAGAATACCTAAGTCATTCACAGCTCATCATCTTACAATATTGCTGTCACTTTGTACCCAGTACATTTCACTTTGCATAAACCCATGTAAGTCTAGGTTTTTCTGAGAGCATCCTGCTCATTATTTCTTATAGTACAATAGTATTTCATAATAATTACATACCACAATGTATTCAGTCATTCCCCAAATGATACTCATCCCCTCAATTTCTAATTCATTACCCCCAGAAAAGAGCTGCTGTAACTATTTTTGTACATGTAGGTCCTTCTCCTCTTTGTTTTTTTTTCTCTTTTAGGATACAGATACTCCTCCAGAGTAGTGTTATTCCTGTGTCAAAGGGTCTGCATGGTTTTATAGCCTTTTGGGCATAATTCCAAGTTATTCTGTAGAACAGTTTCATCAGTTCACAACTCTGACAACAATACATTACTCATTTTTGCCACATGCCCTCCAACATTTATCATTTACCTTTTCCGTCCTATCATCTAATCTAGTAAGTATGAGGTAATACCTCAGAATTATTTTAACTTGCATTTCTCTACTCAATAGTGAGTTAGAATTTTTTAATATGGCGATAGCTTTAATTGCTTCATCTGAAACTGATTATATCGTGATCATTTATCAATTGGGGAATGGCTCTTGTTTTCTTAAATTTGGCAAAGCTCCCCATATGTTAGAGAAACGAGGCCTTTATCATAAAAGCGTGCTTCATTTTCATTTTCACAGTTACTATTGCTAACTTTGTTTCCCTCTATCCTATTTCCCCTACCCCCTGTTTATTGTAATCTGTCTCTCCTTTCACTCTGTCCCTCCTCAAAAGTGTTTTGCTTCTTATTATCCTTTCTCCCAGTCTGTCCTCCCTTCTATCACACCCCTCTTTCTATTATTCCTTTCCCCTTCTGTTTTCCTGTAGGGGAAGATGGATTTCTATACCCAATTGAGTGTGTATGTTATTCCTTCCTTAAACCAATTGTGATGAGAGTAAGGTTCACGCATTCCATCTCACCTCCCCTTTCTTTCTCTTCACTGTAAAAGCTTTTCCTTGCCTCTTTTATGTGAGATAATTTACCCCATTCTACCTCTCCCTTTCTCCTCCCACCTCTTAATTTTATTTTTTAGATATCATCCTTTCATATTCAACTCACCCTGTGTACTCTCGCTCTATCTCTCCCCCTCTTTCTCCCTCTGTGTGTGTGTGTGTGTGTGCGTGTGTATTCCCTCCAACTACCATAATAATGAGAAAAGTCTTATGAGTTACAAATCTCATTTTTCCATATGGAAATGTAAACAGTTCAACTTTAATAAGTCCCTCATTATTTCTCTTTCCTAGTTACCTTTTCATACTTCTCTTGACTCTTGTATTTAAAAGTCAGATTTTCTATTTGGCTCTGATCTTTTCTCAAGAATGCATTAAATTCCTCTGTCTCACTGAATGGCAATTTTTCCCCTTCATGGATTACACTCAGTTTTGCTGGGTAGGTGATTCTTGGTTTTAATCCTCTCTCCTTTGACCTCCGGAATATCATATTCCAAGTCCTCCAGTAGAGAAAATTTTATTTTACAAATGGGTTGTTCTAGGTGACCTATGTTGGGGTTTGTTTGTTTGGGTTTTTTTTGAGAGCAGTTATCTGTTAAGAGAATATACAGCATATTTAAAACTTTTAAATAAATATTTTTAAACAAAATCTGTTGGGTAAAGTGAAGAATACTAATTTCACAGTTTTAGATTTTACAAGTTAGAGTCTTAGTAAAATATCTGTTATACTGTTCTCGATAAGTATTAAAACAGCTAATGATATAATTTATATTACCCATACTCAGTATCTCTTTAGAGCAGGGGTTCTTAATTTAAAAAAATATATATTTTATTTCCCCCCCCCACAATTACATGTTAAAAGTTTTTAACTTTGTTTTTTAAGTTTTGAGTTTCAAATTCAATCTCTCCCTTCCCCCTCCTTCCCCTCTCCCTCCCTGAGATGGGATCTGATATAGCTTTTATATATGCAAACAGATATAACTTTTACATATATATATATAAAATCATGTAAAACATTTCCACATTAGTCCATTTTGTACAGGTTCTTAACATTTTTGTATGTCATGGACTCCTTTGGCAGTCTGACGAAGCATTGATCCCCTTCTCATAATATTTTTAAATGTATAAAATAGAATTTATGGGATTACTAATGAAAAGAATTGTGTGAACATACAATTATCAAAATATTTATTTAAAATAAGTCTACAGACCCTAGGTTAAGAACCCCTGTTTAGAAGTACCCTGTTTAAATATTTTTCATCATTAGTTTTACCTTATTATGCAATTTTTGTTTTTAAGTTCTTTTGACTTTCATCTACATTTACTGCCCTGAAACTTAGTCTATTTTAATGATTAATAAGTCCATTTAAATTTTCATTAAACCTACATGAATTCAAATTTACAGTGGTACTAAAACATTAAAAGTGACAAAATCTATGCTTTTTATATATGTTCCCTTCCCTCAACCAGCATAATTTGTAATTTAGTAGTGTAACGTATTTTTTTAAAAGATCACAAAAAGGTTCTGATCATTAGTCAAAGAGTGTAGAAAAAAATTTTATAACAGTTTTTTGAATTGAAGGGAATTTGTTTTGATAATATAAGCTTCTTAAATAAACAATTCAGGGATTATTAACAGCTTCCTGGGACCAGGGCAGTGTTATCAAACACTGATCTCAAACACTTCTCTGCCTGACAACATCTCTCATTATTGATGCCTTATACATAACTTGAGTGAAGAGAATTCATGATGCAACCTTACTTAGGGCTTAAAAGGCCAAGGATGGTAGTGATGGTTTGTGGCTTGTGCCTAAGGCACCAATTCTCAGGCTCTCTAGAAACTTTTTGTGCTATTTCACAGTCTTGACCCTCTTCCCTTTCTCTTCTTCCTGTTTTTCTGGGATGAGAAAAGCAACTAAGTTTCATTTCCACATTCCCCTATTTCAGGCTGGCACCAATAAATTACAGGTTGATCACTGTATATGAAAAGGATGAACTAATTTCCTATATTCAGAACTCCTGTAGTAATTCTGTATTATAATATTTGGCATCAAATGATATTAGTATGTTATCTTGATTTTTCAAATGAAATTTTTGAAAAAATAAGTTTTGACTTAATTTGAAATCTGACTACAGCTGTTTTATACTCTTTTCTAGGTCTGGTGTGGTAGACTTTCTTTGAGTACTGGATTGCAGGTTCCAAGTGCTGTGAAAACGCTCCAGAAACATGAAAATGGAATGAGTGGTTCAACTAGCAGCCTGAACAGTGTTATGCAGTAATATCACTTCAAGAAATGTTTACTTCTGTTTTTAATTTGGGTGTTTTTTTCTGTGCAGCTTCTAATCACAAATGCTTACGAACAGTGGATTAACCACTGGGGTTTGCTGCCCTCTGCTGCTTCTAAGGCCTCTATGCTGTTAACATTAAGCTTCTAGAAGGAAGCATTAGCAGGAACTTACTGTGAAATCCCATAGAAGCAGTTATAAAATTAGAGATTGACTTTCTGAACAGTAGATGAAGGTGGAAATGACAGTGTTTTTATTTTAGAAGAGAATGGATTTTTTTAGTTTTCTAGATATTTTGTTGGTTCTTCTGTGTGTTTATACATAGGACTCTGAAGGCAGGAATAGCCTTGGTTAGGAAGGTTTATCACTTAATTGACTAAAATAATTTTTCAGCTTTCCTATGCTTTTCTTAATTTTGTGATTCTTCAGAAAAGAAAGACTTTTAGTTCTCAGATTGAAACAATTTTCAGCCCTTGTAAGTTTTATATGTGAGACCGTTGGGAATGCCAAAAAGACTCTTCTGTAGTCACTTTAACATTTTTTCTCCTTAATTTGGAAATAGGGTTTTGACTTTTTTGCCCTTACTATGTATGTTGAATAGATGGTTCCTCTTCTTCCCTCTTCTCTCCTCTTTGTGTATCTATCCAAATTGGCAAAATGCTAAGAGAAAATTTACATTATTCTTGTGACTTGACACAGATTGGACAGGTGAGTTTATAAACATTCTAGTTTAAGAGGTTTCATTTTGTTCCTATAGTTCCTATAATCTAGATACTTTGTGACAGTAGGGTAATTTTCTCGTCATGCTGTGAAATTCAGTTGGACATCCTTTTATAGGTCAGTTTGGACAACAGATGAATTTTAAGGGCTTTTATATAGTGTTTTCTGGTATTATTTCCTATCAAAGTTAAATCTGTAGTAAATTTGCAGTTGGATTTTGAGGTATTTTATTGATTTAAGGTATTATAGAAGGGTTAAAACAGTGCATTGAACTTTGCAATTCATAAATTATACAATTTATACCTATAATTATTTCAAATAAGACAGCTTCGAGACAGTTTTGGTCCAAGTTCTTTTGTTCCATTTACTTATAGTCTTAAAGCAGGTATGATTCTCTAAGAGTTTATGTATACTTAATGACAGCATTTTGAACACTGAATAAAAACGTGTCTAATGAGCAAATTATAAGGCAAAATAAACTTGAAATTTAAGTCCCTGGGAACTAAACAAAAATGTCAGTAAATGAAACAGTATATTTTATAAATTATAAAAATTATTTATAAAGGCCACATTAGTTTAAACTTGTATAAAAGAGGAGAGAAAAATTAATACCAAAAGTGCTTGCCATTCATTTCTTTAGGAATGCTGTACTTATTGTTATTTGCTAAAATTATATTTACCTGTGTTCACTAATAAAGTATAAATGACCTAAAATAGTTTAGAGAAAGAATACGTACATCACTGAAACAATGTGTGCCTATAATTATTTCAAATAAGACAGCTTCAAGACAATTTTGGTGCAAGTTCTTTTGTTCCATTTACTCATAGTCTTAAAGCAGGTACAGTTCTTCAAGAGTTTGTGTATACTTAATGACAGAATATTGAACACCGAATAAAAACATGTCTAGTGAGCAAAATACAAATTATAAGGCAAAATAAACTTGAAATTTAAGTCCCTGGGAGCTAAACAAAAATGGAAGTAAATGAAACAGTGTATGGGCTTTTTTAACCCACTTAAAAACCTGAATATGTATTTAAAAATTTTTTTTTAACTTTTTATTTTAATTTCAAATACCTTAGGATGTTAGAGCTTTTCCCCCTGGAAGTTACCTTCTATTCTTTGAACCTCTCTGTGTTGATCACTAGAGAAAGCATCGTGATGCTTTAAGTATAGTGTTCTCTCAATAAAAGCATAGTATTTACATGCAGGGTGTTCTGTTTTACTCTCTATACAATGAATGTAAATGAAGGATATTGTTCTGTCTAGTGATGTATAGTAGTAGGAGATAATATATATTCCACTGTCCCAATGTCAAATAGTTTGAAGGATGCCTAATAGTTGAGCATGACAGAGACAAGGTATTTTAAAATGTGAACATGGATAAACTTAGTTCTTAAAGCACTTTTCTTCTGGTTACCTTCCATTTCTTTTGGCACAATTTGAAAAGAATGTACTATGCTTAACTTAATTTTGAGGGACTGCCAGAGAACTCTTGAAACAACGGAGAATTTAGTTTCATTTCTCAGAAGCAAACCCTACAACAAAAGTCCACTGGTCCATCTGTTGTTTATGGGAGTGGCTAAGTAGAGTATCTTGGTAGTTATTACGCAGAAAAAGCCAAAAATTCTTTTCTAATTTTTTTACAAGAATTTCTCATTATGGTCATATCATCTGGTTAATTCAGTGCCTTCTAAATTTTCCCAGTGCCCCACACAGTTTTAACTGATAGTACTCAAGCCAGGGAATATTTTGATGCATTACTGTAAGGACATTTTAAAGGATGTGGATGGGGAGAGGGTGAGAGTATTTAAGGTTCTTGTACATGTTGATGTTCTCATCTCGACACTCTTCATATCAAAATCTTTGAGAAGAGAATCTTACAAATTTCCCTGGAAAAAGTTTACTATTGATAAAAAATTGTGTAATATTTAATTTCTCAGAGGATTTTGTAGTAACAAAATGAATTTAGTAAATCCAGGATCCTATTTCCCCCCTCACATATGTAACACTATTATTACCTCTGGTATTACCATAAAATGTACAGTTAGGCTTTTGCTATCCTTTTTTATAAATTAAAGTTCAGAATGGGTCTGTATAGAGTTTTATGAGTTCCTTTTCAGAGCTCCTTTTTAAACTGTATGCTCATTCTGCTCTTTATTATGAAAACTGAAACAGGACTGATTTCTATATTGGAAATGTGTGGGAGATGAACTGAAACTAATATATGAGGCATTACTAAATTATGTTATTTTAGGATCTCTTAGCCCCCTGAACTTTTGCATACCATTTATGTTTTTATAAACTAGAGAAAGAAATGAAGGAGTTGCCTTAAGCACTTTAGATAAGGACATTTTCACATTGAAATTTGATACTCTGACCTATATTATATGATTTCTGACCCTGTGTGCAAGTATATTCCTGTGCAGTATTTCATAATTATTTGTGTTGCTTGCACTTTGTGAGTTAATATAAATTGTTGAAGGATGCTTTAGAAGTTCCAGATGCTAGAGAATGAATAAAGATGCTATTGAGGCATATCTTACTGGAGTTGGGATTTATTGGAGGTTGTTACACTGTTTGGACAAATAAACTGACTAGCATTATTTGAATAAAGCTGGACCTGGTCAGCTTGAATACATAATGCAAGCAGCATCATTTTTCCAAGTGGGATTAATCAGAAGTGACAAATGAGTTTGCTTTTATTTGCCAATTTACAGAATTAAGGCTTGTATAGTATCTTGTGACTTTCCTTTTGTTGACTAATCCTAGGTGTTTAAAAAAAATGAACGAGGAGAAATAATTATTTTTAACATAACAATTTAGATATGGTTGATGTTTTATCTCGTTGCTTTTTGGCTCCCTTTTTTTCTGCAAAATGAGTTATTGCTTAATTAATTTCTATGAAAACAACTCAGAATACCTAAATTTCAATTAATTCTGGAAATGGAAAGAGAATGACATGCTACCTATACTCTCATAAATCATATAATATCAGACTAAAAAGAAATCTGATTTTTGAATTCATATTTTAATATACGTTTCTAAAGCATTAGTTTTTAAAAGATTTATTATAGAAAAGTACTTTCTGTATAGAGTCTTTGGTTGATTGTTACTTTGCATTGGAAAAATTTCAAAATAATTATAAAACTACTCTTCAGTTATATGAAAAGGTCCTCACTTCCAAAATAGTGTGAATAATTGGTTTTCATATTTGAGCAGAATTGGTGGAACTTGAAAAAATAGCTCCTAGCAAACCTCTCAAATGCATCTTCCCACTGTTTCTGCTGTCATCCAATTATTTTTTGGAAATGTAAAGGTTAATTTATTCAGAATCCAGATACCAGAATTTTTTGTAATACTGTTTAGTGGTAATGTTTCCCCTAAAATACTGCCCAAAGCTGAAAACTTTATGAATCATCAATGGAAGACTAAATTATGTTCATATGTATATCAGTATATTCCGTGAAAACGAGTTATCAATATACATTATATCATCCCAGTTCTAATACTTATGAGGTGTTGGACAAATTATGACTTTTTTCTAGTCAGTTTGTATAAAATGAAGACATTTAATCCTATTTAGAGCTGAAAAGAATTGTAGAAGTCACTGCCTTCACTCCCCTCATTTTACAAATAGGACACTCAGTCCCAGAGGGATGGAAGGACTTACCCAGGATTGCACAGGTGGCCGAGGACAGGGCCTTTCTGCATACTTAGAACATTGAAAACAAATATAGCATTCTTTTCGTTGCACCACACTATGCTAGGTGATTTCTAAGATATCTTTCATTTTTTTTTCATTCATTTATTCACTTTTTAAAATTTTTTAAATATTTTTTTAATATAAATTTATTTAACTTTTTACATTCATTTTCACAAAATTTTGGGTTCCAAATTTTCTCCCCATTTATCCCCTCCCCCCACCCTAATACACCGAGCATTCTAATTTCCCCTATCACCATTCTGCCCTCTCTTCTATCCTCCCTCCCTTCCCTTGTCCCCATCTTCTCTTTTGTCCTGTAGGGCCAGATGTCTTTCTATTCCCCATTAACTGTATTTCTTATTTCCTAGTAGCAAGAACAATACTAAACAGTTGTTCCTGAAACTCTGAGTTCCAAATTCTCCCCATCCCTCCCTCCCCACCCATTCCCTTTGGGAAGGCAGGCAATTCAGTATAGGCCATATCTGTGTAGTTTTGCAAATGACTTCCATAATAGTCATGTTGTGTAAGACTAACTATATTTCCCTCCATCCTATCCTGCCCCTCATTGTTTCTATTCTGTCTTTTGATCCTGTCCCTCCCCAAGTGTTGACTTCAAATTGCTCCCTCCTCCCATTGCCCTCCCTTCTATCATCCCCCCCCACCCTGCTTATCTCCTCCCCCACTTTCCTATATTGTAAGGTAGGTTTTCATACTAAAATGAGTGTGCATTTTATTCCTTCCTTTAGTCGAATGTGATGAGGGTAAACTTCATGTTTTTTTCTCAGCTCTCCTCTTTTTCCCTCCCCTAAAAAGTCTCCTGCTTGCCTCTTGAATGAGAGATAATTTAACCCATTCCATTTCACCCTCTCTCCTTCCACTACATTTCTCTCTCACCGTTTACTTTTATCTTTTAGGATATGGTCCCATTCTATTCAATTCACTCTGTGCTCTCTGTTTCTGTATGTGTGTCCACGCACGTGTGTACATGTGTGTGCGTGTGTATGTGTGTGTGTGGTCCCACCAACTACCCAGATACTGAAAAGTTTTAAGAGTTACCAATATTGTCTTTCCATGTAGGAATGTAAACAGTTCACTTTTGGTTAAGTCCCTTATGACTTCTCTTTGCTGTTTACTTTTTCATGCTTCTTCGCATTCTTGTGTTTGAAAGTCAAATTTTCTTTTCATCAAGAATGCTTGCAAGTCCTCTGTTTCATTGAAAGACCATATTTTCCTCTGAAGTATTATACTTAGTTTAGCTGGGTAGGTGATTCTTGGTTTGAGTCCTAGTTCCTTTGACTTCTGGAATATCCTATTCCACGACCTTCGATCCCTTAATGTAGAAGCTTCTAGATCTTGTGTAATCCTGATTGTATTTCTACAATACTGGAATTGTTTCTTTCTAGCTGCTTGCAAGATTTTCTCCTTGACCTGGGAGTTCTGGAATTTGGCCACAATGTTCTAGGAGTTTCTCTTTTTGGATCTCTTTCAGGCGGTGATCAATGGATTCCTTCAATGCTTATTTTGCCCTCTGGTTCTAGAATATCAGGGCAGTTTTCCTTGATAATTTCATGAAAGATGATGTCTAGGCCCTTTCTTTGATCATAGCTTTCAGGTAGTCCCATAATTTTTAAATTGTCTCTCCTGGATCTATTTTCCAGGTCAGTTGTTTTTCCCATGAGATATTTCACATTCTCTTCCATTTTTTCATTCTTTTGGTTGTGTTTGGTGATTTCTTGGTTTCTCAGAAAGTCATTAGACTCCATCTGTTCCATTCTAATCTTGAGAGAACTATTTTCTTCAGTGAGCTTTTGAACCTCTTTTTCCATTTGGCTAATTCTGCTTTTGAAAGCATTCTTCTCCTCATTGGCTTTTTGAACCTCTTTTGCCAATTGAGTGAGCCTATTTTTCAAGGTGTTAATTTTCTTCAGCATTTTTTTGGGTCTCCTTTAGCAAGGTATTGACCCATTTTTCATGCTTTTCTTGCATCTCTCTCATTTCTCTTCCCATTTTTTCCTCCACCTGTCTAACCTGATTTTCAAAATCCTTTCTGAGCTCTTCCATGGCCCTCATGAGCCCATTGGATGTCTATTTCGGGTGTTTGGGGTACAGAGGCCTTGACTTCTGTGTCTTTCCCTGATGGTAGGCATTGTTCCTTCTCATCAGAAATGAAAGGGGGAAACATCTGTTCACCAAGAAAGTAGCCTTCTATGGTCTTAGTTTTCTTCCCTTTTCTGGGCATTTTCCCAGCCAGTTGCTTGACTTCTGAGATTCCTCTCGACCACTGTCTAGATCTGCCCAGCTAGTGCTTGGGGTTTGAGATTCAAATGCTGCTCCCCAGCCTCAGGGCTTTCAGGGGGCGGGCGCAGCTGCTATTCAATGTGAACTTAGGTTCTGGTGCTTGGGTGGGCACATGGCTGCCTCCCAGGCTCAGTTCCCTCAGGGGATTTATGTGGAGACCTTCAGTAATGGATCTGAAGTCCTGTCTGCTCTGGGAGCCTCTGGCCACCGCTGCCTCTGCCGCTGCCTCCCTAGGGGGCCTGAGTTATGGAGACACCATGCTCCCCTCTTGGCCAGCCCAGAAGTCTCTCTCACTGACCTGTAGAGCCTGTGGGTGGAGGGACCTTCCCGGCCGCCAGAGGTTCCATCCCTGAAGCCTGCTTGGATCTGCTCCTCTTGGGCTGCGTGGGCAGGGCTGGGCTCCGCTGTCTGGTGCGCAACGGACCTTTGGGGTTGATTTTTAGGGCTCTCTGGAATGGAAATTTCCTCCCCTGCAGTGCTGTGCGGCTTTCACTGCTCCAGAATTTGTGGGGAGTTCTTTTTACAGGAAATTTATGGGCTGTGGGTTTGGAGCTAGCATATGTGAGTCTTTCTACTCTGCCATCTTGGCTCCTCCCCTAAGATATCTTTCATACCTAAATCCACTGGTCTGCTATTGTTATTTAAAATACTCATTTAATCACATCACCTAATTTCCCAAACATTGTTTTATTTTCCTCCATAATAAAGTTTGTGATTTTATTTCCAGCTATAATACTCAGCACATTATATATATATATATATATATATATATCTATCAAGTATATATATGTATTTGACAATATACTCATTATTACATCATTTGAATACATTTGGTAAAATGTCCTGAACAAATTCTGATATTTGGTTTTTGCTTTGGTATAATACCAAAGACCTTTAGCAAACATTGATCATTAATATTATAAATTATTATATTCATAATCATGTGTGGGACAAAGTGACAAAATGACTACCTTAGAGCCACAGCTTGGATCTTGCTTCCTAAATTGTGTTTATGCAGTGTGTAAAGAGCACCAGACTTGCGGTTCATGGCACCTGTGTTTGCGTCCGGACACAACAGTACCAACATTTATTTAGCACTGGGTAATGGAAACACATTGAACACAATATCAGAAAAATCCAGGTTTGAATCAAGACTGTGTCTGGACAGGAAATGTTAGTTTTTTTACTAGCATTAGTGATCTCACTTTTCCAAAGCAGACTTTGAAAGTGGTTCTTTGTTGGCATTACTTTCTAAGATGATGGAGAAATGGAAAACAAATTGTACATGTACCTGAAACATAACAAAGATCTTAAAAATTTTTTGAACATTTATTTCATTTTGGTTTTACCTCTTTTGTACCTCTGCTAGTATAAATCACTTATTACCTAAATCAAGATTTTTCCCATAATTCTAAAATATCTGTAGTAACAGTTAATGAATCACAGAGTTAGAAGGGACTTCAACAGCCATCTAATCTACTCATTTGAAAATGATTTCTTACAACACAGTGGACAAACGGATGTCGAGCCCTTGCTTGAAGACCTATGAAGGAGAATACAGTACCTCTAAGGCAACCCATTCTACTTTTAGATAGCTCTGATTGCAAGGAAATTTTTCCTGACATTGATCCTAATTTCTTCCCATCACTTCTAATTTTGTTCTTTGGGACCAAGTAGAGGAAAGTGACATTTCATATGCCTTCTCTAAGCTAAACATACTCATTTCCTTTAGTCTTCATGAAATGAGATCAAAATCTTTCACTATCCTGATTTCCCTTTCTCTTGACCCTCAAGTTTTTCATTGTCTTAAACTGATACCTAAACTTGTTACTCCTTAGGTGGACTGATGGAAGGAAACTGGGATTGTGTGGTAGAGCTGTTCTTGAAAGTTATACCTCTTAAAGCAGCTCATATTGTATTAGCTTTTTTGCTGCCGTAACATAGATTACTCATTAATCTTTCAGTTTGCCAAAACCCTGAGACCTTTTTCAGACAAATATCTCACCATGCCTCCCCTATTTGTCCTTGGGTAGTTTATATTTTTAACCCAAGTTTAAATTTTACATTCTAGCCTGTTAAAGTCTTTCTGGCTACTAACATACATCATGTAGCTGTCTTTTATAGCCTCTTCATCTTCAGATTTAATAAACACAGCATCTTCACCTTTCACATTCTTCAATTACTCTATAAACAACAAATGGCAAAGCACAGATTCCTGGGTGCCTTAATCTGAATAACAGCATGGGTAAATGAATGACCTACTGCTCTTCTACACTGCATCAGTATACTTCCTGTTGCAGTGTACACCTGGAATAGGATTTTTACTGCCCATATTCAAGGCTGTCATTTGTTTCTATCAGAGTTTTTTTCTGAGCTGAGGCCATAGTTAGTCTGATCCCTCAGCCAAGAGATACACTGAATATAAGTTTATTCCACCTTCTGAGATCCTAAACCATTGAAAACTCCATATGTTGACTCCACTTGGCCTTTTGATTAAGCCTCAAAATCTCCAGCATGTTCAGTATTATGAGATTAAAACAGTTAGGCTGTGGATTTCTCTGAGGATGGCAGAGTATGGTTCTGGAATCTGATACCTGCTAAAGTCAAACACTTCCTTTTTTTTCTTATAAAAAAGATTCATTTTTATTTTCTGCTCTGACTTCTTTCATTCCAGTCTCCCTCTCTCTATTGAGAAAGTACACACACACACACACACACACACACACACACTACAAATAAGTGTAGTCAAGCAAAAAAAAATCATGTTGGCATAGTATATGCCAACCTGTGTATATGCACCCATCTATATGTGTGCCTCATTTGGCATTTAATGCATCCATTATCTCTCTGTTGGGAGTTAGATAGCATGTTTCATCATGAGGCCTCTGGAGTTGTGATTGGTCGTTGTGTTGATCAGAATCCCTGCATCTCAAAGCTGTTTGTGTATACAGTGTTTTTATTGTACAAATTGTTCTCCTGGCTCTGCTCACTTTGCATCAGTTCATATAAGTTTTCTCTTTTTTTCTGAAGCCATCTCCACTATAACTTCTTACAATATAATAGTATTCCATCACAGTCATATTTCATAATTCTTAGTGCAGTTTTAAGCTGTTAAAGCTTTAAAAACTAAGCTTAAAACAACTCTAATTAGCATTTTCAGGTTGCCAAGCACATTATTTGTGTTATCTCCTTGGATCCTCACAGCCTTGTGAGGTGGATGCTAGTATCCTCCTATTACAGATGAGGAAACTGAAATTAAGAGAGTCTTGGAGTCCCGTAACTTTTAAGTATCTGACAGGATTTGGACTCAGTTCCCTCCTGACTTTCAAGTCAAACACTCTGCTAACTAGCAGTCTTCTTACGTACTCACTGGTTTAACTACAGTATTATCAGCATGTCTCATTTGTTAGGAACTCCCTTAGGGAAAACATTATGTTGTTATTAAGATAATATTATCTAACACTTTAAAAGCATTTTCACATGCATTAGGAGTTAGGCAGAAGAAGTGGCATTATCTTATTTTTAGATGAGGAGTGCAGAACCCACAGGGTCTGCAATTTGTTCCAGGTTTGACTATAAGTAATTGGTAAAACTGACCTTAGGACATAGGTCTTCTGATTCCTAGCCTATTAAGATTTCAACATAATGCTGACTTATTAAAATGAACAACTTTAAACATACTGTTTGTCCAGTGTACAAAACTGCCAAGGAATTTCATTAACTTTATATCATCACCTCTGCATTCCCAAAAATGGGACACTCTGCTTTTTTTCTTTGATTCAGTGAACAGATGTTTATTGTCTATTAAGTGTTGTAAGGGGATAGAAAGATGAATAAGGCCTAGTTTCCACCCCTACGAGGAGTTTATGGGATGAATAATGTGAACAAATAACTGTAATACAAGGCAGAAACTCAGTTTCTATGTTTATATGTCTGGGTTTCATTTTCATATAAAGTTGAGACAATTTTAAATTAGTAATGATTCTTGTATTTCCATTTTGAAAGTTTAGAAAAGAACTGATGTCTAGAAAGTTAATGTCTATAAAAGAAGAACTGAGGCTATTTTGAGAGCATCACATAACAATATTTTTCCATTTCCCTTAGGGACAGGCTTGTAACAGGTAATATTAGAAAGTTTCCTATCAATCATTCCAAAGATATGTATTCAGAAGAAAGGAATATGAAAATGTGAAAGTTTATGTTGCATTCAACAATTATTTAGTATTTACATTGTATTAAGCATATGCTAGGTATTCTTAGGAATATTTTAAAATATAGACAGTTTTGCTCAGAATGGATAATGGGACCAAATGATCTCTGTAGGTCACTTCCGTAACTTTATTTCACTTGCTTTATTTTCATTAGCTTCAATAACATGAGAATTATAAGAAGTATGTGTGTCAACTTGGCAACATTCAAGAAGTTGAAAACTTTGAGGAATATTTTTTATGGAATCCTAAATTTAAGTTATAATCTTAAATAGTTTATATAACTTCTACTCCATAATGAAATAATTTGAAGGAAATTTCAGAAAATATTGTATAATGTCTTGAAACCCTGTTGATAACTTTGCCATGGTTACGACAAAGCTATCAACTCATGGTTAATCCCTTGTACCTCAGTTTCTGGAATAAACTGTAGTTAATACCCAAAGTTTTCTGGATGTGTTTTTTTTCTAGCTGTACTCTTTTATAGCAATGTAGATAACATCTCTTCCACATCTTGTGCAATTTTTATGTTTTCTCATAAATACTTCCTAATGGAGTGACCCACCATGTTAGGAAGTTCCAAAATCTTAGTGCAGTTTTATGTACTTAAAAAGTGCACTAAGATACTTGAGATACCCTGTGTTTCTGATTCCTTTAGTATCTCAAGGGATCCTAGGCCATTACCCATCTTCACCTTTGTCTTGCCAGTAGACTCTGATGTCTCTGGAGGAGTGAGGCTGATGACTTTGTGCAACTCTGCCTCACTTAAGTCCAATTCATGCACAAGTCAAGATATCACCCTCAGGATGTCATTGTCCTCTTTAAGAACAGAGGATGAACAACAAGAAGTACCACTTGGTTGTTCTTACTCTTGTTATACAGTCAACCCACTTGCTACCAATGCATCATGAAAAGATGATGAAAATACCTGAGGTAAAAGCCTAGTGTGGCCTCAGTCACCAGTGGAGCCAGAGAGCCTGAGACATCAGGCAAATGCCTACTCTTACCATTACCAGGGGTCTCAGACACTAGATTGAATACCAAAAGGATCAGGATCTTGGGCATCAATTCTGACAAAGAGCCAAGTACGTGTTTTCCTTTTAGAATATGTTTTGGATGTATCCACTGCCATCTTGGGATGCTACTGGTACTGAATTGTGAGTTTAGTCTACCAGTCCCTGAAGACCTATATCTGAGACCTAAATTTTTGGCCACCACTACCCCACTTCCCACCCCCAACTCCCTTAGAGTGGTAGGAGTATTTCAACAAAACCCTCCACATTAATAGGACCCTGGAGAGTAGCTCCTCCTGCTTACCACCTGTCATAGCTAAACATCTCATTCTCTGTTAACCTCTACATACAATCTCATTTTTATTCATTTCAATCCTACTACTCCTTGGTCTCTGCCCTCCTGCCCCTCCCTTTCTGTTGTGTCCTCTGGAATCCCCTCTTGACTAAGAAAATGGTCTTCATATCTTACCACTTTTACATTCTTCCAGTTTTCCCTGTAAAACTTATAAATTCTCAAAATGGCCTTATTACTATTGAGAATATTACTATCTTAGCAGGTACCCAGATTCATAACCTTGGAATAATTGTTGACTCCTCTCCTTCATCCACTGTATCTTAATTAGTTGTCAAGACTTGTCTTTCTACTCCAGCTCTACCCTAGCTGAGAGCTTGAGCATCACTTTCCTGTATTCTTAGAAGAGGCTTCTAATTATTTTAAATGTTTCTAGTCTCTCTTCCAATCCATTTTCCATTCTGCTGTCCAAACCATCTTCCTAAAACAAAGATCTCTCCCCTGCTCAAAAACCTTTAGTGGATCCCTATTGCTTAGAGCAGAGGTGTCAAACATGCAAGTAATAGTAATATATAGTGCCCAGAGTCCATATTAAAGTGTATTTGAGAAATATTTAACAAAATAAAAGTGCAATAAAACCTAAATAATACAAATAATGTGATTTTCTAATATGCACACTCACTCTTACATATGATTTAGTAACCCTCATTTCTATATGAATTTGACACTACTGCCCTGTAGAGTAAAATACAGAATCCTCAACCTGTCATTTAAGACCCTCCAATGCAATCAAGCCTCGTATGAATTGATTGTGTCCACGTACAAGGTACTATGCTAGGTGTGGGAGATACAAAGACAAAATGAAACACTGTAACCTTATTTTATAGATCAGGAATCTGAGGCCTAGAGAGGTTAAATAATTTGCCTACAATCATACAGATAGTATGGGGTGTATGGGTTGTTTAAGGAGGACCAGCACCTCTGGTGTGAGGGTTTGCCAAGCCCTTCTTTGCATTTTTCATCCACCATTAGCGTCTGCTTGGCATTCAACTCTCACTTGTGGCTCCAAGAAACTGTAGGATGTTCAGTAACCACACTCTAGTAAACTGTTTTGGCAGTTGAGCTAAACCAAGTTGAAGATTACTGATGGGCCTCAAACATGTCAGTGAGTTAGGGGGATGTCTACACCAAGCATGGAAGACTTTCCCTCGAGCAATGGGCAGATGAGAACAATTTGTTCCATTTGCCTTCATGAAGTAGACACGAGTGCTTAGAGCTTAGTCAGGCATCAAAGATGCCCAGGTCATACACTGCATCCCAGGCCACCAGTCATCTGCACTTTTGTCTTGCTACTGGACTTCAATGACTAGGAGAGTGAGGCCAATGATTTGGTACAATTCTGCCTCACTTAAAAGTCCAGTTCATGCAGAAGTCAATACATCACCCATGATGTCACCCATGAAGGACAAACAATAGGTAGTATGGTAAGCCAGCGTTTGAATCCAGGTTTGCTGACTGCAGATCTAACCTTGGGTTCATTGCAGTTATGGAGGCCTTAACCTCATGAATGCATTGTAATATTGGTGAATAATTGCTAATCCATAAAATTTATCAATATGAAAGCATCATAAATTTGACTTTCTCCACTCAGCTGTCAAATTGATCTTCCTAAAGCTCAGGTCTGGTCTAGCCAAGGTATCCCTTTTCCCCTCTTCAGTAAACTCTGGTGGTACACTATAACCTTTAGGATGAAATAAAAATTACCTGTTTGACATTTAAAATCATTTCTATCTTTCCATTCATCCCTACAATATGATGATACTGGCATCTTTGATGTTCATGAAGCACAACAATCCATCTTCTAACTTCATGTGTTTTACTGGCTCTTCCACAAACCTCATTCCACCTGCTGTTTTCTCCAGTTTCTTTCAACGGCCAGCTAAAATCTCATTTTCTATAGGAAGCTTTCCCCAATTTTCCCTTAATGCTAGTGTTTTCTTTTTGTTGTACATATCTTGTTTGTACACAGTTGTCTTTGTTATCTCCTCTATTACTGTTGCTTTCATGTTGTCTCCTTTTGGGGAATAGGTACTGTGTTTCTTACCTTTCTTTGTACAGAGTTTGGTTAGGCATCTTATAGTGCCTAGTTCATAGTAGGCCCCAATAAAAGCTTATTTAAGACTCTTGACTGACATAGAAAATAAGGGGAACAAGGAGAACAATTCACTGTTACTACTGTAAAGAAAAGAAAACACCAAGTTTTTAGAACCCTGATCAATGCAGTGACTTCAGAGAGACTGATTATGATACAACTCCTGACTGTCAGCAGAGAGATACAGGAATGGAACATAATGGGCATTTTCAAACAAGGCCAATGTACATGGATATGTTTTGTTTAACTGTAATTGTTACTAGGGAATGTTTGTGGAAGGTGGGGCAGAGAAGGGAGAGTTTTTAGAAGTGAATTATGTTAAAAAAAGCATCAATTAAAAATTTAAATGCATATATGACAGACTAATCTATACATATACATCTATTTCTATATCTTATTTACATCCGTATTATCTTTATCGATACCCATAGGCCCAAGCCAGTTGGTAGCACTTGTATTCTCGACTAAAGCACAAACTCCTGGAAGGTAAAGATCCTTCTTATTCGTTTTTTGAAAATTCTCCTTTGGGACACACAGAGGAGGCATTGAAAGGATACACTGGATCACCGAGAAGCTTCCTTGTGTTTCTTCTTTGCCTCCTAAGGGGCTGTTCCGGGAGGCTCCGTTTCTCTGACCAGCTCCTTTGCCTTTGTTATCCCTGCCGGGTTTGGGTTGGACTTGTAGACCTCGAAGGCCTGCGGGTTCTCGCATTCGATCGGACCGAACCAACACCGGACCTCCACCGCAGCCGATGGTGGGCCAGAAACAACTGATCACAGCAGGGCGAGGACGCCCAGCCTCACCGCGGCCCGCCACGCCCACATTTGGACAGCTCCCGAAACGTGCGGAGATCTCGGTCGGGAGATCAGGAGGGGGCGGGGCCTCGTCAGGCCCCGCCTCCTCGGTGCACGACCGCCGGCGTGCGTGTGCCGTAAAGCAAGCCCGCCGCCCTCGCTCTCGCCGCCACCGCCGCTCTCCCCAGCGCACTCTGCAGGTAAGCTCTAGGCTGGCCGCCGACGTTCAGGGCCTCCTGGCCTGGCGCGCCCGTTTTTCTCTCTTCAGGGACCCCCCCCGCCCAGGGCAGTCCCGCCTCCTGAGGCACTCCTCCGGCCCGCAGTCGCGATCCTGGGCACGTCCCCTCAGTGTCCCTCCGCCCCTCCCCCGCCTTTTCTCTTGACGCGTTTTGGACGGCCTCCTCCCGTGGGGTCAGGCCCTCCCTCGTGGCGGGAGCCGAGGCCTCTCTTTAAACCTAATGTAAATGTTCCCCTCCACGCCGTCCTGGCCCGTGGACGACCTGCCGGAGGAACTTAGTGTCAGGGAAGGCAGAAATAGGAGGAAGTGGTGGCCCGAGAGTCAGCGGGAGCTAGGCTGCGGGGGTCGGGTGCGGCGTGTTCCCGGGTCCGCCGCGATGGGGGCGGTTGTGACCTCGGGGGGACCGCGAGGCTCCCTGGGTAAAGGCCTTGCGTGAGGGAGCTGTGCATTCTGGGAAATGGAGGCGGGGACGGCGAGCCCGGCCCTGCATCCACCTGAGGCGTTACACTGCCGGACCTCGGGACGTGGGGAGAGGCTGAGGCCGCGCGTGGGCCTAGTCTGGAAGTCGGCGGGTGGGGGGGGGGGCTGGAGGAGGGGGACCGAGCCCCGCCTTGGGGGAGAGTCGTCTGTAAAACAGGGTCCGGGAGGGGAAGGACTCTGGCTTGGACGAGCATCCGAAAGCCGGAGCTGCTTGAAGCCTCTTTATGTCTCTGCGGAGGTTTGAAGGCGCTTTTACCAGCGTCGGCCCCCTTGGTGCAACTTCTAGATTACAGACTCGCGTTTGGGGCTAGCTTGCCCCAGGCTAAGAAAGCAGCTCGTGAGGGCAGACTGGACGCAGAGGCCTGGGGAGAAGGGGAGAAGGTGGAGGACAGAGGCCTGGGGTACACCCCACAGCGGGGTCCGGACTGGACGATGAACCTGCAGAGGAAACCAGGAAGGAATGGTCACAGTCCTGGCTAGGGAAAAAATCCCAAATGGTTACAGTAACCAGAAGGAGGTAACAGTGTCGCGTGTTGGAGAAGGGTCAAGAAATAGCAGACCTGAGAGAGAGCTGGTGCTGACGGAGCAAGTGTCATGAAGTCCAGTGGAGACAAGCCAGTGCCTGTTTCAGAGGATGAAGACTTGGAGAGATTCCACCAAGGACTCAAGTAGGATTTTCCAATCTTAGGTCCTTGATGCCTTCATTCCAAGGATGAATTTGGAGAAGTAAGCGAAAAATATGGTTCAGGTTTAGGAAATGAGAGGTACTAAAAGCTTTATGCTTTAATATGAATATTTTCTTTAAGAATGTAGTTGGAACACTGAAGAGGAACATAAAAAATGAAATGCAATGTATTTTAACAATCGTAAATGACTGGTTTCTGCTTTCTGAATCAGGTGGTGTTTTTTTAATTTAATCAGATCATTGCCTTGTTAGAGCAAAGTTCTGAAACAATGTTGAAGGTGAAGAAAGAATCAACATTTAGTAATGGTAGCTCCAGGTTGACATAGTCAAACAGGTTATTAATACTAAAAAGGAGGAAATGGAAAAACAAACTGCATTGATACTGGCAACGAGACTGCCTACTTTTCCCCCTACCAGTTATAACAAGCTTTTTGAAAGGGATTTCCACTTTTTTTTACACAAGTTATCTATTATTGACACTAGAATACGTGGACTTTTGGTGAGATACTCTGTTTGAGATATTAATAAGCTCTGTACCTGAACTTTTCCTGTGAGGAAGTACAAATATCATTAAGGAAAATGATGATGGTATGAACAGTCAGATGAAACCATATGTATGCAGAGGAAGTCTGTGCCTGGAGATGGTGCAGTTTAAAAGGCATTGATCTTGGGAAGAGAGTAATCTAACATAAGATTAATACTATCCATGATTTTCCCAATGAATAAAGGTAATGGAGAGGATATAAGTAATATAAAAATAATGCTGACTTTCTCATTGCAGATCTTTGTCAGAATAACCTACACACATATCAAGAATATCTGATGAAAAATGATGAAAATAGGTAGACTTTTGTAAATGATTTTTTATAGTGAGCCTCGTTTTTATACATGCACCATTGAAGAAAAGTGCTGAAAAAACAACATCTTGCTGTGGTTTTTACTGATTTAAAAAAACCAATTACTTGATAGAGGAAAACTCAACCTTAAGAGTTCTCCTTCCATGGAAGATTGGGTATTTTGAGCAGGAGGATCCTTTAGAATTTATCTGAGGCCCAAGGGGAGGTGAAGTGATTTGCCAGTGTTGTAGAGGCCTGTACAGCCAGCACAGCCAGGACTGGAACTTTTTACTTGTGCTCCTTCCATCCTACCACGTTGTCCAAGGGCTTCCCTATTATCTACATAATGCCAGAAAAAAAAACAAAACAAGAGGAAGGCCACTATCCTATTGGTGGATTCCCAATGAAAGATATACAGGAGGATGGTGGGCAAGAGTTGCATGAAGAGCTGCTTATGTTTTGTAATCTGCACTGTTGGCAGTAGTAGCCACATCAATAAGTTCATGGATCCATTAAAGCATTAAATATACATTTAGAGTACTTGGCTATCTGTGTATCCAATAATTCATTAATAAGCTCTAGCTCTTCATCTTCCTCTGCTTCCATAGTTTTTCAGACATAGCAGCAAAATTTATGCAATTATGTACATCTACTCTCATAACTCCTATGTAATGGAAAGAGCATTGGATTTGGAGTCAGGAGACCTAGGTTCTAGTTCTGTCTAGGACACTTAGCAGTTGTTGAACTTTCCTGAACCAGTTTCCTCATTGGATGGAATGATGATTCTTGAAGGGCTGTTGTAAAGAAAATACTTTGTAAGCAAATACTCAGCATCCCATGTACCTATCAGACTTGTCTCTGTTTTCTCTTGGAGATCTCTCTACTCTTCTCTATTGGCTCAAGTCCTCATTCTTCCTTCACAGTTTGACTTAACCATATTAGATCTTGTTGAACTTCTCTCTGAACTGCTCAAGCATTTCTAGTTTGTCACACAAGTCAGCACTCTGTTATTATTTAAGTCATTGTTCTATATATAGTTAATAGTATCTTCCCAACTAGATGGTAAAGTGCTTGAGGCCAGGGATCGTGTTTTTTATACTGAGGCAGCTGTGGAATAGTAAAAATATATTAAATAGTAAAAAATACATTAAAATCCTATGTACTTGGATTGTCATTTTTGCACTTCTGACTAGCAAGCACTTTGACCTTTGGCAAGTGATAATAATAATATCATTTACATAGTTTGCAAAGCATTTTACATATATCTCATTTTATCCTTACAACAACTGTGGTGCTGTTATTGTCTCTATTTTATAGTTGAGAAAAATAAGGCAAACCGGTTAAGTGATTTGCCAAGTGTCACACAGCTAATAAGTGTCTGAAATCAGATTGCTACCCAAGTCTTGCTGACTTAAGGTCCTCTTGTGCCCCAGGGTAAATACTGCTACTTCTTTGAATTGTGAGGATCAAATGAGATAATATATTTAAAGTCCATCATAAACATCACAGAGAAAAGGTTGCAATTAAACTGACAGTAAGAATTTTTATTGAAAACTGACCAGACAGAATGGCTGTCCCACATTTTTGTTTGTAATATAAGAAAAGTCATTTTGTGTCTGAGAATTTAAAATGCAGGTGAGGAGATAATATTCATGAAATATATGAGAATAGGAAATCAGTTACAAAGAGTGGGCCTTAAAAGAATTTCTTTTGGAGTAAATTGAATCATTTATTTGTCAATAAAATCTTAGTTCTGATGGAACTTTTGTAATAATAATGACAACATAGTTAGGTTTAACCTTGATAATGAATTAAAACTTGTATCATCCTGGTCACAAGTATGCTCTTTTGAACTTTCCATTCTTTTTATAAAGCCAAGATAGCCTAGGCCTAGACCTATAACTACCAGTTTTAGAGTCAGAATATTTTGGGTTCTAATTTTGGCTCTGCTTCTTATAGTATGATCTTGGAAAAGCTATTTAAGCCCTATTTGAGCTCTTAACCTTCCTCATATCTTTTGGATAACATTCCTCATTATTATCCTCTGGAAAATAAAGATCTTAGACCTACCAGCCACATTGGATTGTTGAATGAATCACTTAGAACTAATAGCGAAATTGGTAAGTAGGAAAGAAGAAAAAAACATAAAAGGCATCTTTTTAGTATTGTACTTGAATGTTTAAAAAACAGACTTGATAGATGGGACAAAACAGGAAATTGAGTGGCTACTACATTCCAGCTATTATCAATTCCTTTAGTCAGACCTTGATTAAGTTGTTTTCTCTAACAAAACTGCATGCAGATATTTCAGTTTGTTTTTCTTTTTTGTGAAGTTCCCTCACTAAGTGGTGCAGTGGATAGAGCACTGGGCTTGGAGTCAGGAAGTATATTCCTGAATTGAAATCTGGCCTCAGATACTTAGTAGCTATGTGTCCCTCGGCAAGTCATTTGCTTGCCTCATTTTTCTCTTTTGTAAAATGAGCTGGAAAAGAAAATGACAAACCACACCAGTATCCTTGCCAAGAAAACGCCTCTACAACAACATCTTGATTCCATGTCATGATCCATTCTATCTCTAACAATATTAAATAATAATATACAGTACCTTCTTGAAACTATAATTTTGGATTAACTCATAAGTAATACCATTGATCAGATCTTTTCTGAAGATGATAGGGCGTATTTTGGGTGTGTAGTAAGATCTTATATTCTGAATTTGGGTTTGCCTTTTGGCAGATTTCTTCTTCATCTTTTTGAAAAAAAAAAAAAAGTTGGGATACCTCATCAGACTTGCCTTTTACTATAATCATAATCTTTGTCCTGTTGTACCCTGTTTATAAAGTTTTTCTAGAAAGGTCTCATGACTATGTAAATAACCATGTATAGTTGATGTCTTTAGCATCTTTGAGGAATGAAATGCCACATAAATGAGTTTTCCAGACATCTGAAGATAACTCTTTTAAGTATGAAAGCTTTATCTTGATTTTAATCAATTTGAAGTTTCTGTAGTATTCATTTTCTTGCCTTCTTAAAGTTCTCTTTAACTCTTCTTTCCTATCCCTATACTACGTTGTTCGCCTGGTTCTATCAGTTCTATTTATGTTGCATTTCTTAAATCTTTCCCCTTCTATTCCCTTCCAGTAATACAGCCAGAATTTAGGACTTCATTACTATACTCCTAGGTTATTGCAGTAAATTTTTTCATAATTAGTTTTCAACAATCATTTCCTTAAGTTTTAGCTTATCTCCTCCCTTCCCATGACAACATGCAATTTTATATGGGTTCTACACATACATTCTTATTAAACGCATTTTCACATTAGTGAAATTTAGAATGAATGGGAGAAACCATGAGAAAAAAAACAAAACAGCAAGAGAAAATAGTCTGCTTCATTCTACATTCTGACTCTGTAGTTCTGTCTTTTATGTGGATGGCATTTTGCATCATGAGTCCTTTGGAAATGTTCTAGGTCCTTGCCTTGCTGTGAAAGACTAAGTTTACCAGATACAGTCCTCACACACTGTGGCTCTTCATTGGTATAATTTTTTCCTGGTTCTGCTCACTTCAGCTAGCATCAGTTCATATAAATCTTTCCTGGTTTTTCTGAAGTCTTCCATCATTTTTTATAGCACAGTAGTGTTCCATTACATTCTTATGCCACAACTTGTTCAGCCATTCCCCAATTGATGGGTATTACCTTGATTTCCAATTTTTGGCCACCACAAAAAGCTGCTATAAATATTTTTGTACATGTGGATCCTTTTCCCATTTTTATGATGTCTTTGGGATGCATGTTGCAGTAATTTTCTAACTGATCTTCAGCCTCCAATTTCTCTGCATGTACAGAATCTCCTCCTTTCCAGCCAAACTTCTTAGCCTGGCATTCAAGGCCCACTGAAATATCAAATCATTGTAATTTGTTTAATCATATTTAACATTAATTCCACCTTCCAAGCAATAAGACCAGGCACCTTTCCTCATTCTGATTTATACAATGTACTGCTTTCTTTTCCTTGTTCAAACCATAGCCCATGCCCAGAATAGACTTTCTAACCTCCCAACCCTCACTCCTCTTCACAGGTTTTTTTTAGCTCTTTTCTTATTTTTGAGCCCTAACTGAAGTTCCACTTCCATGAAGTCTTTTTTGATGCCTCTGTTAAATCAATTAACCTTGTTTTTTGTTTTAAAAAGTCCTGTCTGTCAGGAACTGTACTAGGTTCCTACTGGAAAAACCCCAACTGGAAGTTCTTGCTTCTTGAATGTTTAATAGCAGGATTACGAACTTCTGTTTTGCATTCATTTTCTGGCTTTGTTGGAGATGTCTGTGTTCATTCCCTAGTTCACCTCCTAGATTATAAAAGCTTCCTGAGGGCAGGGAGACAGTGTGATGTAATGGCAACAACACTAGATTGGAAATCACAAGGTCCACGTTCTAGTCCTGGCTCTGCCATGAACTTTACGATGCTCTTGAGCAAGCTGCTCCACCTCTGTGCTTCTGTGAATGATCTGTAAGCGTCCTTCCAGTTCTCAGATTCTAAGATTTCTTTGTACCAGACTGTAAGCTCCATGAAAGGAAAGGAGAGGAACCTAGTGTCTAAATTCTGCATCTTCTTCTGCACTTAGGGTGGTTTTCTCATGTAGCAAATGTTAATTGAAGTGAATGTTTTTCCTGTCACCTAGCATAGGGCTGAATGAATAATAGGTACTTAATAAAAGCATATTGGATTGAATTGAAGCAAAGTGTGTTGAACATTGTTTAACCTTTTCTTGTGGACTTACCGTTTAGCTATCAGTTACTGTAGTCTTTTATACTGATACTGAAGCACTTCAGTAAATTCATAATCTCACTGATATGGATATTTCTTTTAAAAGTGCAGATCCCAGCCCATTGAAACATCACCTTCTGTGTAGTCTTGTCTGTGTTCTATCATAAATTTCCTATAGAAGATCTACTTAATGTGCTAGAGACCTCCTTCTATCTTGTTAAATTTTATGGGTCATATTTCAAAAGTTGGGCTTCATTTTTGTTACATGATTGGCTTACTTGCTTTTCTGACAATACATTTCCCATATGATATCTCGTATGCCATTTCTTAATGGCAGCTAGGTAGCCTAGTAGATAGAGTACTAGGCCTGGAATCAGGAATATCTTTCAAGTATTCAGTACTTCCTAGCCTTGTGACCCTGGGCCAGTCACTTACCTCTCCCTCAGTTTCTTCACCTATAAAATGAGAATATTAATAGCACCAGCCTCACAGATTTATCATTGTATCACCAAGGCAATATTCACAGCACTGGTGGTGACTATGAATGTGCTGGTACAGTTCTCAATCGCAAAGCATAACAGACTCCATGTAGAAGGCAGAAGAAAAAATTTATTCAGATACCAGAAAGCCAGATCCATCATAGTAGCCAAGAAGCCAGTACACATTAGCACTGCAGAGGACAAAGCCATTCCCAAGCCTCCCCTTTCTACTGGGGCCTTCTCCACCCTAACTGCTCTCTCACTTCCTCTCAGTTCTACCCAACTCTTCCTGTTTCACCTGTTCTGCAAGCTCCTCTCTCCACATGTGACTTTCGCTTCTATGTGATTTAAGCAGGTCACATGGGCCTATTAATGAATGGGAAAGATCTTCCCATTTAAATTACCATTATAGTCATGAAGCTCAAAATAATATTTATAAAGTGCTTAGCATAGTATATAGTAGGTGCTTAATAGATGCTTGTATCTTCTCCCCCCATTCCTTTTCATCCTTCTCTCCTTGAGCCTAGGTCATTTTTTGATAAGATCTTGTAACCTACTTACACCCATTGTATCTCCATTGTCTTTTAGGTCACCCATGAAACCATTTCCATCCTTGCTAGCAGATGAATCTACTTCTTGCAGTTTGTCCAATTCTAATTCCATGTTTTTAATTTAATGAAGTATTAGAATTCTGTGTAAATTAAGACTCAGGAAACTCTAAAATAATGGATTTAAGTCCTTCCTCATGTCCAATTTTATGATAATTCCTTCTGGCATGGGGTGAGGTTTGGGATCTCAGAGACTTTTGAAATTACTTCCTGGTTACCAGTGTGACCACAGGGTAAATGGGAAACTGAAATTATAATCTCATAGTGAAGTCTTTGAGCTTTAAAAATAATTCTAAAAATTATTTCAGAAGTAGAGGGATTTTTGTGGTGGCATTCCCTTCTCTCCTGGTGTTTATTTTGAAAAAAAGCCAGTGTAGGTTCTAAAAAAATGATTAAACAATCATTGATTTATGTCCATCCTAGTCTTTGATCTAAGTCAGAATTAGACAAGATTGGACCTTCCTTGACAGGTTTTTACTGGTAGTAATCCTAAAGAGACTTTGAATCTTCATTAGTGTTTAGAATCCTGAGGAGACCACGTAATTTGGGGATTGCTCTAGAGATTTGAATTAGTGTTTGATCAGAATTTGGTGTTGAGTTGTTTCAGTTATGTCTGACTTTTTGTAACCCCATTTGAGGTTTTCTTGGCAAAGATGCTGGAGTGGTTTGTCATTTCCTTCTCCAGCTCATTTTCCAGATAAGGGAACTGAGGCAGACAGGGTTACATGACTTGCTTAGGACCACACAAAACTAATAATTGTCTGAGAATAGATTTGAACTCAGGAAGAGGGGTCTCTTCAAGCCTGGCACTTTATCCACTGCATCAGCTAGCTTGTTAACTGATCAGAATGGCCCAACATTAAATTAGACTTTGGAGCTTGCTTTAATAGTCATCATTGTCATCATTTTATAGCGCTCTTGAGGTTTTCAAAGCATGTTTACAAATATTTAATTTTATTCTCACAGCAGCCCTGGGAGATAGACTCTCAATATCCCCATTTTACAGGTGGGGCAACTGACGCAGACAGATTAAATGACTTGCCCAGTGTCATACCACTAGTAAGCATCCGAGTCAGGTCTTTGTGACTCCAGATCCAGTCCTCTATCCACTCCGATACCTAGCTGCTCCAGGGAAGGGTGCCAACAGGATTTTCAGGACTGGGGATAATAAATAACCAAGACTGCCACCACCACTGAAATAGGGGTTTTCAGTTCAGCCTTGGGCTCCACCCAGAAGAAAATGACTAGAAATACAGATGTGGTGAATTTAATATCAAGAAGAATGGCATTCAGCTCTGGAACTAAGCAAGGATCAGGAAACCTAGGATCACATCCTGGCCTTAATACTCTTACTAGTTTGTGACCATGGTGGGTAAGTCAGTCTGAACTTCTGTTTTTCATAATTGTGAAGTGTGATAATACTTACGCTATCTGCCTTATAGGGTTGTATGAGGAAAGTTGTTTTTGCTTTTAAATAAACCTGAAAGTGCTTTGGGAATTAAGCTTGTAGAAATTATTTGGGGGTTGTTGGGTAAGAGGGGGTTGGTAAGAGTGTATTAAGATGATGTTAGTCTGCTAAAATTTTTTCTGTTCACAGGTGTGTAAATAATAGCCACTCGCATCCTCAGTTTCTTCATTTGCTAATAATACATTTATATGTAGCACTTCATAGTTTGCTAAGTACCCTAATGAAAATCTAAGCTAGGAATAGGGACTTGCCCTATGATCTCTGTGGTCTAGGGAATTCCTAGGTGGAGAAACTTCTACCAGTGCAGATCAGTAACGTCTCTGCAACTTACAGTTTAAGAGCTGCTTTGAACCCTGAGAAGCCAAGCGACAGCGACAGGAATAGAATACCTGATGAGTAATTTATGGCTGAAAATTTGTGCCTGGCCCCTTCTCTAGTCTGCAGTGCTTCCTCATCTCCAGGTACAGTTTTTTTCCTTAGCAATATTTTGAGTTGGTGTGATAAGGGTAAAGTCAGGAAAATGTTTAATATTAAGAAATTATTTTGGTGTCATAGGAGGCTAGGGTTAGGCATTATATCAGATAATTTTTATAGGTGAGGGCATACATCTGAAAGGGAGGTATCCTTTTTTCTCCTATTCCGTCCAATTCTTCCTTTCTGTCATTTTTATTCTGCCTTCTTCCCATCTATATAAATGAAACCAACTGAAATTCAGCAAAAAGCCACAGGGAAAATCTAAGCACATGTCCTAAGCAAGGGCATATGTACTTGTAGGGAGGGAGAGGTGTCTGAGCTAGTAGTTCTGTCACATTTCAAAGACCGTGTCTTTATTGCCAGTTGCTACTTATTGGAGGTGAAAGATCTCATGTAAATGTTCTTTAGATATATTATTTTGTTCACAGAAAGCAAGACTGTCGACTAATAGAAAATGATGAAAAAGATTGAATTATTTTCGAATGACAGCCAAATGAACCCTGAAGACAAATGAGTAAAATCAATAAAAACGTGATTTTGGCTCTTTTAACTCTGACAAGTTCAGTGTTTCTGCTGTTTCAGTTATACTACTACAAGCACTATTTATCTCCAAAGGTAACTTTTTTTATTCTTCTTTTCTTTATTGGAGACAATCTAATTGTGTGATTTTGCAGTCTGAGAACAGCAAACCCATTGTCTTTGTAGTACTACAGAATTATCTGTAGCTTAAAAAAAAATCTTGAGTCAGTTTAAAAAATTTTTTTAAAAAGTTTTTTTTTTTAGTTTTTAAAAGTTTTTAAAAGTTTTTAAAAGTTTAAAAAAAAAATTGAGTCAGTTTTTTAATTCTTAGTAGATTAATTCAGGTGTTGAGAGCTGCTACCTAGTAATAGATATTGTTTTGGTTTAATAAGTGTCTGTGGAGTTAAATCTACTGAACTGTCTAGATGTTGACCCTGGGTTTAAATTTGAGATTCTTTTATAGAGATTTCTTTCACTTTAAGTAACCTCACTTAAGAAAATACTGAATTTACATAATTGATGAGGTAGAGAGTAAATTTGTTTGCGTAACTTAATAAAAAGAATTTTCAGGCTGAAATGTTAGATATATGGCATCGCATACTGGTGAAATGTGATACTGCAGTCTGCTTTTATTGGCTGTCCTAATTATTTTGTCAATAGAAGTTACTTTAGGGAAAGCTTTTATAATTCAGAAGGAAAATCATAAAAGTTGGAAAGGTACTTTGGAGTTCTGAGCAGCGGGTATAATCCTTCTGGCATACTTGATAGTTCAAAAAGCTTGCAGATATCTTAATTTATTCCTTGCTTAAGAATTTTATTTCAGACTGTTGGGGATATTTTTGCCATTAGACTATATCTTAAATTTTTCTGTAGAAAAATAAAATTTACCTTGCCACTAAGTTTTCTAAATATATCTGTGACATACCATCTGCTTTGTTTAAAGTGGTCATAGCCATTGTAACTAAAGATATTTTTAATATGAAAGTGTTTTTTAATTGTAAATTTTTTTTATGGACTTGTATCAGCAGACATAAATATTTAAGCATATGAAGAATAACACAAAAAACAACACTGTGAAATTTTAATATGTACAGTTTTAGTTTTTAAAGTGTGTATGAAGTTTAACATGATAGTAATAAAACTGCCCTTCTTGTTTATCCCCTTCTGAAATTCCTTTTCAATATCTTTTTAATGTTTCATTGATACTTTTTTCTTACTTTTCACACCATAGTTAATACCCACCAGATATCTCCCTCCATCCAAAAGAAATTCCTTCCAAGATGTATAGTCAAGCACAACAAATCCTTACATTGGCCATGTCTGGAAACCTATTTCTCCTTCTGCCTCTCTGTATCAGCAAGGACCCCGGCCTACACAGTGGGGCCTGCTGCACAGGTTCTTAGATCTGCTTTTCTAAAAGGAAAGCAACTTTTGAGGGCTCAACAGTCTACTTTAATCAAGTGCATACATCATTCACTGAGTTCAGGGGAAAAAAATCAGCACCTTGAACTTCAGAGAAAATACAAACAGAAATTACAAATGGAAAGACCAACAGTCAGGGCTTCCAGTTGCGTAATCATAGACAATACATACATCATTACTAGAGAGAGAAGCACCAACATCTGGGTTTTCAGAGTAGGGATTGGGAGCTGGCGCTTCTCAATAGCTACCCAGAGTCTCATCTGGCACATGAAACTTCTTCCAAAAAGTAAGACCCTTGTGATCCAGTGCCTCATTAGAAATTAACAAAAGGTATCTGAGGCCTGTTAATGGGCAGGGAAGATCTTTAACTCTTCTCCCCCCTCCCCCCCATTAACCTTACATCAGCATTACCCTCTCTAGTTCGTCATCTTTCTACATAAAAAAGTGGGAACCATCCTGCATCTTCAGTCTTCTGAGCTATGAGTCATTTTATTGATCAGAATTTTAAAGTTTTTCAAGATTATTTAAATTATTGTAGTCATATAAATATTCTTTTTGTTCAGTTCATGTCAGTCTTCCTAGGATTCAAATTTTTCAGAATTTGCAGCATAATAATATTCTATTATAGTCATATACCATATGCAGCAACCCTTTGGAATAACTCTTCCCATATTCACACTCATTGCTTGGACCCCTCAACAACTGTCCCATTTCCAAGGTTCTCTTGGGTCTCTACTCTTAAAACTATAGTTCAGGAACATCTACTGATGTGTTTACTTTTAGTAATCAGTCAAAGGCCATAATTTAAAGTAAAAGTGTTTGCTAAAATTATATAGTAAGAATAGTACTGCAAAATATTTCATAAATCTGGGCTATTTCTTTCTCATTAATGTCCACATGCTGCTTCCCTTGGGCATGGTACTTTTTCTGGGTATGTTTTTCTGAACTTCCAGGACTAATTCTATACACCTATACCTACTTTCTCTCTGGAGTGATACTTCTTACCAGGACAGTTGATCCACTGTAAGCAGGGATAGAAAAGTCCTTTCGTCTTACCTTTCTCCCCTTTGTTGCATTATGGAAAAGGTATAAGAGATAGAGCAAAGAGTGATTCCCTCTGATAGCTTCTTCCACCAGAGCTGGCTCCTTTGTGAGCAAAGAGTGATTCTGTCTGATAACTTCTTCCAAGAACTGGCTCTTTTTGAGAGGCTAGACATGATGGGTTTGACTGACATTAGAGCTGGTGAACTTTTTTTTTTAATGTATAATTTATTTTCAGTTTTCAACATTCACTTCCACAAGAATTTGAATTCAAAGTTTTTGCCCCATCTCTCCTCAACCCCCACCCCACCCCAAGACAACATGCACCTCATCCACCCCTTTCTCCAGTCTGTCCTCCCATCTGTTTTCCTGTTGGACAAAATAGATTTCTATACCCCATTGCCTGTAAATCTTATTTCCCAGTTGCATGCCAAAACAATTTTTAACAATCATTATTAAAAGCTTTGAGTTCCATCTTCTCTTCTTTCCTCCCTCCCCACCCACCCTCAGTGAGAAAGCAAGCAATTCAATATAGGTCAGACATGTGTAGCCATGCAAAACATTTCCATAAGAGTTATATTGTAAAAGACTAACCACATTTCCCTCTGTCCTATCCTGCCCTCCATTTATTCCATTCTCTCTCTTAACCTGTCCTCCCACAGTAGTGTTTGCTTCTGATTATCCCTTTTCCCAATTTGCTGTCCCTTCTGTTATCTTCCCTCTCCTATCCCCTTCCCCTTGCTTTCCTACAAGGTAAAATAGATTTCCATATCCAGCTGAGTATGTTATTCCCTCCTTAAGCCAGATCTATTGAATGTGAAGCTCACATACTCCCTTTCATCTCCCACCTCTTCCCCTCCATTGTAAAATCTCTTTTTTGCCTCTTTTATGTGAGACTATTTGCTACATTCTACCTCTCTCTTTCTGTTGCTCGTAGTACATTCCACTCAACAGTGGATTTTATTTTTTAGGTATTTTCTGTTCATATTGAGTTCACCCTATGCCCTCTGTCTGTGTGTATGTATGTATACACACATATATACATACACACATGTACATATACATACCTACATGTATATATTCCCTCTACCCTAATACTGGGAAAAAAAATAATCTCATGAGTTCCAAATATCATTCTATGTAGGAATGTAAACAGTTCAACTTCAATAGATCCCTTATGGCTGCTCTTTCCTATTTACCTTTTCATGTTTCTCTTGATACTTATATTTCAAAGTCAGATTTTCTGTTCAACTCTGGTCTTTTCAACAAGAAAGCTTGGAAGTTCTCTATTTTGCTGAAATTCCATTTTTTCCTTGAAATATTATACTCAGTGTTGGTGGGTAGGTGATTCTTGGTTTTATCTCCATTGATCTCTGGAATATCATATTCCAAACCCTTTGATCCCTTAGGGTAGAAGCTGCTAGATCTTGTATTATCCTGATTGTATTTCCACAGTACTTGAATTGTTTCTTTCTGGCTTCTTGTAATATTTTCTCCTTGACCTGAGAACCTTGGAATTTGGCTACAGTATTCCTAGAAGTTTTCCTTTTGGAATCTCTTTCAGGAGGTGATAAGTGAATTCTTTCCATTTCTATTTTACCCTCTGATTCTAGAATATCAGGGCAGTTTTCCTTGATAATTTCTTGGAGGATGTAGTCTAGGATCATTTTTTGATCATGGTTTTCAGGTAGACCAATAGTTTTTAAATTATCTCTTCTGGATCTCTTTTCCAGGTCACTTGTTTTTCCAGTGAAATATTTCACATTGTCTTCTATTTTTCATTCTTTTGGTTTTGTTTTATAATTTCTTGATTTCTTATAAAGTCATTAGCTTCCATCTGCTCCATTCTGTTTTTAAAGAACTGTTTTCTTCAGTGAGCTTTTGGACCTCCTTTTCCATTTGGCCAATTCTGCTTTTTAAAGCATTCTTCTTATCTTCTTTTAGGACCTCTTTTGCCATTTTAGTTAGTCTGTTTTTAAAGGTGTTATTTTCTATAGCATTTTTGGAGATCTCCTTTAGCAAACTGTTGACTTGTTTTTCATGATTTTCTTGCATCATTGTCATTTGTCTTTCTAATTTTTCCTCTACTTTTTTTAGTTGATTTTCAAAATTCTTTTTGAGCTCTTCCATGGCCTGAGACCACTACATTTTTTTTGGAGGCTTTGGATGGAGGATCCTTGACCTTGCTGTCTTCCTTTGGTCTCCTTCTGATTATATGCTTTACTCTTCCTCATCTGGAAGGATAGAAGAAAATATCTTTTCACCAAGAAAGCAACCTTCTAGAGTCTTTTTTTTCCTCTTTTGGGACATTTTTCTAGCCAATTACTTGACTTTTCAGTCAAGTGAAGTGTATACTACCCCAGGTTTCAGAGGTTTTGTGCAGCTGTTTTCTGAAATATCTCTAGGGACCTGTAAGTTTTCAGTTCCTTCAAAGTGTCATAGTCAAGGGAGAGGTGTGCACCCCTCTCTTGGCCTGCGCTTTGGTCTGTGAGCAACCAGAAGCACTCTTTTCTGCCCTGTCACTGAGTAGGAATTCCCTCTCTACAATTATTGCCAGCTTCACCATGCTAGTCCTCCTCCTCACCCCAGAACTACCGCTCAGGACTGAGACCCAGATCAGCCACCTGATTCCCCCAGGGTCTGTAGGCCAAGAGCTCCAGAAGTAGACACTGCTGCACCAGTGGCTGCTGCCACCCTGGGACTGGGGCCCAACTGCGCTCTCCTCTTACCAGGTGAAAGAGCTTTCTCACTGACCTTTGAAGCTGTCTTTGGTGTTTCTGGGTTGAAAAATCTGGAAACTGTAGAAGCTGCCTGTGATTCAGCCTGTTCCAGTGTTGTCTGTGCTGTGCAGCCTGTGCTGGGCACTGCTACGAGCCCGGTGTGATAGACCCTTCTTGTCAGTGTTCCAGGCTGTCTTGGCTGGAAATCTGTTTCACTGTGTCATTTTGTGGTTTCTGTTGCTCTAGAATTTGTTAAGAGTCATTTTTTACAGATATTTTAAGGACTTTGTGGGGAGAACTAGAGCAGATCTGTGTGTCTACTCTGCCATCTTGGCTCCACCTCCCCAGGAAGCTAGTTTTTTAGAAGTTACCATGGGGGTAGTTGATTTTTTAGCTAATGGCTGGCCATCCTATAATTCCATTCAGTTTGAGAAAACTCACAACTCTTTTTATAAATTTTCATAGTTTTGATTTAAATTTTACTTATTATGAATTTAACAGTTATCAACAAACACTTCAAGATCCAAAAGATATGAAAGAGGACTGATTACATAACAACCTTTGAACTTCTTTTTCATAGCATATAAAAAAATTCTACTTCACTGAAATCCAATTCACACGCACATGAAGATGTCACCCTGATGCCACTTGTCCTCTTCCAGAAACGAAGGATGAACAGTGCAAAAATGTGAAGTTTAAGAAGATAGTGACAGAATTGCTGTCTTCCATTTTTGGCTTCTGTTCTTCCCTTCTGTGCATTTGAAAAATCTTTTTTATATTCCTCCCCGCAAACCCCTTCTTTTGTCACTGCCTGCTCGCCCACCTTCCCCCAAGTAGAAGGCCTCCCTTGTAATGAGTTTATGTAGTTAAGCAAAACAACATTGGCCGTGCCTGAGAATTTCATTGCCTTATTCTGTCCCTCTGGTCCATTTTGTCTCTGTCAAGAGGTGGGAGGTAAGTTTCATGATCAGACTGATGAAGTATCAGTGTTCAGGCCCAAGCCCCAGTTTGTGTTAGAATAGAAGCACCTTTTGAGTTAGGGATTTGTTTATCTCCAGGCATTGATAAGGGCTTTTTTATTGATTTGTTCCCTCACTGCCCTTTAAGGTGCGCTCTTGTCTCTTCCTTTCAAAATATAAACGCTAAGCGGTTATCATTTGTATCTTTTGAATTGCTCAGATTTGTTTATCTTTCTTAAGTTTTTTTTTTGGGGAGGTGGTCTACTACTTTGCATTTCATAGTCTGGTTTTTTTAAACAGAAATGTTGGGAAGTCTAGTTCTATCAGGTGTGTAGAGTGCATGGTTCTCGGGTGCAGTCTGTTTTCCTTTATTCTTGGCTTTACCCTACTTAGATCTTTTTTTGCTGTTACTGATGAGTAGCTCATCATAACTCTGATTGGATTTCCTTGTTAAATGTTCATTCTTTTTGTGGCTGTTGGCGCCAATATTCTTTCATTCATTCAGGTTCACAGCCTTGGTCTCGTTCTTCACTCTCAATAGCATGGTGGGGAATATATGCCTTGTTTTCTTTCTGTTAAGTAAAGTTCAAAGATCATCAGACTTTTTCAGCAAACTGCTTTTAGCATCTAATCTTGTTTGCAGATTTCCCTTTAGTTTTTACTCCAAAGGTTTCTTCTTTTCCCTTCCACTGCTAATATTTCACACTATCTCCAGGAGTCCATTCTTTATTTTTGTATCTCCCACATGAAACTATGAGTTGGTTTTCTATTTTTTCCCTCTCAATATGCTCATCAGGGCTAATGCCTCCTTTCCTATTACGTTTACCCTCTTGCCTGGATCCTGTAGACCTATAAGTAAACCCAGGGGATCCTCAAGAATCTCTTGACAATACAGCAGTAGTACATAAATAGCCTGGAAATAAAAGTAGAGTGATCATTTTTCTTCCTGAGATTCAAAAGCTGTTTTTGTGCAGGAATTTTTAGCATGTTTTTCTCATCCCGTGATCTCCTTAACATGCTCAGTAAGTCCCTTTACCTCTCTGACCCTTATTGTCTCCATTTAAAGAATGAAGGGTTTAGTTTAGTTACCTCTGAAGTACTAGCTCTTAACCCTAGGTTCCTGTAACTGGAAAGGTTTTTTCCCTTTTCTTTTAAATATTTGTTTCTCTATAAATACACGTAAAAACCATTTTTAAAAATTGTTTTTTGTTGCTGTTTTGAGTTCTAGATTCTAACCTTCCCTCCTACCCTCTCTCCTCCTTGGGATGGTAGACAATCTGATATAGGTTATACATATGTAATCATATATATTTCATCTGAATCATTTTGTGCAAGAAAACATGAGAAAGAAAGAAATGAAGGAAGGAAGAAAGGAGAAAAGTAGTAAACTTTGGTCTATAGTCAGATGCCACCAGTTCTTTCTCTGAGGTGAGTCCTTTGAGATTCTCTTGGATCGTTCATTGCTGAGAACAGCTAAGTCATTCCCAGGTCATCAGACAGCATTTCTGTTACGTGTACAATGTGTTGCTGGTTCTTCTCACTTTACACTGCATCTATTCGTGTAAGTCTTTAGAAATATTTCTAAAATTACAACTTGTTTAGCCATTTCTCAGTTAATAGGCATCCCCTCAATTTTCAATTCTTAGCCACCACAAAAGCCTTTTACAAATAAATACCCTTTTACAAATAGGTCCCTTTCCTCCCCCGACCGCCTTAATCTCTTTGGGATAGAGACATAGTAATAGTATTGCTGGATCAAAGGATATGCACAGTTTTATAGCTCTTTGGTTGTGGTTCCAAACTGCTCCCCAGAGTGGTTGGATCAGTTCACAACTTCACCAACAGTGTATTATTTTTGCAGTTTTCCCACATTCCCTCCAACTTTTATCATTTTCTTTTTCTGTCATATTAGCCAATCCGATAAGTGTGAAAGGTGGTACCTCAGAATTGTTTTAATTTGCATTTCTCTAATCAATACTGATTTAAAACATTTTTATATGGCTATAGATAGCTTTAATTTCTTTGAAAACTGCCTGTTCGTATCCTTTTACCATGTATCAATTGAGGAATGACTTTTATTCTTATAAAGTTAGCTAAATATTTGGAAAATGAGGCTTTTATCAGAGATATCCATTGTAAAAATTTTTTCCCAGGTTTTTGCTTTCCTTCTAATTTTGGTTGCATTGGTTTATTTGTGCAAAGCCTTTTTAATTTAATATAATCAAAATTATCCATTTTATATTTCATAATGTTCTCTTGTTTGGTCCTAAATTCTTCTGTTATCCATAAATCTGACAGGTAAACTATTCCTTGCTCTCCTAATTTGCTTATGGTATTGCCTTTTATTTCTAAATTATGCCCTTTTTGACCTTTTGACTCATTTTGACCTTATCTTTGTATATGGTGTGAGATGTCTAGTTTCTGCCATACTGTTTTCCAGTTTTCCCAGAAGTTTTTGTCGAATAGTGAGAGCCCGAAGTTAGATCTTTGGGTTTATCAATCACTAAATTACTGTGGTCATTTATTACAATATATTGTGTACCAGATCGATTCCACTGGTCCACTACTCTTGTTTCTTAGTGAGTACCAGACTGTTGTGATGATTACTGCTGTTTAACACAGTTAGAGATAAGGTATTTTTTCACTGATTCCCTTGATATTTTTTATTCTTCCAGATGAATTTTGTTGCTATTTTTTTTAGCTCTGTAAAATAATTTTTGGAAGCTTGATTGGTATGGCACTCAGTAAAGTAGATTAATTTAGGTGGATTTGTTGTTTTTATTAATGTTTTTCTAATTTTTAGATCTGACTTTATTTATGTGAAAAGTGTTTTGTAATTATGTTCATGTAGTTCCTGGGTTAGTCTTGACAAGTAGACTCCCAAGTATTTTTTATTGTCTACAGTTATTTTAAGTGGAATTTCTCTTTCTCTTGCTGCTGGGCTTTGTTGGTAATGTATAGAAATGTTGATGATTTCTGTGGGTTAGTTTTATATCCTGCAGCTTTGCTAAAGTAGTTTTTCAGTTGATTCTCTAGGATTTCCCATGTATAATGTATCATCTCAAAGAGTGATGGTTTTGTTTCCTCTTTTCCTATTCTAATTCCTTCCGTTATTTTTTCTTCTCTTATTGCTCTCATACAGTATTGAATAAAAATGGTGATGATGGCATCCTTGCTTTACCTCTGACCGTACTGGGAAGGCTTCCAATGTAGTGTTTAGAGATGATGCTTATTGATGGTTTTAGATAGATACTAGTAACTTTAAGGAAATCTCCATTTACTCTTAGTGTTTTTTCAATGGGAATGGGTGTTGTATTTTTTGCATCTTTTGAGAGATTCTGTTTTTTCAAAGGGGAGTTGTATATAGAGTACCAAACTAATTTTTATTTTTTTGTTTGCTTATTTAGTATTTTATTTTTTCCTAGTTACATGTAAGACCAGTTTTTAACATTCATTTTTAAAACTTTGAGTTCCAAATTCTCTCCTTTTCTTCTTCCCGACCTCCCATCATTGAGAAGGTAGGCAGTTTGATACAGATTATACATGTTTAGTCATGCAAAACATTCCATAATATAAATGAATTTTAAGTAGATATAGTTAATTATTTTATTTCTTTTTGCTTTTGAGATTATAGAACAGGATCCCAAAATTTACTGCATTGGAGAAAACAGGGAAAGGGCAATTCATTGTAATTCAGTAAACACTTATGTAACTAGTAAGCTCTGTGTTAAGCAGTGGGGATACAGAGATAAAAATCCAGCATTGCCTCTGCTGTCAGAGACCTCAGAATTGAATTTGGGAGCAGTGCATGTCCTCAAATGAATACACTGTAAGGTAGAATGCAAGAACAGTAATGGAGAGATCTAGACATGAACCTGCAGGAAAATCTGAGTAATTTGAAAGCCTGTTACTCAATAAGCATTTGCTATGAGTCAGGCACTTTGGAATGCTGGGAATACAAAGAAAAACAAAAGTATGTCACCTGCTCTGCTGGAGGAGACAAAAGCAGAAATGATGATACACAGGTAAGATATACAGTGTGAATGGGAGGTAATTTCAGGGAGAAGTTAGTAGCAGTGTGTGGGGGAGGTGCGCTGGGGAACACAGGGAAAGGCCTCTTGCAGAGGGTGGGATTTGAGCTGAGTCTTGAAGGAAGCCAGGAAGAGGAGGAGGTATGGGAGGAAAGCATTCTAGGTATGTAGGACATCCATTGTAAATACTTGGAGTTAGGAGATGGACTGTAATATTCAAGGAACAATAACTAGGCCATGTTACTGGATCATAGAGCTTGTGGAAGGGAGTAATGTGTAAGAAGACTGGAAATGTAGAGAAAAAACAAATTTTGAAGAACTTTAATGATAATCATTAATCCCGAAAGTAATGGGGAGCTACTGGAGTTTATTGGGTTTTGGGGGTGACATGTACAAACTTACACTTGTAAAAAAATCACGTTTAAAAAATGTCATATCCAGCAAAGTTAGGCATAATCCTGAATGAAGAGAAATGAATAGTTAATGAATTGCCAGACTTTCCTGATTTTGTTAAAATAAAAAAAAACCACTGAACCTAACAGAAGATTTGATATAAAAGATTCAAGAGAAATGTAAGATACACATCAGAGACTAATTCCAAGAGACTCAGTAAGGACAGACTTTATTTTTATATGAGGAAGTGTAAAATATCTGTCTAAGATCGTTATTAGTAATGGAGTAGTTCAGAGTAAAGATTGGAGCAGACCTGAGTATGATGGGATTCTGAAAAGTAAAAACGATTTAGGAAAAGGTGAGAAGAGCAATTATCTTATACAAATGAGATGTGAGAGGAAGCACTAACACAGAGGAATTAGATGGGGAAGGAGGGCTAGTTCTGGAACCCTACTCTCATTGGGAATGGGTTTAAGAGGGAACAGTACATACATACATACACACACACACACACACACACACACACACACACACACACACATATATATATATGATATGAAAGTCTTCTAAATTCAGAAAGAAATAAAAGGCTAAGAAAATAAGGAGCAGGGAGAGGATGAGGAGGGATTTTTAGAGGGGAGGATAAGGATGGAGTACAGAAGGGTGTTTAGATTAACAGGAATGGGAGAATATGGGAGGGATCCTTGTGGGGGGATTAGGTTAAGTAATGGGGCAAGGTAGTGGGTAGAAGTAAAGTAGAGGAGTCAGGAAGGATAGAAAATAAGAGCTACAAATATGAAATAAAGATCAGGAGTAGAATTTATTAGGGGAAAAATCAAGGGTAGTAATCATGATCTCGGACAAAATTAAAGCTAAGAATAGGGAAACTATGCTATATAAAAGCTGTATTATTGTTTTAGACTATTTTAAAATAACTAAATGGAATAGGGTTGGAATATTGCTATGGTATAGGAAATAACGAGTTGGGGGACTTAGAAAAATACAGAAAGACTTGGACTTATGAAGAAAGATCTCTTCTTTCCTACTCTCAGAGAAACAGGGCAAATAAGTGTAGTACAGTCTTACATAGATGCATATGAATTGTGTGTCTATATAGGAGTATGGTTATAGATATCTAAATATATATGCATATGTAAATGTATACGTATATATATATGTGTGTGTGTGTGTATGTATGTATCTGTTCTTAATTTTAGCCTTCTTGGAGGAGGGGAAGGAGGAAAGGGGATAAAAGAACAAAGTAAAATGTGCACAGCAAAGAACAAAAGAAAATTTACAAGGAAGCGAAGAAAAGATGGACAGCACTGACCACAATGTGTAGTATCTATTATATAGGCTTTCTTGAAATTGAAAATTTATTGTTGTATATTTTGAATCCTCTTATATTGTACTGTGCACATGGCAGTGCTTTTTTTCTTATTTTGTAGTTAAGTTTTAATATTTAAGTTTATAATGTTTCTTTTTCTTTTCTTATTGTGTATTCAAGTTTTAGTTTTTAAGTTTAAAATAAAAAAATATATTTTGAAAAACATCACTTTGGCAGCTGAACCAGACTTGAGGCAGAGAGACTAATTAAAAGACTACTGCATTATGCCAGGCAAGAGGTGATGAACTGGTATGTTGGCTGTGTGAACAGAAAGAAGGGGATGCATATGAGTAATGCTGTGAAGTTAGAAAAGAGATTTGACAGGTAAATGAGTTCAAGTAAGGGATGACGTGGAGGTTGCAAGCCTGTGTGACTAGGAGGATGGTATTCTTAGCAGTAATAAGGAAGTATTGGAAAAAGGATGATTTATAGGGAAAGATAATGAGTTCTCTGTTTTGGGCATGTTAACTTTCAAGTGCTTGTGGAACATTTGGTTTGAGCTGTCCAAAAGGCATTTGGTAGCCCTAGACTGGAACTCTGGACTGAGGCTGGATTAGATCTAGGAATTATCTGCATAGAGAAGGTAATTAAATCCTTAGGGGTGGATGAAATCACCAAGTAAGATAACATTGAGGGAAAGGGGAGAGGAAAGAAGGATGAATAAGCATTTATCTGGATCCTACCGCATGCCAGACTTTGTGCTAAATGTTCTGCAACTCATACCTCATTTGGTAAAAGTGGAACCGCTGGCCTTGCCGAGAAGAAGGTCCACCTCTTCACCTGAGATAGGAATGAAGAAGAGGAGGATAGTTGAGATGAGTAGGGGAAAAGATAGAACTTGTGGAGAATGACTTTCTATTTTGGTGAAATAGGAGGCCAGGTCCTCAGCCGAGATATTGGAGTGAGGGAGTGCTGTGGTGGGCTTGAAGAGGGAGTAAAAAGGTTCAGAATGACCTCTGTTAATTGAGTGAGATAGCCTTTTGATTGGGAGCTGTAAACGAAATGCCTTGTTGCAGTGAGGTAACATAAATGTGTAGTGGTCTCAGTCATTTGTGTGTGTTCCTTCTGTTTCGTTAAGCAGTATATGAATAGGAGTGATGGAGGTAGATGGTGAGAGTATTCCAAAGTTGGGGTTTGTTTGGCAAGGTGTGATTGATGATGAGAGAAGAAGGTGAAGGTTTTGAATGTAGAGGGTAGTGTAGAGTTGAATCAGTTTGCCAAGTGGTTGAGATGAGAAGTGAGAAGAGTGTAGGCCAGTTTAGGGATGATGGCCTGCAAGAAAAACCTGAGGGATAGAAGGGATGGAAGTAATGGTGAGGATAAAAAGCAAAGTCTGGGTGCATAAAGCATACGGCGAAATGTTATGCTAACAGATTGTGATTCTATAAAGGAGTTTCATAATTTGTGAACATGGAGGTTCAGCACTTAAAAGTGATGCTTTACTAAGATCAAGTCCATCTTTGTGCATGACTGAGGCAAAGTGAAGGAGTAAAATGAATAGAAAATATTGAACTGGGAAGTTGGGGTATTTGAGGAAACATCAGTATGTAAGGTGGCAGGTGGGGGAGAAAAAGTCTCTGGGCCCAACACTAAGTTTATTGAGAGAGGAGCAAGAATGCCATCGATGTGAATGGATAGTGAATTAGGTGATACATTTTAGTAGTTTTCAAAGGAAGAGAAGTCACTGAGTGGTGGTGATGGAAAGAGGAGGAAGTGACAGTGAGGGGCAAAGAGTATTTTGAATTCACCACTATAGTGCACGGTTTATATTAATGCTTGACTTGTTTTGCTGGATTATATTTATTATAAGAGAGGACTTTTTCCTGTTTGGGAATGAATTGATGGTAAAATATTAAAGCACAAAAAATACACCAAAGAAGAAGTTCAGAAGAATGCACAGTCAGCAATTTTGTTAAATCAGTTGTGCATTTATAAAAAACTAACAGAAATTTATGGTTTTGTATACAATCCTCCTTTAGTTTTCTGTGCTTTTGTTTATTAATGACTAAGTTCATAATAAGAAAAATTAAACTAAAAGTACAAGTTAAACTTCTCAAATGCACTTACATATATGTCATTATTTCAAAGGAATTACAGTTAGTTTTGGACACCATCAGGTATGATTTGTTACCTCTGCAAGACTCAACAAACAGGGTGTTGATGTTTGATGTTCTGATAAGGATGGGAGATTGTAGTAAAATAGGGAAGAATCATCATATCTTACGGTTTTCCTCCTATTTAGCAGCTCTGTCCTTGTCTCACTTAATTGGCTTTTAATTTTCTTCCCTAACATTGAAAATCTATCATTGGCTCTCTTCTCTCTTTAGTCTCTCCTTTGGAGATGAAGAAAGCTTCAGCTGTAAACTCATGATTAGACTGAGAGTCATGAAGTTGTAGCTCTGGCCTTGGCTTCTCTTTGAGTTCCAGGTCCACGTCTGTAGCTGCCTACGAGATCTTTACCTCTGGATGTCCTGCCAGCGTCTTAAACTCAACATGTCTAGAACCAGTCTTATTTAATTACGCTACAATTCTTCCATCTTCTCAGTTTCTGTCTTGTAGTCTGCCATGTTAAAGATGTGACACTTCCCTCTCTTTCCCTTCTCAAGCCCATTGAGATGCCAGGCCTTTCTAGTTCTGCCTTTTATGTGTGTGTCTTCTCTGTTCTTATTTCTGTCACCTTGGTTCAGTGTTTTCATTATCACCTGCCTCTACTGTTGTATTAGTTTACTAACAAGTCTTCCTACAAAGTACTTCTTGGCCGTGCCATTTGTCTGTTAAGAATCTTCAGTGGCCTCGGATTGCTTTCCAAGTAAAATTTAGATTTCTTGGCCTGCCCTGTCATTCCTTCCACAATCTTTTACCAGTCCACCATTCCAGCCTTATCTTTTATGACTTCTTTTCATGTAAGAGAAGAAGGCATGAAGGGACAGCTAAGTGGTTCAGTGAGTAGAACAGTGGACCTGGAGTCAGGAAGTCTAGTCAGTCCTTTTTCAGTTGTGTCCACCTCTTCGTGACCCCATTTGACATTTTCTTGGCAAAGATCTGTGAGTGGTTCACCATTTCCTTCTCAGATATTGACTAGTAGTGTGACCCAGGAGAAGTTGCTTAACTTCTGTCTGCCTCAGTGTCCTCATTTATAAAATTTGCATAATAGCACTTACCTTCCAAGATTATTAAGATCAAATGAGGTATTTTTAAGCTTTTCACAAACTTTAGAGCACCATGTAAGTATTAGCTATTTCCTTCCACTCCTCCCTCCACTCATGTTCTTTGTTTTTTTTTTTGGAATGTCCTCCCTCTTCATTTTTGCCTGTTGAATTCGTACCCTTTCTTTGAAATCCAGCTTATGTTACCTCTGCCTCCAGACCTTCCCAGATGGCCATACTTGGTAACAACCTTCACCTTCAGAAATCATATAACACTTTGTTTTTCAACTCTTTTCATAGAACATTGTAAATTAGCTGTGTTTCTGCCTTATTTACTTAGTAATCAGCAAGCTTGATGAAAGCAGGGACCATATCTTATTTTAACTTTGTCTTTCCCTCATGCCTAACACAATCAACACTTAACACATGTTTAATGAATGGGAGAATAAATAAGTCAGTCTCTATAATATAGAAATATCTGCATAAGAACATTCTCCTAGTTTGCCAGTCACTGGTAAATATAAGCTTGTTCAGGGACTTTAGTCCTTTACACTCTACTATTCAGTCATACTTTGATAAAGTTTTTATATTGTTATTCTTTGTTCTCTGACTGAAAGCTCATAGAGGGCTCACACAGTGTTTTTGTGCCTATAGTGTCTTGCATAGGACCTTGTCTATGTGGGCGTTTGCTAAAAAATTTTCATACTAATGAATCAGTTTGTCAGATTTGTATTTTCCCCTTACAACTGCCCTAAAGGAAAAGTTACTTAACAAACTATGAACTTGCTAAATTTTTCAAAATATTTTTATCTTAGAATGGAGCTGGTTTATCAGGAGTCAAAGGAAATAAAGTTGGACACAGTAATGCACAGTGGGTAAGTATAATATGCATTTAATATCTTAGCAAACATTGTCAGAAATGATGACTATTAATAATAAATAAGGAAATATTGATAAGAAGTAATAAATGGACATAGACCAGTTTGTCTGAACTCTGAAAATATAACTATGTTTGCAGAAAAATTCTAGGCCACTGCTGACACCAGCTAGAACCAAAGTGCTGTTTAAGAGGTAAAAATCCCAACATTCGATTACCAAACTCTTCAACCTATCCAGTCTAGAGACATACACATATGTGTGTGCATGCATGTGTGTATGTTACTTTTAGTTATCTAATATAGCAATTTTTTTTAAACATAACTTTTCTAGGAATTTTTTGGAAAAAGAGGAACCATGATATGCTGGATATTTAATAATCTCATATCAACTCCATAGAGCCATATGATTAAATAGAATACTAGACATGTAATGTGCTGTCCCCTTGAAGCAAAATGGAATAAACCAAAATTTGTTCATATGTCATTCTTTGTGGTAAGTTGGATCAATGATGTGACAAAGAAAATAATAGGTTATCTACCTATCTAAACCATAGCACTTGAGTGCTACCAAATAATTTTTCAAAATTGTAAAAATTTGGATGTGTATTTCATAATATAAAATTTTTAAGTTCTTGAGAGCCCACATGAATAAAATGAAATAGAATGTTTTAAAAAATTTGAATAGCTGCCAAGTTATTATGAGAGAACTTGGCTGACTTTATAGAAATTGTCTTTAATTTGCAGCCTTCAAAAAAATTTTTAAGAAAATAAAAATGGGCAAGTTCATTGATTTTCTTAAAAATCAAGTGTGTATGTCTCTTTAATGGAAAGGTAAATTGGGGGCGGAGCCAAGATGGCGGAGTAGAAGGACGCACGTTTACGAGCTCCGAAACCAAAGCCCATAGAATTAATGTGAAAAGAGACCCCCATAACTTCTGGGTGAATACGAGGTGTGCAGAAGTAGAGTGGAAGAGATTTCCGTTCCAGGGAGCCCTGAAGACCCGTCCCCAGGGTCCGGCGCGCCCCGGAAAGTAAACCCGACCCCCAGCGCTGCCCTGGCCAGGGCCCCAGAGAAGCTGATCCGAGCAGGCTTCAGAGACGGAAGCTCCAGCAGCCGGGAAAGTCCCTCCACCCACAGAAGCAGGTCAGTGAGAGAGGCCGGGCTGAAGGAGAGGGGAAGCGGGGTGTCTCCGTGACTCGGGCCCCCTCGGGAGGAAGCAGCGGCGGCAGAGGTGTGGGCGGCAGCTGAGGCACCAGTGGCCCAGGACTCAGGAATCCCCCAACAGCAGGCAGGATCTTCATTACGGAAGATTCCCGCATAAAACCTGACGGAGCTGAGCCTGGGAGACGGCCCAGCCCCCACCCCGCTCTGTTGCTGAAGGCTTCTGCTCAGGACCCCCAGGGGAGCTGAGATTGGGAGGCAGGCCCCCCACCCCGCCCCCACCCGCTCCATTCCTGAAAGTCTCTGCATAAAGCCCCCCGAGGGATCAGAGTTTCGGAGGCAGCCCTGGCCCCACCCCAGCACCTGAACTAAAGCTCACTGATTGACAGCCAGCAGGAGGAAAGCCCATTTAAATCTCAGAGGCCAAGCACTACCTGGGCGGATCCAGGCGCGGGGGTGGAAAGGAATCTCAGAAGTCAAGTAACTGGCTGGGAAAATGCCTAGAAAAGGGAAGAAAAATAAGACTTTAGAGAGTTTTTTCCAACAAATGCAAATGATCCCAACCTTCGGATCTGACGAAGATGAGGATGTATTCTTGCCATCAGGGAAAGACGTGGAGGGTGGGGCCTCAGTACCCCAGACACCCCAGGGGGGTGGTGGGTGGGCTCAGGCCCTGGAAGAGCTCAAAAAGGATTTTGAAAAGCAAGTTAAACAGGTGGAGGAAAAACTGGGAAGAGAAATGTCAGAGATGCAACAAAAGTATAAAAAACAAGTCAATACCTTGGTAAAGGAGACCCAAAAAAATGCTGAGGAAATTAACACCTTGAAAAATAGGCTCACCCAGTTGGCAAAGGAGGTTCAAAAAGCCAATGAGGAGAAGAATGCTTTCAAAAGCAGAATGAGCCAAATGGAAAAAGAGGCTCAAAAGCTCACTGAATTTAATAGTTCTCTCAAAATTAGAATGGAACAGATGGAGTCTAATGACTTTATGAGAAACCAAGAAATCACCAAACAAAACCAAAAGAACGAAAAAATGGAAGAGAATGTGAAATATCTCATGGGAAAAACAACTGACCTGGAAAATAGATCCAGGAGAGACAATTTAAAAATTATGGGACTACCTGAAAGCCATGATCAAAAAAAGAGCCTAGACATCATCTTCCATGAAATTATCAAGGAAAACTGCCCTGAGATTCTAGAACCAGAGGGCAAAATAAGTATTGAAAGAATCCATCGATCACCTCCTGAAAGAGATCCAAAAAGAGAAACTCCTAGGAACATTGTGGCCAAATTCCAGAACTCCCAGCTCAAGGAAAAAATCTTGCAAGCAGCTAGAAAGAAACAATTCCAGTACTGTGGAAATACAATCAGGATAACCCAAGATCTAGCAGCTTCTACATTAAGGGATCGAAGGGCGTGGAATAGGATATTCCAGAAGGCAAAGGAACTAGGACTCAAACCAAGAATCACCTACCCAGCTAAACTGAGTATAATACTTCAAGGGAAAATATGGCCTTTCAATGAAACAGAGGACTTTCAATCATTCTTAATGAAAAAACCAGAGCTGAAAAGAAAATTTGACTTTCAAACACAAGAATGAGAAGAAGCATGAAAAAGTAAACAGCAAAGAGAAGTCTTAAGGGACTTACCATGAGTGAACTGTTTACATTCCTACATGGAAAGACAATATTTGTAACTCTTAAAACTTTTCAGTATCTGGGTAGTTGGTGGGAACACACATACACATGTACACGCATGCACACACATACACACATGCACACACATACAGAGATAGAGAGCACAGATTGAACTGAATAGGATGGGACCATACCTTAAAAGAAACTAGGGTAAATGGTGAGAGAGAAATGTAGGGGGAGGGAAAGGGAAGGGGGTAACTATATGTCATTTAAGAGGCAGGTAGGAGTTTTTCTTAGTGGAGGGAAAAAGAGGAGAGCTGAGAAAAAAAAACAAAAAACAAGAAGTTTACCCTCATCACATTTGACTAAACGAAGGAGTGAAATGCACACTCATTTTGGTATGAAAACCTATCTTACAGTATAAGAAAGTGGGGGAGAAAGAGGTATTGCAAGGGGGGGGATGATGGGAAGGGAGGGCAAAGGGAGGAGGGAGCAATTTGAAGTCAACACTTGGGGAGGGACAGGATCAAAAGACAGAAGAGAAACAATGAGGGGCAGGTTAGGAGGGATGGTAATCCAGTTAGTCTTACACAACACGACTATCAGGGAGGTCATTGGCAAAACTACACAGATATGGCCTATATTGAATTGCCTGCTGTCCCAAAGGGAATGGGTGGGGAGGGAGGGATGAGGAGAATTTGGAACTCAAAGTTTTAGGAACAACTGTTTAATATTGTTGTTGTAACTAGGAAAGAAGACATACAGTTAAGGAGGAATAGAAAGTCATCTGGCCCTACAGGAGAAAAGAGAAGATGGAGACAAGAGAAGGGAGAGATGACAGAAGAGAGGGCAGATTGGAGATAGGGAAAATTAGATTGTTTGGGGTATTGGGGTGGGGGGAGGGGATAAAAGGGGAGAAAATTTGGAACCCAAAAATTTGTGAAAATGAATGTAAAAAAATTAAATAAATTTAAAAAAAAATAAAAAAAAAAGGAAAGGTAAATTAATCTGTCATTTAGGGAAATTTATTTGACTCTCCACCCAGAATAGGGTAAAGATATTTCTATTTTGAAGATAGAGAAAATTGTGAAATAGGTAAACTTTGTCTTGGTTAGCCCTCAGTCCCTTTTGGTCTTCTGTGAGCCCTTTCCTTGTTCCTTCTTTACCCCCAGGATCCCAGTCCCAATTGCCCCAGGCTCTTGTGCTACTTTTATATTTCTTCTGACCTCTGCTCTTTGTCTCCCTGGGGCTTGAAGTTCCTTCTAAAGCAGAAAAAATTGGAACTGTGATGTTCATATATATTTCTGTGCCTGGACTCTTATTAAAATTGTTTCCCTGTGAAGCATTTGGAGAAACCATCTCCTTAACTGCCCTTCTTGAAGTCCTAGATTCTCAAAGTAGGATAATTGTTATGTTAAAAAAAAATTTTTTTTTTTTTGCTCAGAAAAAACTTAGGTACAAAAGATTCCACAGAAGATGAAGTTCAAGTTTATCTATATCCTCATAAGTGAATAATCTAAATTTTTTAAGGGTATTTTAGTTCAGGGGTAATTTTAATTCAATTAAAATCAGAAAACACTAAGTTCTACTTTGTATATAGAACTGAGCTAGAAGCAGAGAATTCAGAGGTGAAAAAAAAAGTTAAGATACAATCCACAGTCCCTCATCCCTCTCATCAGCATTACCAACCATTAATATGGCAGTTGAGCTGCTTCCCTCCTTTTCCTTCCCCTGCCTCCTAATCCCCAGTTAGCCTTGCTTCTAGGCTGGTTCTTATAGCCATTGGCCATGCAAAGAAACCTTGGGAAATGCAGCTGGCCAGATTCCTCAGCAGCCACAGTTTACTTGGGCCTAGAAAGAAAGTTTTTGCCACCAAGGTTTTGGCACTACCAAAAAGTTTGACATCAGAAGCCAATATGGTTTTTATTGATGGAAATTACATTTTAAAGGATGCATTACTGTCTTCTTTGCTACTGTACCACCTAAGAACTTATGCAGCCTTTCCAAACCTCCTATATGTGCTGTATTTTCCGTTAGAATGGAAGCTCCTTGAGAACAGAGACTGTCTTTCTCTTCTGTGTTGTATCCCCAGTGCTTGGTACAGTGCTTTTTACATAGTAAGGGTTCAGTAAATGCTCCATTCATTCATTCTAGCTGTGATTCTTAGGGACAGCTTCATGAGGATGAACCTTGAAAAAAGAAGAATTTCAGGAAAATATATGTGGGAGGAGTGTCCTGCATAAGGGGAAATGTGCAAATGTCTGGAGGCTAGAGGGGGCAGGATGAGTTTGGGAAATAATGGATATATTTTGTCCAGTATGTAGATTATATCCAAGGAAGGAATGGTATAGGATAAGGCTGGAAAGTCAAGCTTGTGCCTTGGATGTCTGGTAGACAGTGGGGAGAGAACTAAAAGGTTCTGAACAATGGAGTTATACAGGCATCCCACTAAGATTACTGCTCCAACTCTGAGAATGGTGAGCAGGAGAGTATTCTGGAGCCAGGGAGACCACTTAAGAACAACCATAAAAGTTCATTTAAGTGAATATTTATTAAGTGCCATTATATGCCAGGCAGTAGTCCAGGCAAGAGGTAGCATGGGGTTTGAAGTAGGATGGGACAGTAGAGGAAAGGAGAGGATTTATGCCAGAGATGGAGGTAGAGTTGATAGGATTTGGCAGTCGATTGGATTGAGAGAAGTGAAGAGGAAAGTGTGACTCCAGGGTTTTGCTTTTCTGGTGAATAGGAAAATAAATGATGGTTCATGTTGTCAAGAGAAATATTGGCAGGTTTGCAAGAAAATAATGAGTTCACTTTTAAACATGTTGACTTGAGATATTGGGAGAACATCCAGTGTATAAACCAGGACTTTAGAAATCTAGGACTGGGGTAGAAATGTGTTAGTGAGAAGAAGGCTACTTTGGTAGCCAGAGAATATGGGCTCAAATTCTAGTTCTGCCTCTGTGACCTAGGAAAAGAAACTGTGCTTTCTGGGCCTTGGTTTCCTCATCTATAAAATGATGGGGCTAGACTGGGTAGTATCTAAGCTATCTTTTAATTCACATTGAATGTAGAAGTCACCTAAATACAGTGTACACAAAGTCTTAGTTATTTAGTTATTGAAGTTTTTAGTTACTTAGTAAAGCTTCAAATGCACTAAGACTTTTTGGGACACCCTGTAATCATGATGGTATAGTTGAAGGCCATGGGAGTGAATGAGGTCATCATCAAGAGAAGGGTAGAGCAAGGAGCGAAGTTCTAGGACAGAACCTTAGATGCCACCCACACCTAAGGACTAGGAGGTGGAAAAGGATCCAATAAAAAGGAATGGGAAAAATTGATCTGAGATTTTGGAGGCTGACCAAAAAAGAACTGTACTTACTGATGTGGGTGCAGGGAGGGTATCCAGGTTGAAGGGGTGGATGAATAGCGGTTTGTGCTACAGTAAAGTCAAAGAATTTGAAAACTCAGAAGACACTTTTCGATGATTTGTTTTCTCACTCTATTAGACTCAGTTTCTTCCTTGGCTACATTTGTCCGATGATCCTGGATCAAAATAAACGAACAAAAATAACCTTTTTTGTCACAGTGGCAGCGCTTCCCCTTCTTCTCTCCTCTCTACCCTTCACTTCTGTCAGAATAGGTGAATGAGATGTCCTGGTCACCTGTCAGACTTTTCTAAGGTATGGTAAGGTCACACCTAGGGAGCTGGAAGTGTAGACAATGATGTTATAGTACTCTTGCTGAGAATCTTTGCCTTGCTTCTAGTGAAGAACATAAGAACTCTGTCATTGATGCTGAGTCGGTTTAAGTGTTAGCACTTGGTAGCTACAATAAACAATTTTTTTCAATAAATTTTTATTTATTTCATTAAATATTAACCAATTACATGTAAAAAGTTTTTTACATTTTTAAAAAATGTGAGTTTCGCATTCTCTTCTGCCCCTCTCCTACTCCTTGAGAAGGCAAGCATAGATTATATATGTAAAGTAATGCAAAATATTTCCATGAAAGCCATATTGCAAGAGAAAAAAATATGCTTCAATCTGCACTCAGACTTTATTAGTTCTCTCTCTGAATGTGGTTAGCATTTTTAACATCATGGGTCCTTTGGAATTGTCTTGGATCGTTGACTTGATGAGGTAACTGAGTCTTACACAGTTGATTATTACTACAGTATTGGTAGTAATGTGTGCAATGTTTTCCTGGTTCTGCTCACTTCACTCTGCATACATTCATATAAATCTTTCCAGGTTTAAGAAATCAGTTTTACTTATTTCTTTGGTCAGTTGAATGAAGCCCATCCCTTCCCTGAGTCACTGAAGTACTTTGGCACTAAGAATTTGGAGAATCTTTAGGAATTTGGAAGGAGGCTAGTTGCCAGGTTCAACCAGGGAAGCAAATAAGATATAATAGACTTGTCTCAGTAAGGACAAGGTTTTTTGGAGTAAGGGGTGTTACAGACACTAAGTTAGTAGCCCATAGTTTATACAAAGGAAGATCATGGCGTTCACAGGTAACACATGAATAGGAAGCAGGATATAGGGAGTGGGCTTTAGAGGTTCATGAATAACTCAAGCAAGGGCAGAGAAGTGGGAAAATACAGAACAGATACTGGAGATGGCATAGTGTACTCATAGTTTATCTCAACTTTTTTTCTGCAAAGTTAAATTGAACATTTATGTTATACATACATTGATATTTCCTTGTTGTCTCCCCTATTAGGATATCACCTTACTGTGAGTAGAGATTGTTTGATTCTTTATACTTTTAGCACATAGTAGAAATTAATAAATACTTAGTGTGGAACTCTATTTTCCCTAGCCCCAGACACTTGTTTCCTACCCTTTGATTTCATTTTTCAAGATATTGAAAGTTATAGAATAGGGAAGAAAGAAGATACCTAGATTAAGCTTTGCAAGAAAGGAGATGAAAAAAAAAAGTGTGGCATACATATACATATATGTATGTGTGTGTGTGTGTATATATTACATATATATGTAGTATATCCATATTTAGGACTTAGGTATACACACTGATTTTATGTAGGTGGTGCAACATAAATATCCATCCTCAACCCCATTTCATCCGATCACAGCTATTCCTCTTGTCTGCAGAGATAGCATGAAAGATTTTGTCACGTGCTTGCTAAAATCTAACTCAGTCACATCCGGATCATTCTCTTGAATGTCAGAGAAAGTCCAGAAACAATGTCAACAAAGTAGAAGAAATTATTCTGGCATGACCTGTTCTTGAAGCCATTTGGGGTCTTTACCTTCCGCAGCCACCTTTTTTTAGAGGTTCATTAGCTGTCCATTCAATTTATACATTCTAGAAGTTTGCCAGGAATCCAAATTAAACTTATGTGTCTGCACATTTCTCTTCTCCTTCCTTTCTCTCTCTCTGTCTCTGTATATTTGGGGAAAAAAAGATTTTTGAAAATAATAAACTACATGAACTACAACTAGGAAAATCACCCTTAAACTAAAGTTGGGTTGTAATAGAGAAATTTGACTGTGAATTAAAGGAGATAAAAATAAAAAGACCTATAAAAATACATTATCAACCCCTTGACTACCAAGAGAATCTGGATGAAACTTTTCTAATAGATTCCAAAACTGACACAGAAACATGATATGCTAGTGATAGTGACTTTCAACTATCCATACAGTTGCTTTAAGGTTCGTTTTGCTCAAAGTGGAAAGTTCGATAAATGTTTTAGTGTTTGGTTAACAATTCACTTTTAGGATATGAAGTGTAGAATGAGAAGAGTGTTACTATATATCAAATTCTAAACATTGTGGAAAAACAGGATTGTGATGTAAAGTTACAGAGAACCTTGGGGGAAAATGACCATGTTATGTTTTTTAAAAATTAATTTAAAATTTTCAATTAGCAAGCATTTATTTTCTTTCCTTTCCATGTCTCTCACTAGAAAATAAAAGTAAAGCCTTTGTAAAAAATATGCAGTCAGGCAAAGCAAATTCTCCTCTTAGCCATGTCCAAAAATATGTGTTATTCTGCATATTTAGTCCATCAACTCTGTTAGGTTCAGCCTTCTTCATCATTGGTCCTCTGCAATTGTGTTTAATCATTTCATGTGACCATGTTATCTTAGAATTAAAAATAACAATGAAAGGGAATTCTGGACATAGTCAGACATGGCAACATATAAAATGTTCAGGAGGGATATCCCTCTTGATCCCTCTGAGTAAAGAAACCATTTGAAATGTAGTGGATGTTAAAAACAAAAGATATGAAAATGTATTTAAAAGAAAGATAGGTTTTTCTAGCCAGAAACTCTAAAAAAAAGGGAAAAGGGATTTTAAAGACTTTGTAAAAAATTCTGACTCCATAATCACAAATTATTTAAATGAGGGACAAAGGAAGAGGCAGCTAAGGAACCCAGTGTGACAAACTCCAAAAGGGCTTGTATAGGAAATGAAAAGAGATTCAACTAAAAATGAGTATCAGACAATGGCATGATCCTGTAAGATTGTGTATGAGGAAGACTAAAGCCCAGAATGAACTGAGACTTTCTGATTTCCTTTCTTAAGTTGTGTTCTAACAAAAGGTAGATTATGGATTCCTACATTTGCTAGGACAGGGAGCTTCTAAGTTTTTTTCCAAATCTAAAATTCAGTGATTTTTAAATTTTCCTATAGAAGCTCAGGCTATTTAACAGACATAAATCCTTAAGCATTTCTAAAATACAAGTAAATGTGCATCTCATTGAAATATGCCATATAGCTTTAATAAATCCTTCCTTGTATTATCTTCATCTTTGCTCTTTTAGATGTTTATACTGCTAGATAAGGACATATACCTTCTATGTTGTCACTTCTTTTTCCAGTAGAGGGCTCTGTTGTCCTTGTAAAAGAGTACTTAGAAAAATGCTTAGAAGGTTAAAATAAATGTAGACTGGTCTGGTCAGACAACATCTTGGTCACAATCTTTTGCACAAAAAGTATAGACAGTAGTGAAAACCTTTGGCATATTATGGGGTACAAAATCTTTTAATAGAAGGGTACAGATAACTAAATTGCCAGTTTTGAGAAGGCATTCATCCCAGATGACTCATTTTAAGTTGAAAGACCTGGTCTGCCTTTTCCTTTTTCTTCTCTTGGGAAGAAATATCCTTTTAGTGAGAGATTAATGTGTCTTATAACAAAATGAAATGAAAATGTGAAATTAAAACTTGATTTTTTTTTTTTGTTTCCCTAAACAGCGTGCAGTTAAGAAATTTCTTAGGCTGGCATCAAACCAAGATATGCCAGTGTTTCTTATTGATCCTTTGATTCTGGAAATGATTAATAAAGATTTTGAACAGGTTAAAAACTCTTCTTATGGCAGTGTCTCAGAATGCAAGTATTTATGTGTGAAAAGAGACTTCACTACATTTGCACTACTGGATCATCTATTGAAAAATGAGGTAAGGTGACTTACTTTTAGATAGGGGTAGCTGTATATGTTTTTTGCGTCTTTCATAAAAGCAGACTTTGTTAGGTCAGCTACCATATATTAAACACCTATTATCTGTGGAGTACTGGGGTAAATGCTGGGGATACAAAGAAAACTGAGGAGTTCGTAGTCTTGATGGGAGAAACAACATGGAAACAATTACGTACAAACAAGATATATGCAGGATAAATTGGAAATCATTAAAGGAGGGAAGGCATTAGCATTAAGGTAAAGGAGTAATCTGAAAATGGCTCCGGAGGACAAAGAATAAAGGAACTTACACTTCTGGCCTCATCTGTTGGAAGAAGACGGAGAAGGAGTGGTGTTCATTGGAGAGAGTTGCAAGGGACGTAGAATACTCAGAGGAAGCTGTGTATCAGTTCAGGCAAGACAGCAGAAAGAGTGTTGGTTGAGTGTAGTGTTTGTTGTTTGAGTGAATGTTCTCCACATTTGTTGAGAATGTAGTGGAGGGTTTTAGAATGGACTAGGAGACACGAGGTTGAGGTGGCCCAGTGCAGTTGCCAGCTGATAAAATGAAATGAGGATTTCGAAGACTTTGCTGACAGCGTGCCCCTGCAGCTAAAGTAAGGGGAGGAGGTAACTGGTGGACTGGAAGAACTGGTATAATGAAAAGTAGATTTAGAAGGGTGTGTTTTCATTTGGCAGAACTTAAATGGAAGAGTAAATGGACTAAACATAATAATAAGATAGTCACATTTATATGATACTAGAACAGTTACTTAGAATGTTAGATGTGAGACATGGAGTAAGTTTGACACCTTCTAGATATGACCAAAAGTTGTATTCATTCTCCAGAGTCTAGGTGAATACAAATCAGAACTAGAAGACTTCTGAGATGACAAGAGAACCAAATCTATGCTAAAAATTTGCTTGTTTTCTGTTCTCTGGATACTTGTAACAGTATTCAAGTACTGTTCTTTATATTTATTCATTTTGTAATAATCAGAGTTTGATGAGAGTTTCAAACAAGTCAATCAGTAACGTTTATTATGTGTCTGCTGTGTATTAGGCACTGTGCTTAGCACTGATGATACAAAAAAAGTATGATAGTCTGTGCTGTCAAGGAGCTCTAGTCTGATGGGGAAGATGACAGGCAAACAGCCATGTACCATAAAGTTGTATATAAACAGCCAACAGTGGGAGAACACTAGAATTAAGTGGAATGGGAAAAGAAGACAGCTGTGGAGAAGGCAGATAGTTTTGTAGTAGGCCTTATTTAAGATGTTATGTTAGAAAAGAAGGAAAAGGAAAATTTCCATAGTGAGTAGTTTCTATAGGAATATAGTTAAGAGTTGAAATAAATAGAAAATTTAGAGGTAGTATTTTTCCAATATTACAAGGCAGGATTTACAATTAGCACCAAGAGCTTTTGGGAGGAAAGCAGTATATGGGATACAAGGGTGAAGCCAAAACATGTAGATCAGCATAAGATAATTCAACTTTAAAGAGCAATTATTAAACACCAACATTTTCAAGGCACTTTGCAAGGTACTAGAGATACAAAGACAAAAATGAAACACCTCTTGATCCCAAAGAACCTACATTCTCTGTTTTGTAGAAGTGGTGTCAAGAGAAGCTGAGTGGTGCAGTGAGAAGAGCAAGACCTTGCATCTTGTCTCTGCTACTTACCAGCTGGGTCACTTCAAGCAAGTCACTGAACCTCTCTGATTGCCAGATTTTCATCTGTAAACAACAGATGACATAATACGAGTGAACAGCGAAACTCACAAGACTGTCATGAGATAAGCTTTAAAAGCAGTGTAGAAGCCCAGATTGCCATCATTGTCAGTCATACTAACACCTGCTTTTGTAGGCCGGTTATGTTCTCTCCCTCCTCTTCCTCCCCCACCCCCAATTGAGAAAGCAAGAGAAAAAAACTTTTTGCAACCATATATAGTCAAGCAAATCAAACCCCTGTGTTGGCCATGTCTGAAAAATAAACTTAAAAAATAATCTACCTCAGTCTTCACTCTGAGTCTATCTCTTCCCTCTGGAGGAGGTTCTGATCAGTTAGGGGGTTTTTAATGGGGGTGGAAGGTACTCTAGACCTGTGATTTTATTGGTGTAGAGAGGTTCTGGAGGAAACTGCTTCTATTGATCCAGATTAGTAACTGTTCTTCAGTTTACAGTGTTAGAGGGTTGCTTAGGGCACTGAGAGATTAAATGAGTTGCCCCAAGTCACAGAGCCAGGATGTGTCAGAGGTGGTCTTAAAGCTCTGTTGTCATGATTCCAGTGCCCACTGTCTGGCCTCTATGCATCATTGTTGCTTGAAGCACACTTTCACTCTATGTAATTGTGTTGGGAAAGATAAATTGTCCTACAATACGTTAACATACACGTAATATATTCTTTTATAATGATACTCTGTTGCAGTAACAAATTGTAATATAAGGGTGCTCGTGAAAGGGCTATTTCTTTGAAGTGCTATTGAAATGTAAAGTTATTAATAGCTAAATTTAGACTAGCGGCTTTCACTTTGTTACTAGTGAGCAGTCTATTAAAATTTATTTTATTTATCCTTTTCTGGTGAATTCTGAGGAACAGATTGAATGAACAGTCAATCAGCAAGTGTTTGTCAAATGCCTCCTTACTATTTGCCAGTCACTGTGCCAGGAATTGGGGATACTGATAGGGAATCAAGGCAGTCTCTGCCCTGAAAGAACTTACTTTTGGTGGAAGGATACCACAGTTTTATTGTAAATGCAAGTTATATGGAAAAGAGTGCTTTGAGGACAGATCTTATAAACTTCGAGGAGAACCATGAAAGGCATCTTTTTTGGCACTCAAGTTGTGCCTTGAAAGAACCGGGTCGAGGGGGTGGGGTTTAGGAGGTAGAATATTTCAGGCATGGGGAAAAGCTAAGGAAATTGGTCCTTTTGGCAGGCCTGGAGTATCCATGGGGCGGAAATCATATGTAATTAGCCTGGAAAGAGAGGTTGGAGCCTGATTATAAAGCATTTTAAAGGTTAGAAAGAGGAGTTTGAATTTTATTCTAGAGACAGTAGGGAACTGCTCAAGCTCTTTGATGAAAGCAACATGTTCAGATCTGAGGTTGGTAGCCGTGTAGAGGATGGATTGGAAAGGAGATAGATCAGATGCAACTCCTTACACCACTTCTTCCCCCTTCCTCATGCACTCTGCAATCCAGTGATACTGGCCTCCTTGTTACCCCTAGTACGGCAGACACTTCTCCCCAGTGGTGGCAGGCATTTTCACTGGTCTCCCTCCAGGCTTGGAACTTTTTCCATTGGCTCTACTTCTTGGCTTCCTTCAAGTCTCAGCTAAAGTCCCACCTTCTGTAAGAAGTTTTCCCAATCTTCCTTATTCTTGGTGCCTTCCCTCTGAAATTACCTCTAATTTACCTTGTGTATCACCTATTTGCATATTTTCTTCATTAAACTGTAAACTCCTTTAGAGAAGGCACTATTTTTTGCCTTTTTTTTTGTAACCTCAGCACTGCCTTTTGACTAACTCATTAATTAGGGGATTGTAATAATACACAAGTGAGACTTGTTGAGGGTCTGAACTTAGAGGTATTATGGTGTGAGTTGACAAAAGGAGATTGAAGTGAGAAATGCTGATGAAGGATTGACTTGATTTGACAGCTTATTATCATATAGGGAGTGAGAGTAAAGAATCAAGGATAACTCCTTGGTTCTTTGCTTGGGTAACTAGAATCGTGATGTAACTGCTGACATAAATAGGATATTAGAAAGGAGAGGTGAGGAAGAGAGTTTGATATTGGACATGGTGAGTTTGAGATACTTGTGGGAGACATAGGTAATATCCAACATGTAGTTAGAGGTGGGACAGAGCTTGGGAGAGAGATGTGAAGGCGAGATGTATAGATTTGGTCGTCGTTCCCATAGAGATGATCCATGGGAGCTGGGGAGATACTGTGAACCAAATGTTCATAGGAATATTAGTAAGGGAGGAAAAGGAGGAGGCTCAGAATGTAGCTGTGGAGAACACCCTCAAATTTAAAGCAGGCTATGCAAAGGATCCTGAGAGGTATTGATTGGTTTGGCTGATAGAATTTATGAGTCATAAAGGGATGAACTCAGACTTTATGTCAGGAAAAACCTCATAATTAGAGTTGTCCCAGAGTAGAATGGGTAACATTGGAAAGTGTTGGTCTTTGCCTCATTGGAGGTTTTTGGCAGAGGCTAGAACCAACGATTCTTAAATTGTGGGTCTCAACTGCTTAAGAAATGCTGAAGGGGTTGGGAATGGAAAAGTTTTAGCAGCCTTGGGGTGAACAGCCACTTCTCAATTATATTACAGTGGGGCCTCCTTTGGGGTTATGGATGGGTTTGGAGGGCCATGGAGGTTTCTATCAGTTCTTAAATTCTGTGATCCTATTAACAAAACCCAAAAAAGAATTTATACAGAGGGAAGGAATGGTCAGTGGTGTCAAATAGTATATAGGATTGAGGAAGATGATTGGGATTAGTCATAGATTATTGGTGACCATGAAGAAAGTAGTTTTAGTCAGGTAGTGGGGATGAAATTGCTGGATAAATGGGAGATGAGAAAATGAAGGCAGTGAGTGTAGATTGTGGCCTCCTGATAGTCTTCTGCTTTTCTGTATCTCACAAGTATTTTGAAATATAAGTGAGCCTACTGTCTGAAAGGTAGCAGCTGTGTACCTGGTAAAATTTCCCACCCTTGCTGCAGTCTTTGGCATCAGTACTCCCTCTCCTCCCTCTGTGTCAAGGCTTCCAGGGAGGAGGAACATCTCAGTGTGAAACAGTGAGGGATCCCCTGAAATCATTTGTACCTTCTAATTGTGGGAAAGATACTTCCTTGGGCTTCAGTTATTATCCATAAAGGGAAGGTTTGGACCTATGTGATCTCTAAGGTTCCTTTCAGTTATTCTTTGGATCCCATGATCCCTTAATGTATTTAGTAAACACCAAGCACGTTTTGCTGTTCACTTTTGTTTTAGCTGAAGTTTTACAGGATATTTCTTTGGTTCTAGGAGAACTGGTTTCAAATAGCTGAGAGAATGGGATTCCAGTGCCTAAAGATTCAGAGCAAAGATCCCCGCCTGGATGGAATAGATTACCTCTCTGGAACTGAAATCCCCCTGCACTATATCCTCAGACTAGCAACTCATGCCATCCACCTGGTAATCTTGTATGAGAGAAGTGGCAACTACCTCTGGCATGGACAGTTACGACTCAAAGGACATTCAGACAGAAAGTTTGTGCCTTTTCGGAAGTTACAGTATGGTCGTTTTCCAGGAGCTTTTGACAGGTGAATTAACAACATGGAAAAATCAGAAATGTCTGCTGACTTCGTTGAGTGACTTCACGTGTGAAAAAATAGAATATAAAATTAATATATGTCAGTTTTAAAATTCAAAAACCTTTAAAAGTCTGACTGTCAAGTTAAATGCTAATAGTAGCCTCACCAGATCAAGGATACATAATCATGATTCGTTAGGACTAGGGAGTAATAGCCACTCACTTCATGACATGTAAATTTGTATTGATATAAGCATTTCTGGCCATTCACGGATTCCTTAGAAGTGGAACAAACACATGGATATGTAAATAGCCAGTGAAAGCATCATTCTCGATGTCTTTGAGGAATAGCACGAGTGGTTACTGACTGTGGAGAAGAGGAATTTCAGCTCTGCTTTTGAGGAAGAAGGAAAATGTTTGCTTTCTCTTTTATGTTAGTTATGCTAAGAGCTTTATAATTTTTGGGAATGAGTTGTCCCGTTTCAGAGTTGTCCATGCTCTTTGGTTCCTCTTCTTTTTGTCTATCTTGACTGTTTCCTTGCTAATATACCTCTTCGTGGTTAGGAGGACAGTAACTGAAACTTCGCCATCTCTTTTGTTTTGGGGTTGGTTTGCTTGTTAACAATGGTTGCTTGTTAACCATTGTAAGGTGGAGAGAGCATAAAATTTAGTGGCTACCAGAAGAATTTGAATTGTATATGGTTCTTTGCTGTCTGTGCTGTGCCTTCTTTCAGTTAGCATCAATAACACAATTGGCTTAATGAGCCAGTAAGTCTTTATAGGTTAATCAGATGCTTTCCTTCAATTATTTGACTCTTTCTGGCTTAAGGCTGGAAAGCATTCCTGTGAGATAGACAGGACACTGGACTGAGAGTCAGACTGTGGTCATACCTCTGCAACCAGCTAACCATGTGACTTGAGTAAGTCATATCTGTAGGCTCCAGTATTCTCAATGGAAATGTAAAATGAACGGGGTTTTGGAGCCTTTCTGGCTTTAAAAGCTTTTGAATCTGTTGTACTTTAAGGGGGCAGACTACATGGAACATTTTCACTTAGGCTTGTACCTTGAAACCATTCTATTTCAGATATTATAAACATAATTTAGTAGCTTTCTACTTTAATCTGGACTGTGGAAATTGTGACTAAAGAGGTAAAGGCTTAGTGTTAACTTCATAAAAAATTGTGGAGGAAAAATGTACCTTTTTTGGCTTTATTATGTCCAAATTTGAAAATCTAAGAGGCCCCCAGTCATCATTTAGAAGTGAGAACAGTATTTCCTTTGAAAAAGTTATTTTTATGGGATTTTAAAATTTTGTGTAAAATTAATTAATGGTATGACTTTATGGTCATCAGAAGATATGTCAGCATTTGGCTGCCTGAAAGGAGGCAAAACGGATCAGCTGCCTTTTAAAATCCTAAAAATTGCGCCATGCCAAATGATCAAGAAATCCAATGAGAAACTATAGGAAGTGATTTATTATACCGCAGAACTGCATGCAGAGCCAGCTAGAAAATTATAGGTGATCTGCAAAGCTAGCCCCAGTACAGGCATACAAACCAACACTGTCCTACTTTGACCAGAAACAGGCCTGAGACGTGTGATCTGCAGAACTGTGATCAGACACCCTCAGGGAATACCTTAGAAACCACAGGAAATAGTAATGCCCAGTATGGCCACATGGCACTCAGAGTGCTGATACTCTGTGCTAAGGTCCCATGCAGGGTCCTGAACATGTGAAACAACCTTGGAGTTTAGCATTAAATGAAATCCCTCCTCTTGTGTTAAATCTTTTCCCTTTTACGGCTGTGTTCAGTAATACTTCATCTGCTTCAAATACTGAAGGGCCAACATATGAAACTGGAAACATGCATGCCTCCTCTACCCTGTTTTTTACGTTTGACAAAATTCTGATAATGAGAATTTCTTAAATTTAGTAGAATTCTAGTGTCAAACTCTGAGCCATAACAGTTTCCAAGGAGAAGAATTGTTCCTGTAAAGAAAAATGGTGACTTGCTGACGTTAACCTTTTTAAAACAGAGTTCAGGGGTTGAATATTTAACTCAGAATGAAACAGTGTCTGAATCAATACATTTTTCTTACGTGTAGATTTTTTTCTGACCCTAGCCAGGTATTAAAATGACTAGTTTAGTCACAATATTTTGAAAGATTGATTTCCATCTTGAATTATTCTAGATGAACAAATAATAGCCATTATTCTGAATATCCCAGCCCTTGTGCTTGCCTCCACCTTACCCCATTCCTTACAAGAACACACTCAGAGATAGGCACCATCTGGTTCTAGGAAGTCAGGATTTTGGAAAGTTTTTTAAAAGCCTGGAGCTATCATTCATTCATCAAATATTAGGAGTGTACTATGCAAAAATTGCAAACTAGGTAGTGTGGATTGAGTACTGGGGTTGGAATCAAGAAGAGTGTTCTTCTAAGTTCAGATCTGGCCTCAGACACTTAACTAGTTATGTGACCATGGGCAACTCACTTAACCCTGTTTGCCCCAGTTTCCCCACCTGTAAAAGGAGTTGGAGAATGGGGTCACAAAGAGATATAACTGCAAGCGATTGAACGACAGCACTGTGCAAAAGGTAGGGACTGGACACTAGGAGGCAGAGAGCCTTGAATTTGTAGTTAGAAGACCTGCATTCAAATCCTGCCTCTGATATCTCCTGCCTGATCTTGGACCAAGGCACTTAACCTCTGTGGACTTTCCCTTTATTTGTAAAATGAAGGAGTTGGACTGTAGTTGTTTCCAGTTTTAAATCCATTTAATCAACATTCAGTAGTGAAAAGTCAGTAGCATTTATTAAGTGCCTGTGATATGATAGATATTGTCCTAGATGCTAGGGATCAAATGAGATCCCTGATCTCCCAGTTTTACATTAAGGTGTATAGTGTGGGTTCTAATTGTCTTCAGTTTTTCGGTATACATTCTTTGAGCTATCTGCTAAGTGCAGGGTACTGTCTTGAACAGTTTGCGCTGCTAAGCAAGCAGAACTTCAGTTTTGCAGCTTTGTAGGAGGGGACGTGGCTTTGTAAACTGTCAGACAGAAACTCTGTTAAGGGCAGAAAACATTGTTTTTCCTTTATCTTATTTTTATTTTTTTTAGAGGCATGATGATGATTCTACTGGAATTTCTCAAATGGAAATGTAATTCCTTAATCTGATGGCCAGTCTGCAGCGCTGTGCTCAGGCTGCCTCTCTTCTTCATGTCATTAATTCTAAGTTTCTAGAGCTAGACACTTGTTTCTAAACAGCCATCACACAAAGTGAATTGAAGGCTTTCATGTTTGTTGGCACTGTTAACTTCCTTTCTACTGAAACCTGTGAGAATATTGATGATTATGTACAAAAGTATTTAAAAATGCATTCATACAAAATACAGAAATACACTCATTTTGGGTAAAGTTTTGTAGCTTGCCCTTGAGTTGTTAATTTGTAGCTAAGTTGATTGTGGTGACAATATTCTTAAAATTTACCATTTTTGCAAATGTTTTACGTTAGAAGAGGCTGTGGTTTGCCATGAGTACAGTGTTCTGGATCAGAATCCTATCTTAAATTTTTTTGTTTTCTCTTCAGACCAGAATTGCTACAAGTTTCTGTGGATGGACTTGAAGTACAGATTCCAAAGGACCTTAACCACTTTCTAGAGGAAGTGCCACACTCTAGGTTTATTGAATGTAGGTTCAAAGAAGCTCGCTCTTTCTTTCAGGTTAGTGACACTCAGGAAGTATAACTATTAAAATTAAAATAGCTCTCTAATTTGAATATTAAATAAAATATAGGAATTTATGAAAAAAACAGAAAATAAAACTTCTGTGTGCAAGATTGTTGATTCATGAATGGTCTCTTTTGGATATTTTGTTCTAATAAAAAAGTATGACTTAACCTTGAGAATATAGTTCTTTCCAAATACATAATTTGATGCTTTTGAGGTCCTTTTTTGAGCAGTGGGGGAAGTTCATTATTTTTATTTAACATCTCAAAACCACTTATTCTTTTCTGTGTACTTTTCACATTTTTGAGACAGAATTTTAGAATATAAAACCTAGGAAGAACCTTAAGAAGTCAGTTCAAATTGTACAGTAGGAATGTCCATTAATTAAATTATATATACATAATGTAGTCTATCTGGTTTTTAAAACTGTCAAAGAATGAAGACTCCCCTTTGGATTATACATCATGCAATATTATAAAACTTTATGAAGAAAATCTCAGAAAGGTGATATTGAGGATTAATTTTGTAATTCTTGTAATATTAGTTAAACATAACTTAAGTATGAGGATGACGTTTTTGAGTTTTATTCTTCACGAGCATGAGGGACATAGAAACTGAACTCTGTGGGATGACGTGGAGTAGAAGTGTCACACACATAAACAGATCACTCATGCAGCCAGCTGTGGTGAGCATGTGTTTCTTTAACCCTGTGTGACTGCCTCAGTGGGAGGGGTGAGAAGCCAGGGTGAAGATTAGTGCCATATGGCCTTGGTAAAGTCACTTAACATTTTTCTGCTTCAGTTTCTCCATCTGTAGAGCAGGGACACTGCATTTGTAAAGCTAGTAGTAATCTTCAAATGAAAGCTGCTGTTGATAAAAATATATAAAATTTATATCTATTTTGTGGTTTGTTGCAAAATATTAATTCCAGTCTGATTTTCTTCTGCCACCTAACACTCATCTTGACTTTCTACATACTCCATTGGTGAGTGTAGGTCAGAGAGTGTAAATTAATTTTAATGGTAGCTGAAGCAAAAATATTTAGCATGTTCTCCCTTTGAAGCTACCTTTGAAGTCTGTATAACTGAGCAAAACAAGATAAAATTGCAGGAAAAAATAACACTTAAGGTCCAGATTACTTGGGGATTATTAGTCATTTTTCTATTTCAGTGCTACAGTTCCTTCCATCAGTGACCAGAGAAAGGTCATTTTAAAGAAGTATTAATTTTTGAAGTTACAGAAACTTTTACTTTAAACCTTTTTATGTAATACTTATTTATAGCTTTTTTACATTGCCTAATTTTCTGTATCCCTCTTAGTCTCTACGTCCAAAAAATCATCTCATATGACAAAGAATATCCTTTTCATAATACTTCAAAGTGTTTTGATTTTTTTCTCAGATACTGCATAATTTAGGAGTAAGCCTGAATTCTTCAATGTACAATTTTCTTCATTATATGTAAAGAAGAGCAATTTTTTGAATGGGGAAGAGTTAGATATATCTTGACATTCTGTTGACTTTTTTCTTTATTAAATTTATTGATTTTGTTTTATTTATACCATTTTCATTTCAAAATATCTAGTCTTCCCCTTTCTCTTCCCAGAGAACTATCCCTTATAGTAAAGAATAAAAAAGAGAGGGAAGAAAAGTTCAGTAAAATTAACCAACAGATCATGTAATCAGAGAATGTATACAGCACTCCACATCCATGCTTCTCCACCTCCCAGTTAAGGGAGGTCCATGTTCTTGTCTCATCTCCAAGGACCCACCTGTGGCTGTCATCATTATACAGTGTTCAGTTTGGATTTTTTTTGTTCTTTTCATTTTCAGATGACTTTTAAAATTATATTTTAAAAAGAGATTTATCACTGAGCATAAACATTTTATCCACATGTTTTCAGTAAATCTGTTTTAAAACAAGCCAGCTCCAAGGATATGAAAATGTATTCTGTCCAGTTGGAAACGTGCCTCTTAACGATAACTCTGTGCTGTTTCCACTTGCTTCTTCTTGAAGCTCCGCACATATTCAGTGTTCTGCAGGTACAGTCTTACTGTTACTTCAGAAGAATTTAAGCCTCAAATATTTTCTACCAGCTTTGTGTATTTTCCATAGCAATACTTGCATTTATTAGTGTTATTATTAATGAAGAGAAAACACAGTATTAATTGACAGGCATAACAATGTATTTACTGAAATAGTTCTTGCTAGTAAGGACATTCTATGCACAGGGAACACATTTAGTCATTCAACAGACATGTAAATACTGCACGTAAGGTAGCATACAGTTAATTATTGTGGCAAACATGAAGGGTAGTATAGCAATCCTAATGCTTAAGCAATTTACCACCTAGTGGGGAAGATGAAGAAAGTACAGAAATCATTGTAATTCGAGGCAGACTGTGAGGGACAGAGTAATGTGGAAGTCTGGCCATACAGTTATGAAGCCTCCTTTATTGAACAGCTGTTAAAGTCATGAGTAAATAAACCATATAGTCAGTAGAGTTCCACAGTAGGGACCAAAGTTATGCTTTTGAATGAAGAGACATCTAGAGAGCATTTATTTAGGGGGCTATTTTATTACCTACCATCCAATTGTCTAGGCTCATTACATTCTAGTTGATAATTTATATCTATCTATATGGAGATTGTCTGTAAATATAGTTATACATTGATATATCTGTATCTATCCTTATCTATATAGGGCTCTATATCATCTATCTATCTATCTGGAAAGGCAGTATGATATGTAAGGTGTTCCATAATATTGAGAATTCATAAGGATAATGTCATGTTTTTGAATTCCAATATATTTGCAATCTTAATTTCAGATTTTAATGAAAAACACTCAGGAAGCATCTGATGAAAGAAAATGAATGATGGATGAGAAGAGGTCTTAATGTAACATCCTGGTTGGATACACATAGTTTTGCTTTGTTTTCGCTCTTTTTTTTCCTAAGCAAAATCAATATGCAAGATAGTAATGCTGCCTGGAAGATCCTATTCTTGACAAAATCCAGTAGAGCTTTGCATTCATTCATTCTTCATGCCCATTCGTGCTTGAAGATAGACCTAAGACTCAACCTTTCGTGTTTTTGTGTATTGGTATTTCTGCTGTGCGATGCAGTAATGTTCTATATATCATTTTCTTTACCCTACTCTTACTCTTATTTCAAAGGCTTGGTTGTAATTATCCCAGGGCACCCATCTAATTAGCATATTTGCATACTACTTTTAACCCTTGATAGTACCAAGTAAATTTAGATAATACTGCTAAATTTCTTATAATAAATGAAATAGGGTAGGAGAGTCTATCGGGTATTTGTTGAGTCCTTTTTTTTCAGTTTGACTCTTTGTGACCCATTTGGGATTTTCTTGGCAAAGATACTGGAGTGGTTTGTCATTTCCTTCAACTCATTTTACAGATGAGGAAACTGAGGCAAACAGATTTATGTGGCTACTAAATGTCTGATGCCAGAGTCCTTCTGACTCCAGACCCAGTGCTCTGTCCACTGTGCCACCTAGCTGCCCCAGATTTTGTGTTAGCTATTACTAACTTTTGTTGCCATTATAGAGTTAGCTTTTTTCCCCATCATTTCATGTAGCAGACTAATATTCCATCATGAACATAAACCACTATTTGTTCAGTCATTTCCCAATTGATGGGCATCCCTGCAATTTCCATTTCTTTGCCACCACAAAGAGAAGTGCTATAAATATTTTAGAACATACAGGTTCTTTGACTTTTTCCCCAGTCATATTGAGAAGCAGACTTAATAATGGTATTGCTGGGTCAAAGGGTATATAGGCAGTTTAATAACTCTTTGGACATAATTCCAAATTGCTCTCCAAAATGGTTGGATCAGCCCAGAGATCCTGGCACTTTTAACTTTGCTGAGTTGTGATTTTACGTTATTCTCACAGTGGCTCAGTGTAGCATGTGGGTAGGAAATTGGAGTGAAAAAATGTTAAGTGACTTACCTTGAGTTGTACAGCTAGTTCACAGCAGAATCATGGCTAGAAAATTAATTCCTGTTGCTTATTCCCAGTTTATTTCAATTCAGTTCATTACCCTGCTGACACTATCAAAGATGATAAAATAGGTTTCCCAGCTTCTAGTTACATGTTCCAGGGCTAGGTGTACTGCAGGGGAAGTGCTTTGAAAACAGATAGTATTAGAAGGATATGCTATTTTAGAGATGTAAACCAGAGATGGGTTTGTCCTTTGAAAGAGATCTACCAATCCATGCTCCATAAATGTTCTTAGGTGGTGAGGGCTGGAGCTGGGCAGTCTAGAGAAGACAACCTGTTGGAGAAACTCTGACTCTTACAACATGTATGGTGTCCACATTGTTCAGTGCTCTGGCCCTATATCAATCCCTTGCTGTTGTGGATTGAGAAGAGTGCCACACACTGGTTGGTCTGAACGAGAGAATTGAGTCACTTAGTTCCTATGCAGACTTGAGAAGTAGTCACTGACTTACCTTTCTATGCCTGCCCTGAGTGTCCGGTATCTCATCACCTCTAGATGCCCAGTAGTGCTGGGCACCTCTTGTGCTGCCTCATGTCTCTCTTGTCCACAAGGAAGACATCAGATAAATCGATTTCTTGCTTTCCTTCCTTCTTTTACTCATCATATGTGCTATTCTGTTTAATTAGACCAATAAAGTATGGTACTCTTTTTTTAATTATCAAGTAAAGAAAAACAGAAGAAAAGTGACATTGTTTCTAGATATAAAAGTAATCGTTATATATTTATTAATCTTTAGAAATACCATGATGACATCACTGTGGAGGCAATGCTGTTTCAGAAGAATGCAAAAATGTTGTTACACCTGGCAGCTGCGACATTAAAGGATTTGGGAGTCCGATTTTGGCTCAGCAGTGGGACCTGTCTTGGTAAAATCTTTGCGTTTTTTATTTGGCTCTTTTCTGTCAAAAACCTCATGCCTTAATTGGTGATATGTCATATGTATAAATTTTCAGCTTCTGATTCTAGAGATGGTTTTTTGAGAGTTATTTTAGGACATTTTGAGGATGTTGAAAGTATTCAAAAAAAGGAAAAAAAGAAAAAATTTGTTAAGTACCATGGCATAATGATTTCCCCTTAGATTTTTCCAGGAGTTATTATTAAAATTTATGCCATAGTGAAGAGGAGAACACAGTTGTATTTGTAGGAGAAGGTAGTTTGTAAAAAATTCACATGTGCCTAGATAATACTGCAGCCTTCTAGTTAACATTTTGTTATTGTTTCCTTGAAGAGAGTCATGAAAATTTTTTTTCACTCATTTAAATTACGCTAAAAATTTCAGGATGAAAGGAAGGTTACATATAATGCTAAGGCAGAGGGATTGACAAAAGATCTTTCACATAAGAAGAATCAGAAGAAAAAGCAGTTAAAACTTGACATTTAAAAGTAGTACCTGCCTTTCTTACTAATGTTCAAGAAGATTCTTTTATTTAATTTTCTTGATTTTAATTTTACTGAATGACCATTTTGTTGTAAACTTGTTAGAATTAAATATATATGAAACAACCCAAAATCAGTGAGCCATCAGACAAGATAGAGATTAAACCATTCAATATGTGTTTAAGCAAAATAACTTCAGGAAACCCTTCAAAGTCAGGATATCTCATGAATCCATGAAAATCCTGGGATTTTTAATCTGAGGAAAAGGAACTGGAATTTCAAAACTAATTATACCTACTAGTTATGGTTACTCCCATGACCAGCCCTGTACTGGAGACTAGAGAAAAAAGCCAAAGAGGAAAGCCAGAGAAATTTTTTGGAAAACCGGGGAAGTTTGTGAGATGAGAGCAGACTATGCAGAAATTAGAAGCAGCAGGAGGACCTGCCCATTCAAGTACAGGACTTCAGATTCCTAGAATAAAGCATAATTTAAAGTGAACCGTACACACTCCTTAACATTGTTTTCCATATCTGAAAGTTAATTACCTAGTAAACTGTACTTTTTGAGCCCTATTTACATTAGTCTAAGATTAGCAAATTGTAACATCAAAGTTGATCGTGCTCTGAAGCATCCAAGAAATTGTTCCCATTCCTTTCTGTATTTGTCACCTGCAGTGGTTCCACCCTCCTTCCACTTCTTCCCAACAGTTCTCACCTCCATTACATTAGTGTGGCATGTGTCCTATTTCGTTTCCTTCTGCATCCTAATTTTAGTGTCATAGCAGTATAAAAAACGTTGCCTATACATATACTAATCCATTGAAAATTTTTAGGGAAATATGTGAACTTAGCTTTAATCTGTTCTACATAAATCTCATGTTTTTGTTTCACTTTATAGTGTTGTTTAAAAATTAGGTATTTAAAAAAATTGTCAGTAGTTTTTTTGACATTGCAACTTCTTGTTCAGTTGTGTCTAATTCTTCATGACTTCATTTGGGGTTTTTTTGGCAAAAATACTGGAGTGGTTTGCCATTTCCTTTGCCAGCTTATTTTACAGAGCAGAGAACTGAGGCAAACAGGGTTAAAGTGTCTTTTCTAGAATCACTCAGCTGATCTGAGGCCAGATTTGAATTCAGGAAGAGGAGTCTGCCTGACTTCAGGCAATTAAGTAATGAAACATGACATGACATAATAAAAAGAGTACAAGATTGGGACCCATGTTCAAATCCTGGCTTACTAGTGTTACCTTGGGCAAATCACATAACTTCTGAGCCTTTTTTCCCCTCATCTCTCTAGTGAAGGTTGGAATATCTCTAACATCTTTTCCAAATTCTATAATACATGATTCTGTGATATGGCCAGTAGCAATGGAATGATGTCTAAAGGCAGTGTATATATACTACTATTTGGCATATAAGCCAAGAATTACCAGTTCCTTGTCCTCATGCTGTCAGTGTTCAGTTGGAAGCAAGTGTTTTTAAATTAAGATTCTGAAGTCCTTTAATACTTGTAAACTCCTGTTTCTATGTAAGGAACTTATTTGTGATTTAAATTGGTTTTCATTTTCCTAAGTAAATATTTTCTCGCACTGAATTAAAGTGATTTGTCTGCAGTTAACCAACAAACCAAGTCACTAGATGAGCACATTTTATGCTTAGGGCCAGGTGATCAGGTGTACTGTGTCTCAGGCAAGAAAACATCACAATTACAAACAAGCCTAAATTTCAGAGAGAGAGAGAGAGTATCATCTTACATGAGTATACTGCAGTGAGTCCAGGAAATGGTCCTTATTTTTACTTGACATTATAGAAGAGTCATCTACAGAAGTCATCCTTTTTGGAGAAATTCCTTATCAACATAAATCCCTTTTGTGAACTAAACCCTCAATTTTTTTAAGGTCCTTTTTGCTTTAATTTTTAGGGAAAAAAATATATCAACAGTGTAAACCTTAAAAAAAATTTTCTTATAAATGCTTTTTGTGGTTTTTTTTGCTAGTGTAAGACTGCTAACTTAGAGCCATGAATGTAGTGAAGATTGAGAAATATTTTTCAATGTTGGTATCGAAAATTTAGGACAGTGTTGCCCTTCTTTTTATACTTGCCAGCATTTGGTCTAGTCAGAGCCTGCCTAAACTTTATAAATATTTTAGTTAGGAAAAAGGTACTCGTTGAATGAAGGAGGGAAACTATGGAATCATTTTTGAGAAAAGGCCTGGGGTAGTTTTCATCACCTGTCAGTGAACTATTTTTCTATTCACTATAGTACTCATAAGTTAACGAGCATTTGTTAAATGCCTACTGTTTGCCAGACACTGTGTAAACTCTGAGGTACAATTAAAAACAAAAACACTCACCTTTCCCTCAAGGAACTTGCAGTCTAACAATATACACATATAGGCAAAATATATACAGAATAAATTGGAAACAATCAACAGCATTGGGAGGGGTGGGGCAGGATGGAGGGTGTGGGGTAGGAGGGAGGAGAATCAGGAAAGATTTTTGAAGATGATGAGATTTTAGCTGAGACTTGAAGGAACCCAGGGAAGCCTTTTTGATATGTCATTCTTAAAATTAATACTTTAGTAGTAGTGTTTATTTTTATTTTTATTAAATTTATTAAAAATTTAAATGAAACATCCTTTCTAGAGACTTTAGACCAAATTAAAAAAAAAAACAGGTGTACCACACACATCCATAAGCAATTATATACTGTTTGGCATGGAGTAATAGGTTAAAAAAATTTTTTAATGATAGTAAAATGCCCCAAGATAACTAAATATTATAGAACTCAAGTATCATAAATTTAGTAAGGAATGGTGGTTAATACTGTATCAAATGCTTACTTTTTTTTTTTTTTTTCCTTTTGTTAGGCTGGTATCGGCAGTGCAGTATTATTCCTTACAGCAAAGATGTGGATTTGGGGATTTTTATACAAGATTATACATCAGATATAATTACAGCTTTTCAGAATGTAGGACTTTCACTAAAACACAAGTTTGGAAAGGTCAGCAATGAATCATTTGTTTAACTTCTTGATAGTGTGCTTCAAAAAATAAATGTATATTTGGGGACTTAAAGTTGGCTAAAAACGTGCACGTGCCATGTTCATTATCACTGTCTTCAGCAGAAACATTGGTTGGCATAATTATGACTTGTCTTCTCTGCTCCAAGAAGAACAGGAAAACCTGCCTATTCATTAAAGATGAAAATTTGAAAAGAATCTTAAACTCCATTACATTGGAGTTAGTAAAGTTGCATAGATGTCATAAATAGTGCTTTTTCTCTTACATTAGAGTAATGCTTAGTGCATAGCATTCATAAAATAAACAACAGGTTCATGGTCCTAGAACTGAAATTGTTTTTGGTTCTTAAAGCTAAACTTTCAAACCTATGTTTGGCAGCTTTTCATCAGCCTGGGGAAGGGGAGAAGGAAGAGGTAGATTATTGGAGATGGAAGAAAGGGACTTACCCACACACACACTTTTGGTTCTCTGTCTAGATTGCAAATTGAAGCGAGTGATAATAGCAAGAGGACTGGTTTTATTTATTGGGGGTGGGTGGAGAGAGGAATACCAGAGAAGAAGAGACACGGGAGAAACATGAGAAAGAAAGACCGCATTGCTAAAGGTTACAGTAGAGTCCTGTGTATGATACTTATGGATCTCAGGGGCATCCCCAGTGTTTTTTAATCATTGCAGTGTATTAGAGACTAGGGATGAAAAACAGATTTCAGACATGAAGAGCTAATGTCTCAGAATGGGATTTGGATTTTGACTTATGGCCACATATTTTCATATGAATGGTAGGGTCTTGGGTAGGTTTGGAGCGCACCTCATAAGGACTGGTAAGGATGTATTTTCCTGGAAAGTTGGAAACCAGATACAAAAGTTTTAAATGGAAAAGCTACAGTATGGGAAGAATAATTAAGGCATCCAGAACTTGACAGCAGGTAAAAAAAACAAAGAAAAAAGTAATAATAAAACCTATAACTTCAGATATCTATGTAAAAATGCACAAACTGTTAACAAGCAGGATGAACCAGACCCTACCTAGAGTAAAATTTGACCTCAGAGTTATTATCGCTGAGACTTGCCGAGATGATAACTATGATGGAAAAATGGTTCTAGAAGGGTGTTATTCAAAAGAAATAGGAGAGAGAAAAGAGGTGCAAGGCATCATTTTATATATTCATGTTAAAAAGATATATTAGGAAACCCCTCCCCCCCAGAAAAAAGTGGGGAAACATAATGGAAAGCTTTGAGGAGCTCAGTGGAAGTGTAAATTGAATAACAAGGCTACCAGAGAGTACTACCATTGCTGCTACTAGTAATAACTCACATTTAGAGAGCACTGTAACAGGCACTTCGTAAGTGATTTACAGATGAGGAAACTGAGGTAGACTGAGGTTAAATGACTTGCCCAAGATCACACAGCTACTTAGTCTCCAAGATGGGCTTTAAACTTTGTTCTTCTGACTCCAAAACACCGGCTCAGAAAGAGAGACTGGGAGAATTTGGAAAATATCATAAGCCTGGTGTCGAATTCTGATAGTAGTGGAGGACTTTAAATATTTTGGTGCTTGCTGAAATTCTTTCTTTGCCCAAAGTAGGACAGCTAATACTTTCTTGGCTTGCTTTAATCATACCATCCTTCAAAGGATGAAATCAACAAGAAGAAATTCTATTCTGGACTTGATTTTTTCCAGATAAGAGAAATTGGTTATCAGGGCACAAATAATGGAAACCTGGAATGGAAGTGATCTCTCCATCCTAGAATTTGTGATAAAGGAAAGAGAGTGGAAAGTAGTCTTAGATGCACCCCAAAATTTTGAAAAGAAGATTTTAAGTTTCAGAGCTAAGTAGGATTCCATGGACCAAGATTCTGTAGGGGAAATCAGACCAGAAGGCATAGGAACCTCTCAAAAATGAGATGCTAAAGAAATAAACAAAAAACCCCACAAAACCCAATGCTGTAGAGAGAAAAAAGGCGGCACTGTCTGAAATGATTGATGATTAAGGTGGATAGAGAGCAGGCTCATCAGCCAACTTAGATTTGAAGAGATACGCACAAAAGATAGAAGCAAGGCAAGTAATGGATGATGAATGCAGAAGTATGGTTGATTCTTGGAAGAATCAGGAAAGCTCTCTGGATGAGAAAACACAGGTCATAGATGATTAATAGGGAGTTGATAATGAAAATATGATCAGTTTTATTATAAGGTTTTTTTGAAAATGTGAATTTGTTCCAATTTGATTGATATATTAGAGAACGTTTTGAGCATAACATGAGTTGTGGTTTTATTTCTGATTTCTTCCTCAAGAAACAGCAAGAATGCAGACTGAAACCCTTTCAATGCCTACTTCCACAAGCAAACTTTGGATGTTTTTCAAGTTGAAGTATCATGTTTATTATATATCTTCTGGTGCAGTAGGAACTGTGGGCAGAAGAGTGCTGGTCTGCACATCTTCCTCCCCATCTTCTGCCTTCTCCCTAGGCCTAGAATTATGACCAGCCCAGCCTGGGAGGAGACTTTATAGTCCAAGAAGTAGCCCAAGATTGCTGACAGTATTGAATTTATGTACTCTTAACCATTTAACATATGTAAAACTGTGCTACTGTCTTTATTTGGTTTTTATCCTTTTTTTTTTTTTTATATCACTGATGAAGTTTTTGAGAGTTGCGCCCTGATCTCGTTTTCCCCATGAGCTCTGTAGTTTTTATTGCATAGTTTTTCATAGTGAGGTGCTTTTTGGGAATGAGTATGTCAAGTTATAGCAAAAATGACTGACTAAGGAGACAGTAGGAAAACAACTAGTCATCTTTAATGAGGTCATTATAAGGTTCAAATGAACTATAGCCTAGGATACTAAAGGAACTGTCAGATATGATTACCAACAATTACCATTGTTGTTAATGATCTTTGGAAAACAGAGATGCTGCAGGACTGGGGAAGGGCCAATGTCCCAAGTTTCAAAAGTGAAGATGATGGAATTAAATCAGTGGGTGGAAGTTTCAAAGAGGAAATTTAAGTTCAGTATAAGGAAAAATAGCTTATCAATAAGAGCAATACAAATATATTTTTGTATGTGAATAGAAATTGTAAATAAATATAAAATGCCTTATGAAGTAACCATTTTTTTTTATTGGAGATTTAGAAACAAAGACTGGATTACTGTTTGTTGGCAATTTTGTTTAAGGGATTAGCTTTGAGGGATGAGTTGGAATAAATTCTAAGGTCCCTTTACTGAAATTCTGTTCTGTGAAAATAAATCTTGGAAATTAAAGCAAAGGAACTTCTTAATTACTATAATTATTTTTAGGACTGGGTTTCTTAAGAAGAAATCTCTTAAACTTCTGTCATTAAATTTCAAAACTTCATCTTACCTTGATTGCACATAGATTTTTAATGAGCTGTGGTGTGTAGGTTCCTCACAACTGTTTTTAGGCAGAGACCCTGTGTTTAAAACAGCCATTAAACCTTTATTGAGCTCCTGCTATGTGGTAGGCACTGTGCTAATCACCGAGGCTAAAAAGAAAGGTGAAGACAGTTCCTACGATCAGTGAACTCACAGGGTAATGGGGGAGATAATACGCACACTACCATGTGCACATTAGCTATATGCAGGATAAATTGGCAGTGACCAGCAGAGGGAAGTCACAAGAATTAGTGTGGTTTAGTGAGACTTTAGTTGGAATTTGAAGGCAGTAAAGAGGAAGCGATGACGAGAGCATGAGGAGACAGCCAAGTTGGGAAATGAAGCGTCTTGTCCAAGGAGTATGTTGAGCACCGGAGGATTTTGTCTATTTATTTGATCCTGGAGATAATAGAGAGCCACTGGAGTTTATTGCGTAGGGGAGTGACTTGGTAAGACCTGAACTTTAGAAAGATCACCTTGACAGCTGAGTGGAGGAGGCACTGGAGAGGGGAGAGACTTGTAATAGGCAGACCAACCAGTAGTAGGCATGAGAGTCATGAGGACTTGCACCAGGGTGGCAGTTTCAGAGGAAAGAAGGGAGAGTATCCAAGAGATGTTATGAAGGTAAAATCCACAGGCCTTGGCAACAGATTGGGTGGGAGAGAATGTCTGGAAGATGGTGGTGCCCTTTTCAGTAAGAGGAAAGTTTGAAAGTGGGGAGGGTTTGGGGGAAGAGACAAGTTCAGTTTTGGACAGGTGAGTTTAAGATATTTGCCAGAAATGTGGTTTCAGATGTCTAATAGGCAGTTGAAAATGGGAAACTTGAGATCAGCAGAGAGGGTAGGGCTGGGTAAGTAGATTGGAAAATCAACAGCATAGAAATGGTCATTGAATCCATGAGAGCTGATGAGATCACAAAGAGGGCCCAGGTCAAAGCCTATGGGATAGTCACAGTCAGCAGGCATCACCTGGAAGAAGATCCATTAAAGAAGATTGAAAAGGAAAGATCAGATAGGAGGAAAACCAGGAGAGAATTGTGTCATGAAAACCTTCATAAAAGAGTAATGGACACTGTCACAGGCTATGGAGAAGTTAAGAAGGATGAGAACTGGTAAAAGACCATTGACAATTAACTAACTTTGGAGAGAGCCGTTTGGTTTAAATGATGAGGTCAGAGAATTAAGAGGAAAAGAATTAAAAAGGAAAATAAATGGAGGCATCTACTGAGATGACCTTAAGGGGTTAGCTCCACAAGGGAAGAGAGGTAATGAAGTGAGGGAGAAAGTGGGGTGGGGGAGAGGATAGATAAAGTGACGTGGGCACACTTGTAGGAAGTAGGGAAGCAGTCGGTAGTCAGAGATTGAAGATGTGAGAGTAGGGCTTATAGAGAGGGGGAAGTGTGCTAGAGAAGATATGATTGATTGGCAACATTTGTGTATGTAGAGAGGTTTGCCTTCAGAAGATATGAGATGTGGAAGAGGGAAGAAGGGGGAGCTCTTGGAGAATGGTAGATACGGATTGAGTTTACTTCAGAGGTGGAGAGGTTACTGAGTATAGTAGTGTTAGCTAGGGAACCGGGAAGTGGCAGTGGGGAACAAGGAATATTCCAACTCCCCTACCTCAGCCAGTACTGGAAAGGGTGACCAGGGAGGCTATGTCCTTAGGAAGGAGCTTGGAAAAGATTTAAGATGCAAACAAGTTTGTTGCCTATGGAGCAGGCATTTCAGAGGTCCCAAGTAAGAGGGTGGGGGTGGGGAAGTGGTGAACTTTAGCAGGTCCAGTGATCAGAAAGACATCACAGCTTCAAGAATAGTTTATGACGAACTAAATTGATTTCTTTTCTTACAGGTTAGTAACTTTGTACATCAAGGGTTACTGACCTTGTTGAGCTAGCATGTTACTCAGTGTCAACCAAGTATTAATTTCATCCTTTTAGGATGTTGGGTAGGATTGAAGTTAGAGTACACTGTAAGTTTTAAGTTACTTTATAAAAGTGATTATTTTTATTGCTTGTCATGATCATAAAGATTTATTTGCTAATAATTTTACTTCGTTAAGGAACATGTATGGCAGGGGGTATGTTTATTTTGCTTTAGCCAAAGGAGGGTGCTGAAATTTGATATTTAATATTCCTTTTGAAGCTGGAATATAACACTGAATTGCCTAAGCATAGTTAACTTTCTGTTTATTTCTTTCCCAGTCAAAATCTACTGTTTTCTCCGCAGGTAGAAGACAGTTTGGAGCTATCGTTCCATGGAAAAGATGATGTGAAACTTGATATTTTTTTCTTCTATGAAGAGAATGATCACATGTGGAATGGAGGCACTCAGGCCAAATCAGGAAAAAAATTTAAGTATGAATTGTGTATTTTTTAATAGTTTATGTGTACTCAGAGTAAAAAGAAAGATGATGAAACAGTACTGTGACGACCCAAACCCCTGCTCAATATTCTGGTAAAAGAGTCAGTCATCTTGATAGCTACCTATTGATTATTTGAATTCATGCATATTCTCTTCCCAAGTAACTAGGATGGGCAAGGAGACCTTCTTTCCATATTATAATCAAGTAAACTCAAAATGTTTTATTAATACAGCAATTCATCGTGCCCATAGTCTATGTGTTAGAGAAAGAGAGAATTAGGAATACTCTCACTAACATCCAGGTCAACTCTTATGCCCAGAGTCCCATATCACATTGCAGGTATACCTCTCATGCTTCCTTGTCCAACTGGTCTCAGGCAGAAAATATCTTTCCATCCTCTCAAGGGACCACAGGCTTCGATCTCAGTTCCCTTCTCCCCTCGCCCTCCACCACTATAGACACCTAAGAGAGACATAGGGAGTCCACTGCTGTTCAGGGTAACCCCATTCTTATTGGAGTGTCATATGACAGTGCAGTCTTGCTTTGGTCCTGCGGTGCTAGCTCGTCTAACAGCTATGACTTCCTCTTGTGGACCTTGGAGGGCAGATAAGACTGGCTTTTTAAAGCATGTTCAGCTTCTGAATGTCAGTCACCAAGCATTTATTAAGTTCTTTTTATGTACCAAGGACTGTGCAGGGAATGCAGAGAAAAGCAAATACCCTCAAAGAGTTTACATTCTAATGGAGGAAACAACATTAAAGTAACTGGGAATGTATAATATTTGTTATAAATAGAGAATTAAGAACTAATCAATAATGAGAGTCCCACTTAATAAATAATGAATAATTAAAGAATTTGTTATAAATAGAGTTAATACAGGATAGGGAAAAGGCAGTATCAGAGGGCAAGACATATTAGCAGATGGGGGAACCAGGAGAGGTGGAATTTAGGCTGAGTCTTGAAGGAAGCCAGGAGACAGAAATGAAGAGGAGAGCATTTGAGACATGAGGGGCAGCCAGTGAAAATGCAGTCAAGAGATGAAGTGCCTTATGTGAGGAATAGCACCTAGGCCAGGGTCATATCATAGCATTCGGGAAATCTAATAAAATGTAAGAAGATGGAAATAAAGAAAGGGACCAACTCAGAAAGAGCTTTAAATGCCAAACAGGAATTTGTATTTGGTCCTGTAAGTAATAGTTAGCTGTTGGAATTTATTGAATGTGTATTTTGGTGGAGGAATGATGAATGTCTTTTGGACATCTGTAGATAGTACATCCAGGTAGGAACTTCTAGGAAGCTGTTTGAAGTTAGATCCTGGGGTGTTGAGTCCCTCAAAGATCTCTGCCTGCATGAGATCTTTCTTCTGGGTACGAATGAATGAGGCAGGAACAAGGATGGTATGCACTCCGTTTATTCTCAGCTAGCTCAGAGTATATATCAGCATTCTACTCCATGCATGCAAGAAGCTCATATACAGTGTGTGCTGAGCTTACGTGCTTGGCTGTTGCTGCTCTTGCTCAACATAATTGCTGAAGGTTGGTTATTGCTTAAGGATGGTCCATCACGTAAGTCATGCAAGACATGACATCCCAAGAGGTTTCTCCCAAGGACACCATGACCCTGATAATCCGAGAGTTCTGAACCCCTTACACTGGGACATGATCATAATGGAATACTACTGTTCTATAAGAAAAACATGGAGGCATCTGGGTGGCACAATGGATAGAGCCCTGGTCTTAGAATCAAAAAGACTCATCTTCATTGGTTCAAATCTGGCATTTACTAGCTCTGTGGTCCTGGGCAAATCACTTAACCCCGTTTGCCTCAGTTTCCCCATCTGTAAAATGAACTGGAAAAGGAAATGGCAAACTACTCTAGTATCTTTGCCAAGAAAATCCCAAATGGGGTCACAGAGTTGGACACGTCAAAAATAACAATAACAAATAAAAGTAGGGTAGACTTAAGTGAACTGCTGCAGAGTAAAGTAAGACAGTGACATAATGACTGCAGCAGCCCAATTACAGCGATCAAGCCCATTCACATGATGAACTGAGAAAGCAGACTTCTCTTTGTTGGAGATAGGGGAGGACAATGGGAGTGGAACACTCTCAGTGAGTGTGTGTGTGTGTGGGTCACTGTGTGTATGTACACAGTCAACCTCTGTTTTGGTTAGTTTTTCTGACCACTTTTTTTTATTATTAGTGATAGGGAGGAGAAGGGACATAGAAATAAAGGTAATAGAAAAAAGAGAAAGAAAATATGAGTCTGAGATTCTGGAGAGAGAGGCCATTACTCATATATCTTCTAGCACATTTCTGAAAGAGATAGATTTTGAGTACATTCTCATATAATTGAAGCTTTTTGAGCAGCTGAGGTTGAAGTAAATGTAGAGAATGAAGAAATATTTGGATTTTCATTTTCATAAAGAATTCTACTTTGGGCCTATGTCTTGCAGCAGGCATTTCTCCACTAACCACCCTCTCTTCTATTCTCAGGAGCCAGTTTCAGAATCACATTGTTAAGCTAATGGAACCCTATCACGTTAAACAGTAATAAAAACTAAGACTATTTAATTGTAGGTTCTACCAAATCATCGCTGTCTAGTCACTTACCTTTTAAGAAGTGACCTGTTTATTTTGCATATATTTTCATGCTTCTTTAGGGGCACTTGCTAGCTGAGTATTAACTGAAACCATTTAGCTTCTAGCCTGGGATAAACTCAGGGTCGAGAGGAATGTGTCTCAATGAGAATCAACAATGTGCAAAAAACTAATGTGATCTTAGACTACATTAATAGAGGCATCGTGTCCAGAAGAGGAAGATGATAGTTCTGTTACGCTGTTCTGGTCAGACGTCATCTGAAATATTGTGGTTTGGTCCTGGGCAACAAGTTTAGGAAATATGTTATAAAACTAGACCATCCCCAAAAGAAGGGGGACCAGGATGGTGAGGGGACAGTAGACAACAGTATGTAAATATTAGTTGAAGGAACTGGGGATGTTTATCCTGAGAAAGAGAAGACATGTGGGACTCTAAAGGGAAGAACTAGAAACAATAAATAGTTCTTTCAAAAAGGCATCCTTAGGTCTGATAAGTGAAAAAACTTCATAAATTATTAGCACCGTCCTTAGCTCTGGAGGTCTTTAAGCAGATACTATATATGTATATAATGTGTGTGTGTGTGTGTGATATTTATTTATTTTTAGTTTTCAACATTCATTGCCACAAGATTTTCAGTTCCAAATTTTCTCCCCATCTCTCCTCCCCACCCCAAAACACCCTGTACTCTGCCCCTTCCCCCAATCTGCCCTCCCTTCTATGACACCCCTCGCTTACTTATCCCCATCTTCTCTCTTTTCTTGTAGGGCAAGATAGATTTCTATAGCCCATTACCTATATTTCCTACTTTCCAGTTGCATGCAAAAACAATTCTCAACATTCATTCCTAAAACTTTGAGTTCATACTTCTCTCACTTCCTCCCCACCCAATCCCCACTGAGAAGGCAAGCAATTCAATACAGGCTATAGATGTGTAGTTTTGCTAAAGATTTCCATAATAGTCATATCGTGAAAGACTAACTATATTTCCCTCCATCTTATCCTGCCCCATTTATTCTGTTCTCTCTCTTGACCTTGTCCCTCTCCTAAAGTATTTACTTCAAATTACTCCCTTCTCCCATTTGCCCTTCCTTCTGTCATACCCCATTCCACTTATCCCCTTCTCTACTTTCCTGTAGTGTAACATAAATTTTCATACCAAATTGAGTGAGCATGTTATTCCCTCCTTAAGCCCAATGTGATGAGAGTAAGCTTCATTTTTTCCCTCTCATCTCCCCACTTTCCAGTGAAAGTTTTTCTTGCCTGTTTTAGGAGATAATTTGCCCCATTCCATTTCTCCCTTTATCCTCCCAATACATTCCTCTCTCATCCCTTAATTTTACTATTTTAGATATCATTCTTTCCTATTCAACTCACCCTCTGCCCTCTGTGTGTGTGTGTGAGTGTGTGTGTGTGTGTGTGTGTGTGTATGTATATATAAAATCCCTCCAACTACCCAAATACTGAGAAAAGTTTCAAGAGTTAAAAACATCATTCCATGTAGGAATGTAAACAGTTCAACTTTAGTAAGTCCCTTATGATTTCTTTTTCCTGTTTACCTTTTCATGCTTCTCTTGATTCTTGTGTTTGAAAGTCAAATTTTCTATTCAGCTCTGGTCTTTTTATTAAGAATGCTTGAAAGTCCTCTATTTTATTGAATGACCTTTTTTTCCCCTGAAGTATTATACTCAGTTTTGCTGGGTAGGTGATTCTTGGTTTTAATACTAGTTCCTTTCACTTCTGGAATACCATATTCCAAGCCCTTCTATCCCTTAATGTAGAAGCTGCTAGATCTTGTGTTATCCTGATTGTATTTCCACAATATCCACAATACTTGAATTGTTTCTTTCTGGCTGCTTGCAGTATTTTCTTCTTGATATGGTATTTCTGGAATTTGGTTACAATATTCCTAGGAGTTTTTCTTTTCAAATCTCTTTCAGGAGGGGATCAGTGGATTCTTTCAATATTTATTTTACTCACTGGTTCTAGAATATCAGGGCAGTTTTCCTTGATAATTTCATGAAAGGTGCTGTATAGGCTCTTTTTTTGATCATGGCTTTCAGGTAGTGCCATAATTTTAAAATTGTCTTTCCTGGATCTATTTTTCAGGTCAGTTGTTTTTCCAGTGAGATATTTCACACTGTCTTCTATTTTTTCTTTCTATTGGTTTTGTTTTGTAATTTCTTGGTTTCTCATAAGCTTCCATCTGCTGCATTCTAATTTTTAAAGAACTATTTTCTTCAGTGAGCTTTTGGACTTCCTTTTCGATTTGGCTAATTCTGATTTTTAAAGCATTCTTCTACTCATTGACTTTTTGGACTTCTTTTGCCATTTGGGTTAATCTATTTTTAAAAGTGTTCTTTTCTTCAGCATTTTTTGGATCTCCTTTAGCAAGCTGTTGACTTGCTTTGCATGATTTTCTTGCATCCCTCTCATTTCTCTTCCCAGTTTTTCCTCCACCTGTTACTTGGATTTTCAAAATCCTTTTTGAGCTCTTCCATGGCCTGAGACCCCTGCATATTTATTTTGGATGTTTGGGATGCAGAAGCCTTGATTTTTATTTCTTCCTCTGATGGTAAGCATTGTTCTTCCTCATCTGAAAGGATGAGAGGAAATACCTGTTCATCAAGAAAGTAACCTTCTGTAATCTTATTTTTTTCCCTTTTTTGGGGCATTTTCCTAGCCCCTTAGTTGACTTTTGAGTCGTTTGTCAAGAAGTGGGTATACTCTAGGGACCTGTAAGTTCTGTGAATTTGGGCTGGACTGTGCTCCACTCTGAGCCTGGTGCGATAGACTTTTCCTGTCAGCCTTCCAGGCTGCCTTGGTCTGGTAATCTCTTTCACTCTGTTGTTTTGTGACTTCTGCTGCTCTAGAATTTGTTTAGAGTCATTTTTTATAGGTATTTTATGGGCTGTTGAGGGAGAGCTTCTATAGGTCTGTCCTTCTAATCCGCCCATCCCAGATCCTATATATTGAAAGAAATGTTGCAGAAGTGGTTCTTAATCCCACGTAAGGGTAGATCTTCACTGATTATCCTTCTCACCTTTGTTAGGCCAGAACACTTTTTGATTGAATCAAGCAATCATAATTGAGTACGAACAGGGTTTGTCTTCCACCTTGAAGTATTCAAAGCCATGTGTGAGAGACTTGGTGTCACCATAAGAAAGTTGTATAAAAAGAAAAAACTGACTCAGAACTAGAAGAAGAGGGTCTTTAAGGTCTGGATAGAAGAGGCTGGAATAAACCTGGCATTCCAGCACGTTCATGAGAAGCAAAGAAAAGAATGAACTGTGGCAAAGAAGGGAGGAGAATCATTGCCTCTATAGACATTTTGGAGCAAGTGACAAAAGCTAAAGAGAATCCCAAGAAAAGATTGCCTCTTTGCTTTTTTGTTTCCCATATATATCCAGTAAGCTGAATTTCTCCTCGGGGATTAACTAGAGAGAGATTTAAATACAAATTTTGGCAAAAAGGCCAGTCTTTGCCTAAAATATTAGGAATTTTTCTGACTGGGACCTTGGAGTAATTGTAATAGAACTTATAGAACTTAGAACTTTAGTTAAAATAAACTTCCTAAAACCACATAGACCTTGGGGACATCTCCTAGGCTTAAAACAAACTAGTTATTTACATAGGTTGTACTACATGAGTGAGATGCTGAGATTTTTGCCCTACCTGAGGCTGCTCTCAAGTCCCCACTTTATGGCTTGGAGGTCTTAGAAACCATGGAGGAGTGAGAGGCAAGAGCTCTGTGTAAGTAGCACCTGTGGAGGAGCCAGAGCTCCAGGTAATGATGCCAACCGCCTCAGCTTCCTTGGCTTGGTGGGGAATTCTAGAGCAGGGCCTTCTGCTGGGGTCTGCTTCCACATCCCATCACTACAGGGCTGCGCTTTTCTGAATATCTGGTTTCTCAGGAGACTCCCCCTACCCCCTTTTTTTTTTCCAGTACTACCAGGTGAAGCTGAAAAAAAAACCAACAGATTTTGGTCATTTACTTAAAATGAGTATCCTCTAAAACAGACTTCTGCAGCAGTCCTATATTTCTTACTTTGTTTATATGTTTGTGTTTTACAACACATCATATGGGTGATTTCTTAGGTCTTCTTCATTATATCTCTCAGTTACTCGTGTTTGAATAGTAGTGGCCATCATAGTCTTACATGGACTGGCACATTCTCGGGGGTTCTTCCCCTTCTCATGGGCAGTTGGAGTCTCAGGAAGGAGCTGGAAGCTGGAGACATATGTAGGGATTTCGGAGTCTTTCACTGATTTCGACTCTAAAGCTGTGGTAATAGACACCTAAGAAGAGTGTATGTAAAAAGAGAAAAAATGGACCGCCAGAATCTGAAGTGGTTGGTTGATGCTTTGGTTGCGTATCTCTAATGGTGTCCTTTATTCTATTTCTCCTTGTAATATGCTCTGATCTACTCTCTCCCACCGTGCTCCTCTTGGTCACCTTTTTGATGATCCATATTTTAATTGTTCAGATTCTGTGATATTTCTTGACTCCTAGCCATCATCAGAGTACTATAGATGTTATAAAAAGGCAATCTTTTCTCTCAGAGAGAAGTCTGAAATCATTTAAAAGCACTGAACAATTTCTCAGAGGCAATCAGTACCCTCTTCTCAGTCAGTTGTGTTTGTCTAAGTTCTATGTACTGATAAAATATGAGTTGTCCCTACAACTGTATAATATAACCTTGACAATAGGAAGTTTTCATCCACCATTTTTCTCCTATGTGATAGTTGGATTGGTATTTTAAGAAGGAATAGCTGGTCCTCATCACCTCATTCCTGGACTGTTGACTGTTGTAATATCTTGCTTGCTGATTGGTCTCCCTACCACGTTTCTTCACACTTCAGTCTATCTTCTATTCATTGGTCAAATTAGTCTTCCTGAAGTGCAGATGTGAGCATGTGACCTTCCAGCCCCGGCCCATGAGTCAGTGAGTTGCTCTAATTTTAGTTGTCCTGTCTGCTGGTTTGTTCGCTGCTCTATGCAGACGTGATCCAGCTCTCTCTCATCCTTAAAAACCCCTCCTTTGGCTCTTACCATCCCTCAAGCTGTCCTTCTGTATCTGCTTTAACTTTCAGAGCCAAAGTCCTTGAAAGAGCTGCCTTCTCTCCACTTCTCACTCATGTCTGAACTCTTCAGTCTGGCGTCTTCCTTCACTGTGCAGCTGAAACTGCTCTCTAAAATTACCAGTGATCTTTTCATTGCCCAGTCTGGGCATTTGTTTTCATTCTTCATCTTTCTTCTTTACAATGATTGACAGTGTTGACCAACTTCTCTTGAGTGTTGTCCTCTCTGTGGATTTTTTTGTGAAGCGACTTTCTCTTGGTTCTTGTCTTATCTGTCTGCTTGCTCCTCAGTCTCCTTTGCTGCATCATTATCCAAATCATGTGCCTTGACTGTGGGTATACCTCTAGGCCCTGCCCCTTGCCCCTTTTCCTCTCTCTCTCTCTCTCTCTCTCTCTCTCTCTCTCTCTCTCTCTCTGTCTCTCTCTCTCTGTCTCTCCCTCTCTGTCTCTCCCTCTCCTTCCCTCTCCCTCTCTCCTTCCCTCCCCCTCTCTCTCCCTCCCCCCAGTATCTATATGCAGGTGAATCCCATGTCTTAATATCTAGCCTTAGTCTTCCCCAAGCTCAAATCTTGCATCACCAACCATATAGTGCACATTTCAAACTGTATATTCTCTAGGCATCTCAGACTCAATTATGTCCAAAACTGAAGTCATTATCTTTCCCTGTAAGGTCACCTCTCTTTCAGAATTTCCTGTTTCTTTTGAGGAAGCTGCTATTTTTCCATTTATCCAGCCTCAACTCTTTACTTTCTTCCCACATATCCAACAGACACCAAATCTTGTTGCATTTGCCTCCGTATTATCCCTTCTATCTGTTGCCCTTAATATTTGCCCAACCACCTGGATTCAGAACTTCATTGCCTCCTGTATGAACTGTTGTCCCTGTTGGTTTCTGTCCCTCAAGTCTTTCTAATTCGTTCTCTTATATACCTGCCGTAGGAATATTCGCAAAGCGCAGGTCTGACCTTGCCATTCCACTGCTTAGTAAACTCCAGTAGATCTCTATGACTTCTAGGGTCAAATACAAACTCCTCTGCTTGGCATTTAAACCATGTTCAGATGGTGTTTTCAGCCTCATTTCCTGTTACTCCCTGTGACCTCCACAGTGGGCTAGATACATTGGCCTTGCTATTTCCTAAACACAGCACAATATTCCTCCTAACTCCATGCTTTTGCACTGGCTGTTTCCCATGCTTTCCTTCACCTCTACCTTTTGGGATCCCTAGTGCCTTCAAGGTTTAGAGCATATACCACCTCCTGCAGGGAGCCTGTCCTGACCCCCATAGTTGTGAGTGCTCTCCTTTCTCAAATTGTTGTGTATATTTACCTGTCTGTGTATATTGTATCCGTCCAATTGACTGTGAGCTTTTTGAGGGCAGAGCCTTTTTTTATTTGCATCTAGAGCATTTAGCATAGAGCCTCATGTACGGCAGATGTTTAATAAATGCTTGTTGGATTAAATTGGATCCACCCTTTCAGGTAACAGTAATTATTCCATTTTAGTGATCAGTTTGCCTTTGTGTCTCTGCTAAGGAGCCCAAATTTTCCATTTGCTGAATGTCATTGAATTTTTTGGAGAAAAACAGATTATCAGAAACTTACTTCTGTGAAGAATAAAATTTTGAGCTGGGTTTTCCTTAATATATTTTCAGAAATTATTCATCAGCTTTAAATATTGACATTTTCTTTATTCATAAATTCCTTGTTTCTCAAGAGGCTGCATTTATTCCGTTGTACTGGCTTAGTTGTTTTATGAGGTTTTGGAGGCTATCACAGAAAATGAGGAATTCAGGATTCTGCCTCATCTCAACTTAGCAGTGTCAATGGGATGGGAGGGGACAGAACAGGTGGCCGTTCTCCTGACAAACAAAATGAATCATGCCATTAATAGGAGCACACAGAGTAACACCGGGAGCAGCAAAAGGTGACTCAGTGCATTATCTTATTCCAGAGCACCAGTTGTGTGATGTGCTTTCTTGTTCTCAGACCCCAGCTGGGCTTGTCCATCAGCCATATGCACCAACAAGGGAAAGTATCTCCCTGCTTTCTTGAGAACACTTGAACGCTCTCATTACCGTGTTTGACTTGATGTTCATTTGAGTCAGGAGCGGGGTTGGCTAGGAGCCAGCTTTTCTTTGGCAGAGATGCTGAAATGCTTAGCTGTGTCTCATCTCTATGATATTACATTTTCATGTCTGTTTTTATTTTCCTGTTGCCCAAAGGAAAAAAAATCCACCATAGTTTTTTTTTAAAGCCTTCTAACCTTGTGCAACTAAGCGACTCTGGATAAATCACTGGACCTGGAGTCAGAAGGTGTTCAAATTTGACCTTGAACGCATTAGCTGTGTGACCCTGGGCAAGTCACTTAACCTCTCTTTGTCTTAATCCACTGGAGAAGGAAATAGCAAATCGTGCTAGTATCTTGCCAAGAAAATTTCATGGACAGCATGGGTCCATGGGGTCATGCAGAATCAAACATGACTGAACAACACCTTGTGCTATTACTGCTCTAGTACCACTAGTGAAAACCACTGAAACTAAAGGGAGGCATTTCTCAGAAACCAATATGCGAGTTACAGCCTTCCCCTGAATTATTAAAATATGGCTTTTAAATGGTTTTTTAAGTACATAAATTTACATGGCCCATGGCAGTTTTCAGAAATATATCTGCTCCAAGAATTTTTAAAAGTTGCCCTTTCAATGAAATAGTTTACTGAAGTCGCACCAGGAATGGGTGCAGTTCATTTAGTTTTAATGAACACTACTTGTCTGGATTAAAAGTTATCTACAGCTATTTAGAGGAAAGTTGTAAGGTTAGAAGCTGCACATACCATTTACCCAAGTATTAGATTCAATTCAACACATGTTTATTAAGTGCCTGTGACTACTTGCAAGGCGTAGTGCTGGATTGGTATCAGAGCTACAAAGGTAAAAGCAAATAGACCCTGCACTGGGAGTAGAGGTGCATCTGAGGCATGGTACTTCAGGGAAATAAACAAAATGGTTAACTTTTGGAATCGGTCTTGCTCTAAATTATAGAATTCCCAAGTTGAGATTGAAAGAAAAGGTGAATTGATCTACATAAATTAAATATACTTGCATACTACTTAGATTCTGTTACTAATAGATTGAATTATTAACAATTTAAAATTTTTTTGGCATACAGGTAAGAAAAACTCACATTTCCACTCTTGAAATTTAATATCTGAAAAATTAATGTTTCTTCCTTTAACCCTGTTTTGTCACAGATACCTGTTTCCTAAATTTACACTGTGTTGGGCTGAATTTGTAGAAATAAAAGTCCGTGTGCCCTGTGAAACTGTCAGCTATATTGAAGCCAACTATGGCAAGACCTGGATGATTCCTGTGAAGACCTGGGACTGGAAGAGCTCCCCACCTAATGTGCAGCCCAATGGGATCTGGCCTGTTGCTGAATGGGATGATGTCATTCAGCTATACTAAGCCATTGAATTTACTGAACAAGATGTTTCTCCTTGTCCAAGGAAGTTCTTAAATTTACTATTTTTATGTTATAAAGATTACTGGGTTTTTGTCAAATGTTCTTTCTTAAATGGAAGGAGAAAAAAAATAAGTTTAGATAAACAAAAGTATTTTTCAAGCACCACAGATGGCTAGCTAGCCAGCTGACTTTGGAGTCTGTTTCTGATCATCTCATTAGATTGAGTCTTTAAGACAAGGATCAGGGATAGTGATCAGGAAGTCCAAGTGGTTGTTAGGTGGTATAAGAAAGTAATAAGCATTGGGCAGCTGTATCTCAGGAGCAGTGTGGTACGAGAGCTGTTCTGACTCTAAGAGAAACTAAGAGCTTGTTCCTAGCCTTGTAGATTGGGCAGCTTCATAGATGTCTAACCCCATGTTGTTAAAATCTTAGGTGCTTGTGTGGTGTCGGGCTGTCATCCTCTCTGTTCCCCAACTATTTAGCTACAAGATAAGAAGAAGATCAGATCACTGGCCTTGACTGAAAATAGGAATGTGTTATCCACAAAGCCCAGTTTCCTTAGTTTACTCTCTTAACTTTCTAAATGACGGAAACGTAAGAGCTTTTATTTATATTTTTAAAAACTATAATCAATCCACTGCTGATAGTCCTCAAAAACACCTTTTAAATTTTTAAGTACACTTTTCCATTTGACTCTGTCTGTTCCTTGTAATTCTGAAGTACAGGTTAGTTAAAATTGAGAGTGGATTCATCTACTAGTAATTCAGTCCCTTTCTCTTCTATCTTTAATTTAGCAGTTTTCTAGCTTTCAGTTAAGATCTCTGGTTTCTGATTATATTTCACAGATTCCCTTCCCTCTTAACCGTTTTTAAGATGGTTTTCGGTTTGTCTGTTTTTTACTGACCTTCCCTGAGGAAGCTGCCCCTTTTATGCCAGTCATCTAGAAGTTCAGGTCCCAGCTTCCCCTCATTCATTGTGCTTCCTTACGACGACTTCACAGCTCTTCTTCTGTTCCCAGGACGTCTCACTGAATCCCTCATGTTCCCGAAGTTCACTCTTCTGATCTAGACCCATGCTTAGCCACAGTCAGACACAATAGGAGATCTGGGGTAGCAGAGGGGCTCTGTGCCTGTGTTGTTTTAATGATCTAGACTCTTGTTGGTGATACTGGCTTTTAAGTACAACGTCTCTGCCAGTTCTCTTAGTGCAAGGAGTTGAAATTGGATTATATTAGTTCCAGCTTGTATCCTCAAATCAATTTTTACATTCCTCTTGTTAACTTTGTGCCCTCAGCCTTGCCTTCCTCACCAATACCTGGCAGGTGTGTATGCAGTTGCGTAAGAAGCAGGAGAAGGGAGCAGAGAAAGAGAGGCAGATTTCCCCTTGCCCTTTCTCCTCCTCCCTCATCGATCCAGTTTTACCTGGACAAACAAAGGGCCAGGCAGAGCCTTTCTTAAACTGAGATTTCATGTGGCTGAAATCTCAGTTTAACGGTATTTCCCCGAGTAGGTCAGAAACAGTAATTCAGCTGGTAATGCTTTTGACCGAGGACCAGCCACAAAGTAGAAAGCACGGCTTTTTTGGGGATGGCCCGCTTCTTCTTTGCTCATACCTATTTTTTAGACTTTTTGTTAAGATTGTCCTCTCTTCATGAAATGTAGATTGATCAGATTACCTTAGTTGATAGCTAGTTTTGTAACTGCTTTCATGAGTGGTAAAAACTTTCTAATTTCTAATAATAAAGAATTTACAGTCTTACCTTAAAAAAAGGGGAGGGGGAGCGTTATACTTTCCATATGACTAATTCAGAGGCTGGTTAATATTTAATTATATTTTCATTTTCTGACATCCCTACAACCAAAAGATAGCAGTTCTAGCTATGCAGTGAAATACCCTTTTGTCACGTAGATGACCCAGTATTTCGCTAATAGAACTAGATAAAAAGTGAAGTGTTTAAATACGGACACACATATTTATATATTTAGAATGAAGTAGAGTTTTTAACTGTGTACAGAATTCAGTGTTTGTTTACTAATTATTTCATTTTGTCAAAGTCTGTGGATATTCTATTGTATTAATGAATTTGATGTTTATTTCTACTGAAAACATTTATTATATTGTGGTTTTGGACAGAATTTTAATATATGTTGTGTTGGATGATGAATAAAACTTTTCCAATGTCTTTAAACTTTTAGACATTTTATGTTTTGCTATTTCATAATTAAATCTTGTTGAAAACAAGCATGTTTGACAACTAAAAAGTACCAGGGAGATGGCAATAGTTACCATTCAAAATAAATACTTATCAGGGCATAAGGCTGAGTGCTGAAGAGGCACCTCTCATTATTAGGATCTTTTGATATTGTTATAGGACTTTAAGTGTTACAAGCTGTTATATCCATTGTCTTATTTGGGCCTTACAGTAGCTCCATGCAACAGGTAGTGTAGATATCATTATCCCCTTTTACAGATCAGGATGTTGAGGCACAGTGCATTTAAGTGATTTGCTCAGGGCCATCCAAGTAGTAAGTAGCCCACCAGAGTTTGATCCAGTGTCCTTTACATCATACCACAACTTCCTGAGTAAGTGTTACCTTTCAGTAAGCTTCACAAACAATATGAATCAGCATTAAGTGTTGCTGTTGCTGCCAACAGATATTCTTAACTGTTTAGTGCAACCCTTTTTCATGTTTCATTTCACTTGAGAAAGGGATGGACTGTATGGAAAAGAACTTATTTGTATGACTTGACTGTTAACAAAAAAAGTCTATGAGAAGCAACTGCGGGTGTAATAGAAGGGGCCTTTGAAGGCTTTGGCATCAGATGACCTGATTTCAAACCCAGGGTCTTGTGCTTATTACCTCTGTGATCTCTTGGACCTCAGTTTCCTCAGTTGTAAGGAGAAGGGGGGAGTGGCTGCAACAGATGTTGCTTAGCTTTCATTTTGAAGAGGACCAGTGACATCTTGTAAATTGTCAGTTGAATGGGACACAATGACACTTGTGTGTTAGTTGGATTTCAGTGGGGCAGAGTTGTCAGCCTCGCCCTCTCTTCTAGAGTCATCCAAGTCCAGTGGCAGGAAAAAGTCAGGACATCTGGCGATGGCCTCCAGATGCAATGAATAACCAAGCTCTAAGCACCTCACAGCTCCTGCTGCAGCCATCTTCATAGACCCTGGAACAAATTGTTATTATCTGCCCATTCTGCCAGGGGAAGTCTTTCCATATGTGGGTAGATATCCCTACCTCACTGACAGGTCTGAGTCCTGTTTGTTACTCCCAAACTGATTTATCCAATTTGCTTAAATGGTTTTACCATGTGGCCACTGGTCATGCTGCTGCTTTTTGGAACCGCAAGTGGAACAGTCACTTCAACAATTACTTCCAGATCTAAATCTTAATACTGTCTGTCATGCAAACAGGTCAGTTAACCATTACAGCAAAAGTATGTGTGTGAAACCCCTCTAAGCCCCAGCTTGGCCTGTTTACTTTAAGCAACGCTAGATGACAAAATTCTAAGAAAAAATGTTCAAATTTTTTGTGTAATCATATTTAGGTTTCAAAAGAATAAAAATTCTTTCTGCCTTTTAGAATATTTCTGCCTTGCTATTTCTTCTGAGAAGGGTTTTTAAGTCTTGAACTTTAGGACTTATGCTGTGCTACGGTCTGGTTGTATTTGAGAAAAGATGTGAGAATCAGTGTGGTGTCATAGAAAGAGTATTGGCCTTGAGAAAAAGCCTGGGCTAGCTTTTTGACAATTCACTTAATCTCTGAGCTGCAATTTCCTTATCTGTAAAATGGGGATTATAACAACCCTACCTTCATCTTAGGGGTACTCAGGCACTTTATAAAAAAATATGAGGGTTAATTTGTGTTTTTGTTTTTTTTTTAAATAAAAGTGCCTTTGCCTGACTGTGTCAGGCTGTTCATCACCTTTCAGTTCGGAGATCATAAGTCATGTAGACTCTATTGGGTCATAGGATTTTTGTAAGTTTGCCCTTAAGTCTTTGACATCCCTAAAGCAATTTTTTTTCAATTAGTTTCTTTGATTCTAGAGGATTTTCAAAGCACCGGTGTCTTCAGCAAATAGAGATAGCTTTATCTCCTCTTTGTTTACCTTTACATCTTTATTTATTTTATGGCTATTATTAGCATTTCTAGAATAATTCTTGCTTTACTCCACTATCTATTAGCAAAGTTTGCTTTTGGCCTTAACTCTTACAGCATTTTCCAAAAGTGTATTAGGACCCAGATGGCTCAGGAGGAGAAAATGAGGCTGGTGACCTTGCACAGACAGCCCTCCCTCAAATCAAATCAAAGTCAACTGCAAGTCATGTCATCGTGGTCCTCTTGAAGAACCAAGGACAAACACAACAAGCACAGCCTTTATGCTCATTTTTAGAAAGGGAAAAATTATACCCATAATTTGCATAGAGGAAGAAGTGGTACAGCGGAGCTCCTTTCCATGAAACTCCCAAAAGATCTAGGAAATAAAGATGGAATCCTAATGGGGAAATCCTGAAAAAATCACAGTGAATCCTATGACTAGCCCAGCTCGGCATTGGGCACAGGGGGTGGAATTGGGCCAGAACATGCTGGGAACAGCTGCTTTGCACACAGCACTCCAGGACCTAGGGAGAAACTGCCTTAGGACAAGAGGAGGTCCCAGACTTAGAACAGGGTTCTCCCAGACCTATGACACTTCATTAGAGATAAAGGTGAACTCAAAGCTTTGTCACTCACTATCCATTTCTAGGTCAGAGAAAAGGGTAGACTGACAGGGGACCTGCGTATCGGTGACATCCTGGGTAGGAGGGCTCTGGACATACGGATAAAGGAAGTTTGAGAGCTGGAAGCCAGCAGCAGCATTGTGACTCAAACCCTCGGTCCTCAGCAGGGAGCAGTGAGAAGGCTGGGAGGGGGAGAAGGTGCATTTTGCCACATTGTAACAAATGAACAATTAAAAAAGGAAGAAAGCGATAGAGGTAAGAACAAAATATCAGTCCTAGAATTCTTCATTATGTGGTTCATCTTTATTCTCAAAGTTATTTTAATATTTTCTGGTAGGACTCAGGATACAATAGGGAAATGTGTCACCAAGGCCATGCTGATGATCTTTTTTTTTAAAGGATGGGGTCAAATGCAGCTGGATAACTTTAACCTGAAATTCCTTTAAACTAAAATCAGCTCTTCCAATCCCAAAGCCTCTGAGTCACTGACTAGTAAGCTATTGTGATTGGTGCTGAGAACGCATGTCCTACATCCCCACCGGTCTGCCTGGCACCAGCGCCCTGCTGGACATATCAATCCAAATGACCTATTATTAGCTCAAACACACAAGATTCAAAATGAAACTATTTTTTTCCTCCCCTGCTCAAAAACATCAGTCACCTGTTATTGTCATTAGAGTAAAGTACAAACTCCTCTGATTGGCCCCTTCTGTTTAGGCTCCAACCTATCTGTGAAACATTTCCTATTATGCTTTCTCACATACTGTGTTTCATACAAACTGGCCCACTCACTGCTCCCTTTAATGATAGCCCATAGTTTGGGATGCCTTCCTTCCTCACCTCTAGCTCTTGGAATCCCTACTTTAATTCACTTCAAAGCTCAGGTTGAGTTCCATCTCCTTCAAGAGACCTTTCTTCATTCCTCCAGTTTTTAGTCCCCTCCATCCCACATAATTTTTAATACTTATTTGCATTTGTATATATGTGTATGTACACATATACATACACACATATATGTATATACACACACACACATATATCACTTATTTGATAAGTATTAATTAAACATCGGTTATATGCCAGTTGCTGTGGTTTTAGGGATGTAAATAGAAAAGTGGAAGTCTGCCTTACGTTGGCGGGGGGAGAGACGCTGCAGATACATGTTCACAGAGAGATATAGGATATTTCCAATATGAATACACAGTAATTTGAATGGGACAATAACAACTTGGGGAGTCAGTTGTACATCCTCTGTAATTTCCTGGAGATTAGGGATTCTTGTTTTTTTTCTATCTCTAGCATGCTTGGGGAACTGTAATCAATTGAATTTTAATTCAGTTTATTTACTGAATTAAATTGAAATGTAGTGCTTTGTAGTCTTGATGAGCCATTCAAGCATAACAACCTAAAAAAGTTCAAAGGTCTTTTCTTTAAATGAAAATAAATATTATTTGATATGTATATTATATTTACATGTGTGTACATATACACATTTATTTTTTTATATATGTGTGTGTTTATTATATATATATATATATATATATATATATATATGTCTCTGTTTACACATACATAACTGGTTCTGCTCACAGACCTTCCTTCTACTTATGCCTGTGCTAAACACTGGGTTGGCTTTTTTATCTTGGCAGGAATACTCTTCTGGCTCTTAATCTTCCACAACAGAAGAATTACTTTTCCTCTCTCACATCTAGTGTCAGAATTAAAAATAATTTCTGTTTTTGTTTCTCTATTTTATTTTATGTTGTGACCTTTCATTTTGAAGTCGTTTATCCTTTTGGAGCTTATCATGGTATACGGTATGAGATGTTGATCCAAACCTTTTTTTTCCACACTGTGGTTGTTTTTTCAGCAGTTTTTGTCAATGGGTGAGTCCTTACCTCAGTAGCTGAAGTCTGTGGGCTTACCAAACACTAGACCACAAGTCATTATGTTGTGTTCTTTTTTCTAACCAGGTACCAAGTTATTTTGGTGATTGCTGCTTTGTAGTAGGATCTGGTAGCCCTAGAGCCCCTTCCCTCCTACTTTTCCTTCCATTATTTCCCCGAAAATTCTTACCCCTTTGTTTCTCCAGATGAATTTCACTATTTCTTTTTCTAGTTCTAGAAAATAATCCTTTGGTAATTTGACTAGCATGTATGTCGCTGAATTAGTAAATTCATTTAGTCAACATTATTATTTGAATTGTATTGGTCCTGCCTCCTCATAAGAAATGAATATTCTTTGAATTATTTAGGACTGTCTTTATGTCTGTAAATAGTGTTTTGAAGTTGTATTCATGCAGATACTACTTTTTCACTGAAGGAAAAGAGAGAGGAAGATAGGTGGAACATGGAATAGTATTTTGAGGACAGGAGGGTTTTGGACATGTTTGTAACAAGAAGAGAAAGATTAAAGATATAGGGAGAGAATAAAGATGAGAACAGTCAACAGGGCAAAATCACAGAAAATTGGAAGGGCTCAAATGGAAGGGTTGTTAGTCTTGGCCAGAAGTTAGGGCACTTCATTTTTTGGAAAAATTGATTTTGAGGCCTGGGGAGAGGGAGGATAAGTGAGCTCTCAACAGATAGATCTTTCACTTAAGTAGGAAAATTAATTATTTGCTTAGAGAAGGGAATGGGAGCTCAAGGACAGAGAAGGTTTAGAACAGTCGTCTAGACTAGAAAATCCATTCATGCCTATTCATCTGGGGTAGGACTCTCCTCCATATCCTCAGGATCCTCCCAGTATGCCTTGTTATGTCTCCCTTTCTCTATCGTACAAGTCGAGCACTTCCACTATCCATTTGTCATCCTTCACTCTCATTGTGTGCCTGACCCTCCACTTGCTGCCATGTAATTCCTGAGTGATTTTCATTATTTCGGTTCCTCAGAGTTCCTCTTGGTTATGTTATAGCCCACTCATACCCATTAAAACAAACGCCTTTCTATTACCCTCTTTGGAAATATTGATGTTCCAGTCTCTTACTGGTCAATGCCAGTAAAATGTTTGTTTTGAAAAGATGAGCCTTTGCCTTTTGGGAATTTTGAATTAAGTAAAAAATTGCCTTGCAATTTCCTAAAACAAATACCCTGCTTTCCTTTATTTGAACTCTGAACCAGCTAAGACTATACTATCTGTATAGTCTTCCTCAGGTAACACATACTGTTGAATATGTCAATGAGTATGTCAATAAACATTTGCTAAGTGCCTTTCAAGTGCCACACTCTGTATTAAGCACAGAGGATGCAGACTTGAAAAAAGACAGCTCAAGGAGCTTATGCTCAAATAGGGGAAGACACAACACAGGAAAGGAAGCTGAAAGCTGAAAGGGGAAGGTACTCAACCAGGAGGCAGAGGCCAAAATAGGGAACCTAGGTGGGAAATGGGAAGGGTATCCAGAGCCCCCTCCTTAAATGGAGGTGTTGGAATTCATAGCTCCACCTTCCAGAGGGAGAGAGGGTAGCGATGAGGTATGAGTACTAAGACTGATTAGATCTTTCAGGATGATGTTCAGTCATTTATAGTCCTGTCTGACTCCTTGTGCTCCCATTTTGGGTTTTCTTGGCAAAAATGCTAGAGTGGTTTATCATTTCCTACTCCAGCTCATTTTTACAGATGAGGGAACTGTGGTAAACAGGATGAAGTGATTCTCTCAGGGTTGCACATCTGGTAAAGGTTTGAGATCAGATTGGAACTCGTCTTTCTGACTCCAGACCAATGCTCTACAGGTTTCCCAAAGATGAGGTTCCTGAGGGAAGTCCCAAAGTAATATAGCGAGTTGGGAAATGACTTATGTAGAATATCTGTTCATTTGTGTATTGAAACCTGGAGATAGACTTTAGATTATTTTTTAGATTAGAATTTTTGGTTGTACTTTCCTTAAATTTTACTTTTCTTAAGTGCATTTGATCTTTCCTGTGTGAATGGACAGGCAGAAGACCTGCATTCAAATTCCAGCTCTCCTACTATTATTGTGACTTTAGCTATATCATTTAAGTTCTCGGGGTCTGTTTCCCATCTGAAAAGTGAGAGGGTTGTGCTACATTGCTGAATCCTGAGTGGGACAGATGAACTAAAGTGTTCATCCAGCTCCAAATCTGTGATACTGTGACCTGTTTTCTTCCTTCTTTACACTACACCTTTCAATGTGATGATCAGGAGGAAATTTTGAGTAGTAAAAAATGTTTCTGGTATATGGTAGACAATAAGGCTTCCTTCATGAGTTTTCCATCCTGATAAAGAGAAGGGTTATATATGTTTCTGGCCACATTCCCATCCTAAGCAGATGCCTCATGGAGCCTTCAGAAAATGATAATTTCATTCTAGGGGATGGAAAACCCAGGGATTTGGAGTGTCTCAAGGTCTGTGTCTTTGAATTAGGATGTAAATTGGAAAAGATGAGGGGCAGGGCACCAGATACACATGAGCTCCAGGTCCTGCTCCTTGACCTCGAGATGCCCCAGCAACCAGCTCTCTCTCATCAACCACAGCCTGGTTCCCTGACACTGACACGCCTCCTATTCCATTTAGGACATAGGATTTAGAACTGGAAGGGAATTTGGGGGGCCTCCTCCCTACAACAGCAGGTGCTGTCTCTGGGGTAACCAGGAAGCAAAGGAGCTTTATTAGGAACCAGAACTGGGGTGGAGCAGAAGGTGATGAAGGCTGATAAGCCTGAGCTCCAGCACCCTATTTGACTTTATTGGGAGTGGAGGGCGATGAATTAGCTTTTGACAGCTGGAACTGTTCTTATCCATCCCAGGCAGATTGTCAGGGAGCTTTATCATCAAGACCAGTTAGTTGGATTTACCTTTTTACTGATTAGGGGAGTGTCAGGAGCCACCCAGGAATCCAGCCTGGCTCCTTTACCTTCATACCCACCAATGTCCTCTCTTTCCCCTCAGTTTTACCTTCTACAAAGGAGTGATTCTAATTCCTAGGTTGGGAGGAAGAGTGATGAGGCTCCAGCCCTGAATGTGCCTCCTCTTTGGTTCAGTGGCTCAGTTGCCCAGTTCCCAGCAGGTTCCCCTCTTACGTCCCCTCCCCTTCTTGACCCTTTCATTGGGTGCCCCGGCAAGATTTCTGAAAAGAATGAGCAAACAGAAGCCACTCCAGGCACTTATGTCTACAGTTCTCAAGCGCACAGTCAACATTTGCTCTTGGGGCCCACTCTCTTCTGGTGCCCTGGCCCTGGATTCATGGCTGGAGGGGGAGAGGGATGTGTGGGCATATGCCAGAGGGAGGCCAGACAGGCCTTGTGTTCTGCAGCTCAGAGGGAGAGATTTATTGTGTGAAAAATACCTGCTGCTCCAGTCATGTTTTTCTCTCCTCTTTCTGATATTTCCCTCTTTCCCCTGCGAGGTCTGTTTGCTTTGGAGAATGGATATTTGATAAACATGGGAGCCTTCACAGGACACAAAAGCATAGAGGCCAAGGGAGAGGGGTTCAGGGAGGTGTATTGTCTGGTTGAGAAGCAGAAAGTCCCCTTTGGAGAGAGGAGGCAGGTGTTTGGGGTCCACGATTTAGCTTTAGGAACAATTAGGGGTTGTGGGGGAAGAAGAAAAGGCCATGAAATTTTCAGCAAACTTGATGGGGCTTGATGGGGCAGCAGAAGCAGCTCTCAGTTTGGAGTAATAAAATCTGGGTTTGAATCTTGACTGCCACTTACTAGCTGTGTGTCGTGCTCTCCTTCGGACCCCTTTCCTCAGCTGTAGTCTATTTTGTACCTGCTGCCCTATCTTGTTTCAACACCATGGAACAAGATACCCTTCCCAGGATAAGCTCATATCTTCTAAGCTCACCACCATGCCGCTAACTCAAGTTTTGATTGATAGAACTTCTCTTATCCTCCTCTCTCCTCTGATTGGAGGGCTGAAAGGCAGACAGACTTTCTTTTTATTAATTGTATCCCCAGGATTTAGCATAGTGTCTGGTACATAGTAGGCACTTGATAAATGCTTATTGGATTTTCTTGGAACTGTAAAAAAAGGGTATTTGGTCTATGGGATCTCTAAGGTGAATGCTACCTATAAGTACTTTGATTTCTAATGGCTTTACTCAACCAAAATTCAATGGGGAGACAGCTGAGCTTTTTGGAAATGGGAAGGGGACCCAGATAAGCATGTGGGAATGACCATATTCCAGCCAAAATCCCAATTTTTGACAGGGCACTCTGCTCCTAGCACATTACTCCGGCCACAGAGAAGGTAGAGAGTGGTGTGGATACCTTTTGCAGACAAATATATCCCTTTTTCCTCCAGACCACAATGCCTTAGGGAATCTGGAATCATGTTGTTGCTGAACCATCCATAGTGAGGGTAACCTACAAATGGTCACAACTCCTGGTAAGAGTCCCTAAGCTCTGACTAGATGTGTGGCCTTGGGCAAGTCATTTCCCTTCCTTGGGCCTCAGTTTCCTTTAGTTCAACCAGATGGGAGGGAATAAGAATTTATATAATTCCTACTATCGCCAAGCATAATGCTAAGTGCCTTTATAAATATTATCTCATTTACCCTTGCAACAGTCCTGAGAGGTAATAGGTGTGATTAGGATTCTCATTTTAAAGTTGAGGAAGATGAGGCCATGTGACAGTGTCACATGTGACAGAATATGACATTGTCTTACCCAGGATCACACAGCCAGTGAGTGTGAGGTGGAATTTTTACTCAGGTCTCTTCCGACTCCAGGTCCACCATCCTATCTGCATCACCAGCTGCCTGGATGACTTCTAAAGTTCCTTCCTGTTGTATGAGAATCAACCTAAGTCTATCTTCATGTGAAGCAAGAGACAGGCTGCTGTTTCCTGAAGCTTGGCTTTAATTATGGTATAGGTTCCAATTGCTTTAGGGAACCACTTATCATCTACCACCATCATCACCTCTTTCTTCATCTCCTTCTCTCTTTCTCTCTGTCTCACTCTCACTCTCTTTACTCTGTCTCTCTCTCCCTCCCTCTCCTTCTCTCTCTCTGTTTCTTTCCCCCTCTCTCTCTTCCCCTCTCCCCTTTGCTTCCTTCCAATATACAGCTACTTGTCAAGTCTTGCTGATTCTACATTTCTACATTCTCCTATTCATCCCTTTCTCCCTGCTAACACAATAACCATCTAGTTCAAGTCCACCATCACCTCTCACCTAGACCATAGCAGTAGCCTCCCAACTAGACACCTTCGTTCTGACTTATCTCTTCTCCAATCCATCCTTGACACAACCACTGAGCTGCTATTGCCCCCCCACCCCCGCAATCAGTAGTGACCACATCAGTTGTCATCTTGACTGAAGAATCTTCATTGGGGCCAACAAAACAAGCTCCTCAGCATGGCGTTTCAAGGTTTCTACAATCTGGCTTTCATCTGCCTTTGCAGTTTCATTGTACTTTCTTTCACAGCTCTGTTCCTGAAAAATTGGACTGCTTGCTAGTCTTTGGGTACGACTCTCTCCACAGACAAGACCCTCCATCTTTTGGCTCCCAGCATTTTCTCTGGCTGTCTCCCATGCAGAGATGTTTTCCTTCCATTCTGACTCTGACCTCCCTCCCTTCCTTCAAGTCCCAGCTAAAATCCCACCTCCTAAGGAAAACCTTCCCCAACCTTTCTTAATTCCAATGCCTTCCCTCTGTTATTTCTTATTCATCCTGTATATAGCTTGATAAATTCACACATACATACACACACACACACACACACATATATATATATATATTACATACATATATAGTATGACAGACAGCAAAACTCCCTCAGTCCCTCCCTTGGTTCTGACGTTTTGTGTCCTGTGAGGCCTCCCATGTTTATCAACTATCATTCTCCAAAGCAAGCAGTCCTCTCAGGGGAAAGAGGAAAATGTCAGGAAAAGGTGAGAAAAATATCACTGGAGCATCAGATATTTTTCACACCATAGTTCTCAAGCTATATACAGGATATACATACATACATGCATGCATGCATACATACATATATATGTATGTATGTATGTATGTTTACACACACACATTGTCTCCTCCATTAGATGATAAGTTCCTTAAGGACAGACACTGTCCTTTTGCCTCTTTTGGAGTGCCTGGCATATAGTAGGTGCTTAATAAATGTATATTGATTGAGTAATTGTGCCTTTGCATAGACTGCTCTTCAATACTGGAATAAACTCTCTTTTTAGCTTTCCTCCCTTTAGAATTCCTGATTTCCTTTAAACACAACTCAAGCATAGTATGGTGAGGCATCATTGCTTCCAGGGAGGCAGAGAGCTTGAAAGTGGGTCTCTTAAGAGCTGGAGTTCTGGCCTTTAGGGTGTTATACTGATTGAACACGTGCACTAAATGCCCAGCATAAATATGATGAACTCCCAGAATCAGGGTCACCAGGTTCCTGCCCTGATCAGAAATGGATCAGGTCTGAGCTCTCATGCTGATGAGTCATGGGACAAGAGAGTGAGTGGCCTCTGCAATTTCAGCCCAGGAGAGATAGGGATGTATAATCTTTTATATTTTTATATATACTTTTTATTTTTTTATTTTATTATTATTTTTTAATGTTCTACAATCACTTCCTTGAAATTGATTTTATCCCCCCCATACCTTCCCCCCACTACTCCCCTCCCTCCCCGCGACAGCATACAATTCTGTATAGGTTCTACATATATTTTCCTATTGAGTACGTTTTCACTATAGTCATGCTATGTAGTCAAACTAAAATAAATGGAAGAAATCATATAATGAATCAAAACATAATACACAAACACACACACACACACACAAACATAATCTGCTACATTCTGCAAATGAATTCCATAGTTCTTTCTCTGAGTGCGGAAGGCATTTTGCTTTAGAAAACCACTATTGGGGATTTTTTTTTTTAGTAAGTTCTTGCATTTTTATGAAGTTCCAGGTCTACCAGAAAACACTCTCGCACACTGTGGTTGTTGCTGTGCACAAAGTTCTCCTGGTTCTGCTCCTTTCACTCAACATCAGATCATATAAGTCCTTCCAGGCCTCCCTGAAGTCTTCTTGTTCATCATTTCTTATGGTGCAATAGTACTCCATTACATTCATGTACCATAATTTATTCAGCCATTCCCCAGTTGATGGGCATCCCCTTGACTTCCAGTTTTTGGCAACTACAAAGAGTGCTGCTATAAATATTTTTGTACATGTGGGACCCTTTTCTCATTTGTATAATCTCTTGGGGATACAGTCCTAGAAGTGGTATTGCTGGGTCAAAGGGTATGCACATTTTTGTAGCCCTTTGGACATGGTTCCAAACTGTTCTCCAGAATGGTTGGATGAGCTCACTGCTCCACCAACAATGAATTAGTGTTCCAACTCTCCCACATCCTCTCCAGCATTTATCATTTTCTTGTTCTGTCATGTTTGCCAATCTTACAGGTGTGATGTGGTACCTCAGAGTTGTTTTGATTTGCATCTCTCTAATCAATAGTGATTTAGAGCACTTTTTCATATGATTATAGATATCTTTAATTTCTTCCTCTGAAAATTGCCTGTTCATATCCTTTGACCATTTATCAATTGGGGAATGACTTGTATGGTTATACATTTGAGTAAGTTCTCTATATATTCTAGAAATGAGGCCTTTATCCCCGAACTTAGCCGTAAAAATTTTTTCCCAATTTACTACAACCCTCTGAATTTTGGTTGCATTGGGTTTGGTTGTGCAAAAACTTTTCAGCTTAAAGTAATCAAAATTATCCATCTTGCTTTTCATAATGCCTTCTTTCGCTTCTTTAGAAAAAAATTCTTCCCCTGTCCATAAATCTGATAAATACACTATTCCTTGCTTCTCCAGTTTATTCATGGTATCAATCTTTATACCTAAATCATGTACCCATTTGGACTTTATTCTTGTGTACGGTGTCAGGCATGGGTCTATGCCTAATTTCTGCCATACAGTTAACCAGTTTTCCCAGAAATTTTTGTCAAACAGTGAGTTCTTATCCCAGAAGCTGGGATCTTTGGGTTTATCAAACAGGAGGTTGCTATATTCCTTGCCTACTGTGTCTTGAGTGCCAAGTCTATTCCATTTGTCTACCCCTCTGTTTCTTAGCCAATACCAAGTGGTTTTGATAATTGCTGCTTTATAATACAATTTGAGGTCTGATAGCGCTAGGCCACCTTCCCAAGCATTTCTTTCCATTAGTTCCTTTGATATTTTGGACCTTTTGTTCTTCCGAATGAATTTTGATATTATTTTATCCAGCTCTAGAAAATAATTATCTGATAGTTTAATTGGTATGGCACTAAATAAGTAAATTAATTTAGGTAGAATTGTCATTTTTATTATGTTAGCTCGGCCTACTCATGAACAACTGATGTTTTTCCACTTACTTAAATCTGACTTTATTTGTGCAAAAAGTGTCTTGTAATTTTGTTCATAAAATCCCTGGGTTTGTTTTGGCAGGTAAACTCCTAAGTATTTTATTGTGTCTACCCTAGCTTTAAATGGGATTTCTCTTTCTATCTCTTGCTGTTGGACTTTGTGGCTGATATATAGGAATGTAGAAGATTTGTGCGGGTTTATTTTGTAACCTGCAACTTTGCCAAAGTTGTTTATTATTTCAAGTAGTTTTTTACTTGAATCTCTGGGATTCTCTAAGTATATCATCATATCATCTGCAAAGAGTGATAACTTAGTTTCTTCTTTGGCTATTTTTATTCCTTCAATTTCTTTATCTTGTCTAATTGCTACCGCAAACATTTCTAGTACCATCTTGAATAATAATGGTGATAATGGGCATCCTTGTTTCACCCCTGATCTTATTGGAAATGCATCTAGCTTATCTCCATTGCATATAATGCTTGCTGAAGGTTTTAGGGAGATACTGCTTATTATTTTATGGAAAGTTCCCTTTATTCCTATGTTCTCCAGTGTTTTTAATAGGAATGGGTGTTGTATTTTTTCGAAAGCTTTTTCTTCATCTATTGAGATAATCATGTGGTTTGTGTTAGTTTTGTTGTTGATCAATAATGCTAATAGCTTTCCCAATATTGAACCGGCCCTGCATTCCTGGTATGAATCCCACCTGATCATAGTGTATTATTTTCGTGATAAGATGCTGTATTCATTTTGCTAAAATCTTGTTTAAAATTTTTGCATCTATATTCATTAGAGAAATTGGTCTATAATTTTCTTTCTCTGTTTTGTCTCTTCCTGGTTTGGGTATCAAAACCATATTTTTATCATAGAAAGAATTTGGGAGGACTTCTTCTTCCCCAATTTTCAAAAATAGTCTATATAGTATTGGAATTAACTGTTCTTTAAAGGTTTGATAGAATTCACTTGTGAATCTATCTGGTCCTGGAGATTTTTTCCTAGGGAGTTCATTGATGGCTTGCTCAATTTCTTTTTCTGAGATGGGGTTGTTTTAAGTATTCAACTTCTTCTTCTGTTAATATGGGCTGTATAATCTTTTAAAAAACAAAAATACACACATAAAACTCAACTGCCATTTCTTACTAGTCATGTCTTCAGTTGTTAGTGCCTTCTACCTCACAAAATTACTTTGTGTTTATCAGTGTATGTGTTTTTATTACCCTAAAAGAATATAAGATTCCTTGAGAGTAGGGAGCATTTCTTTTTTCTTTCTTTTTTTATATCTCTACCCCCTCCATACACTTAGTCCTATACTTTTCTTATAATAAGTACTCAGTAAGTACTTGTTGATTTTGTTGAATTGAATGGATTGGGAAAGCATTTTGTGTCTTTAGGGAACGATGTTCAGTTAGGCTGAAGCACAGTGTATGTAAATTGCAGAAGGGGGAATAATAATCTGATATCAGATTATGAAGAGTCTTGAACTCAAGGGAAAAAAAAGTTTGAATATAACTTGGTAGTCGCTGCAGATTTTTAGCATGTTCAGATCTATGCAGAAGTACAATTTGGATAGAGACAATGGATAAAGTGAAGATACAGATCTTTAAGACTGGAAGACCAGTTAGAATATGCTATTAGAAATATGCTATTAGAAAACTAGGTGGCCTAGAATCAGGACAACCTGGGTTCAAATGTGACTTCAGACACTTATTTGCTGTATGACCCTGAGCAAGTCATTTGATGTCTGCTTCAATCTCCTCAGCTATGAAATGGAAATAATAATAGTTCTAACTCCTGGAGTCGTTGTGAGTATTAAATGAGATAATATTTGTAAAAGCACTTAGCACAGTATTTGATGAGTAATAGGTTAAATTAATAATATAATAAAAATTATAAAAAAATAAGATAATTAATTTTTATTACATTTTCTTCTCTCCTTCCCTTTCTTTCCTCTCTCCCTTTTTTCTTTCTTACTTCCTTCTTTCCTTCTACAGATGGGCAGTAATATGGACCTATGCTCAAATGGTGGCTACAGGGATAGAGAGAAGAGCAAGTATTAGCATCCCCATTTTGCAGATGAGAAAACTGAAACCCAGAGAGGTTTGCATGAGTGACTCACCCAAGGTCACACAGCGTATTCTACTGTGGCCGCAGCAGGGAGGGAGCCCAGTGCTGGTGTGGTGGAATGACTGCAGCAATGTCAGATTGCAAGGAAGTGAGAAGATGTTATTATTAGAACGTGAGTTCCATAAGAGCAGGGACTGCCTTGTTTTTGTGTTTTTATGCCCAGAGCCTAGAATGCTAGTTGGTACACAGTAAGCATTTCATAAATAAATGTTTTTCATTCATTCATGGAACTGGTTGGAGAGGTTTTGGAGTCAGAATTGGCAGTATACAACAGCTGATTGGATACCAGAGGTGAGGGACTAAGAGGGTGTCAAAGATAGCACCGAGGTTTAAAACAAGAGAGAGATGGGATGAATGGTACTGTCACTGATTAAAAGTGAAATTAGAAGAATGAAATGGTCTAGAGGAGAAGACCATAGATTTGGTTGGGACCTGGTAAGTTTGAGATTCTGGAGGCACCTCCAGGTGGAGATGTCCTGTAGGCGTTTGGAGATTGATCTGTGGAGCTTGGGAGGTAGGTCAGGGCTGGAGATATCGATTTGGGAGTCATCTGCATAGAGGTGGTAGCTGAAGTCATAGAAGTGAATGAGTTTGCCAAGGGATAGTGTAGTGTGTTCTCAGGCCTTTTCAGAAACTGATGAGCCCTCCAGATATCACTAACTGGTTCAGCTTTCATTTTGGGCCTTCTTTTGGCTAATCCAGACAGATCAATTAAAAACTGCAGAGCCGGGAAACAGCCACTGGTGAAAGGTGAATCCTTTCCTCCCCTTCCAGTCAGGAACCATTCACCTTCCCTTGCCTCCTTCTTCCAGGGAAGCTTCCAAAGGGAGCCAGAGCCTTGCAGGTGCAAACTCTCCAGGGGGTGGTGAGAGTAATGAATAGTAAAGTCTTTAGCTCAAGCACACTGAGGCTGTTTAGCGACCAGCGGATAATCCCCCCCTTAATCGGATTATGTAAATTCCTACTTCAACACCCTTTCCTCCCTACAATAATTCTCCCTTTCCCCTTCCCCCTACTCTTCAATCTAGGGATAGCTGTTCTTGGGCTGGGAAGGAGAATGCGAGGGAACAATGTCCACTTTCAAGATATATTTTCACCTTGGAAAAAAATGAGGAGAAGCAGAAAATTTTAATGGGGAAATTGTGGCTACAGTGAAACCAGTCAAGACACAGGATAATAACACTTAAGGTTCCTTAGCTGGTCAGGGAAACCCAACTGATTTCCCAGAACTGTGTCCTGTATGTATGTAAATTTATCACAAATTTAATATTGATCATCATTGCATAACATATATAAATTAATTTAGAGGGTGCTATCTTTTTTCTATTGTCAGTGAAATCCATCTAAGAACTTTGAATGTCCCTCCAGTTATTTAGCTCTTCATTTATTTCATTATTAAAGCCTTATTGTTGGCCATATATAGGTCTTGCATTGGTCTAGGACTCAGGGGTGGGGAACCTTCAGCCTCAAGGCCACATGTGACCTTCTAGGTCTTTGGGTGCAGGCTTTTGATCTGAGTCCAAGTTTAACAGAACAAATCCTTTTATTAAGGGTATTTGTTCTGTGAAGTTTGGATTCAGTCAAAGGGCTGCACTTGAGGACTTAGAGGGCCACATGTGGCCTCCAGGATGCAGGTTCCCCAACCCCTGGGTTATGTTCAAGTCTTCTCTCAAGGATAGAAGCCAGAAGACCAGGATCTCTCTTCTGTCTATTCTCACCAACCCTGTCCGCCTATGCAGGTGTGGAGCAATCAGTAGTTAGAGTCTCCACCAATGAGGAGAGTCTTATGCAAATGACTTGAAGTTCTGGTCAAGGAAACCACCACAGTAAAATGCTTCGCATACCTCAAAAAACTATTTAAATGCCTTTTATCATTTCCCAGCGAAATTGTTCTAGTTTTATAGTTCTGATGCCTGAAGCACTGGACACTTGAGTAACTCATCCAGACCTGGGTACCTTGGATGCACACTAATTGTGTCCCCCTGGGCAAGTCTGAACTTTTCAGTGTCCTAGCTAACTCTCTAAGACTAAATTTTAGAGTTTCTTATTTATGTTGGTAGAATGACTGTCTATATTGAGAGTTCCTTTCACTAAGCAGATCATAAGTTCAGTCCCCGCTCCCCACAAATTCCTAAATTGACCAAAGAGGCAATTGCTGATATCAAAACTAGAACTTCTAAGTTTGTTGCTTTAAAAAATTGACTCTTTTGGGGGTGGGTTGGAGTTATTTTATATTAGTCATTTCAAGCGATATACTCCTACTTTGAAACAAAGGACAGCAGTGAAACAAAATGAACTGATAAAGTGAGCCTCCAGTCCAACAAGCATTTATTAATGGTTATTTGCCATGTGTCCTGTCCCAGGCACTGGGGATATAACCACAAGAAACAATTTCTGCCTTTAGGAAACTTGTGTTCTATATGTTCTTTACAACAGTGGGGTCAAACACAAATAGAAAAGGGAGACACGAAACCGTGGATAAGGATCTCTCTGGGTCATCTATTCACTTAGAAAACCATATATTAACATCATCTGTTTTCTACTGTATGTTATTTATTCTGTTAAGTATTTTCCATTTCCTTTTTAATATGGTTCTAGGTAGTGGGACTGCAGTGCTGCCTGTGGGCTCCATTTTGACACCTCTGTGCTGCAACAGAGAGGCAGATGCATGACAACCAAGGGCTTTCCCTAGTTTTGGTCTTCGGAGCTGAGGATAGACTTCCCCCACACCTCCATGTGATGCTGTTGCAGTCTAGGGGTGCTGGGAGCCTCAAAATTCAAGGGCAAAAGGTACAAGTCTGCCTTGAAAGAATTCAACTCAAGCTTTTTTTCAGTCAGAGACAAGGTTTATTAAAACATCAGTTGGGGTGGGTGAGATTTTCAGAATCTGTGGTGCTTGTAATTGACAAGTGGGGATGACTTCAAGAATCTTAGCAATTGGCAGACAAGATTGACTCCTTTTTATAGTGAAAAAGATCGTGGGAAGATTTGGATGGGATCTGGAGTGGCCAGTCAGGTGATCTGGAGGTTAGGGTTTAACGCTAACCCTAACCCATCTGACCCGGTGATCTGGAGGAAACAGAAAATGAAGATGGGGCTGGATCAGAGATAACAGAGAATTGAAGGTTAGGGTGGGGGCCACAATGAAAGGACAGTTGAAAGGATTATTGACTGGGAAGGGTGATGCCTCAGGCAAATGCCAGAGACTTGGTCAAGTGAGAAAGTCCAGGGTCTTTTCTTTTTTGAGTTCAGATACCAAAGACATGGTCTTTTCCTTTTCGGGGTTCATATCCCATCCCCATCAATGACAGTCATGTGTAAACTGAATCTGGGTATACCACAGGAGGAGAACTGTGTGAAATGTTAAGAAATACATTAACAAATTGGAATGTGTCTGAAGGAGGGTGATCAGGACTTTGAGGGGACTGGATGGCATGTTCTATGAGAATCCCTTGAAAGACTCCACTTATGGTGAAGGCTTAGATGGACACATATGTGAGGACATGATCACACTTACAGTATTTGAAGGGTTATGAAATGGAAAACATATTATTTTCTTTCTTGGTCCCACAGAGAACTAAAAATAGTGGGTGAAAATTGCAGAGGTAGATTTAGGTTGGATGTAAAGGAAAAATTCCTGACAGAACTGACCAAAAGCAGGAATGGAATTGTTTTCATCTCTGGAGGTCTTCCAGCGGAGGATAGTTGGATGCCTACCCCTTGGGGATGTCATAAACTGGGGTCCCATTCAAGTATTGACTGTAATTCTAAGATTGTGATTTATGTTCTATAGACTCCCTGGCTCGCAGCTGGTACTTAAACAGTGGGAAATAGCAGTGATTATCCAAGCAGGGAACCTTAGATTCAATAATACTGCACTTAGCTGAGTCCTACCCTCAGTGCTCTTTGCTGATTTCACCCACAACATCAATCCCAGTTGGGGAGCCACTGGATTAGCTCAATGGGAGGCAATTATCATGTATCACATCTTGTCACCCTTCCAGGACTTTGAGAGTCTTCAATGTAGTGCTGTAATAGCATTGATTTAGCAAATTATTCCCTCTCCCAGGGTCCTGTGGCTTAAACTTGGTCCTTTGCGAGTGCTAGCTGGCCTCTAGGGTATGCACCTCAAGAATCTATGTGTTCCTGTGATAACCATGTTCTGGACAGAATAGCCAGGATGGACGAGGGGTAGATAAGTCTAAAATGAGAGAGCAGAGAACAGTCTATTCTGTTTCTGCCAGTACTTAAGTGTGTTATAGCTGGTTTTAGAGGATTCTCCTAATCATTCCCTCATCTCTTTTACATTCATTTTATCTTATAGACTACCTTGACTATTCCTGTTTTGTATGTGTGAGGGTTAAGGGAGTAGATATGCAGGGAATCACTTATGTGCCAGGGTCAGTTGGAGGAGGAGACATCATCAGGTGTGTAAGATCTCCAAGCATTCACTGTTTTGCTGGCCACTTTTTTTTTTATTCTCTTCCTTCTCAAACATCTTTCACATTTTCCCTTCTGTCTATTTACACCACAACCAACCTCACTCAACCTCTTATCTCCCCATTACCTAAACTACTGCAATAGCCTCCTAACGGGTTTTCTTGCCTCCAGTCTCTCCCCTCTTTAAACCATCCTCCCCGAAATGGGCAAAATGATATTCCCAAATTACCCACCTGCCCTGGAATGGTTCCTTATTTTTTCAAACTCACTACACATTAGTCTTTTTAACACACACTACATTCTAGTCAAACTAGTGGTTGGTCTTGTTCCTGGTATACAACACTCTATCTCCTGCTCAGGCTACCACTCATAACTGGAATGCTTTCCCTCCCCACTTCCACTATGTTTTGGAACCACCATATCCCTTCAAGACTCAGCTCAAGGGCCATCTCCTTCAAGAGGCATTTCCTAATTCCCCTAGTTTTTACTCTTTCCCCCATGACTTTGTATTTATTACATATCCTTATTTTTATTTATTTGTGAATATATTGTTTCTCCTTAAGGAATGTAAGTAATTTGAAGGAGGGAGCTGTCTTGTTTTGTTTCTGTATTTCTAACATCTAGCACAGTGCCTGGCATATTGTAGATGCTTAGTAAATGTTTATTGTGATTTAATTGAAGCTGTCATATCTCCCCATTTCTCTGGTCTCTGATCTCCTGAATTAATGATTTCACTTCCTCTGTTACATTAGTCTTGGTGGTGACAGGACCTTTCCAAATCCTTGATGAGGATTAGGGGAGTGAAAATACATTGCTATAACCATTGTCTCATGCATTTTTATTTGTGTATTCTAACTAGTTTATGGAATGATTAGGGCAGCTAGGTAGTGCAGTGGATAGAGCCCTGGGTTTGCTTTTCTGCTTTCAAATTTGACCTCAGACACTTATTAGCTATGTGACACTGGACAAGTCACTTAACCCTGCTTGCTTTCAGTTCCTCATCTGTAAAATAAACTGGAGAAGGAAATGCTAAACAACTCTAGTATCTTTGCCAAGAAACCAAATACAGTCATAAAGAGTTAGATATGAGTGAAATGACTGAACAAAGGATGCTCCTGGTTCTTTGGGTACCCAATAGATGTCAGCGAGGAATAATGCTTCTATTACATTTAATAAGGCAAAAAGGGTACAGGGGCAAAAGGTGTGGGTTTGGGGGTGGTCTTCAGTGACAGATGGTGTGGGGAACAGGGATGGGGTGGTAGAGGAAGGCAGGCAGAATGGGGAGGAATATGTGTCACAGAACTATTAGTAGGAGTTGGAAGAACTTGAGCAGCATGGACCCCTAGGAGATGAAAGAGTGCTGAGGGGGCAGGAGTTTGGGGTCTCATTTTTATAGAGTTTTGGTGGGAGACCAACTCTTATCTGTGCCATTTTAGGATTAGTTCATTAACATACCTGCATCATCTCCAAATTATCAACATTTTGGTGTTCTACTGGTCTTACTGCAGATGTCTGGAGCTTATCTGAGGCTTAAATGAACATTTAGTAGAACCAAAAGGTTCTAGGAAGGCCTAGCTGGGTTCCCCTGATTTAGTACATTGTCTCAGGTTTTGATTTTTAATTAATTTATGCTACAGTTTACAAGTAACTGTTATACTCCTTCCATTTATGGGACAGTCTGTAGGTGACTTCTGGGTTCCTTTTCGCCATCTTACTTGTTACTCATACACTTACTATACTAACTAGATTGGGCTTTGTGCAATCAGAGGGATAAGAAGAAAAATGCTATTTCAACACAATTTGTAATTACTGTAATACGTTCTATTAGAGCTCCCCTCCATGTAGAAGGGTCTGAGCAAGGATCTTGTCTAATAACCCTGAGATAAGGAAGGAAATAGATTTCATAGCAGAGACCCAGAAAAAGTATCCCATATTCATTGGCTACAGGATATGTCTGTCAACTCAGTTCAGACTGAGAGGAGGGAAGTATTCTGGGAACCTAGTGGGGGCCTCAGTGAGGAAATTTTCATGGATCAGCTCTCATATCCAGTGCTAAGAGATGAAATAGATGAAAGAAGCAATTTTACTGTGATGAGTAAAACCAGCTGATGGAAATCTACCTAATATAATTTATTTAAGGTAAATTCTGGTTCTGTCACTTGATGGATCCTCAGTTTCTCCACCTGTAAAATGAGAGCGTTGGATCAGTTGACTGCTGGGGTCTCTTCAAACTCCAAAATTTTTTACTGTGTGATCACCTAGAAGTATATAGGATGACTCATGAGGAATGAGAAAAATATAAGTTCCTTGAGGGTAGGAACTATCTTATTTTGTCTTTGTATTCAATAGTGTCTTGTTCACAGTAGGCACTTAATGTTTGTTGAACTGAAACAGGGCAGAGTGAAAATAGGTAGTGGAGACTTTGTTAATTTACTTGAAACATCAATGTGAAGGGAAGTAAAACAAGATAGATCTGCGACAGCTAGCTGGGTGGCACAGTGGATAGAATGCTAGACCTGGAGTCAAGGAGACTGGAGTTCGAATTTAGTCTCAGCCACTTATTAAATGTATGATCTTGGGCAAATCACTTAACCTCTAGCTTCCTCATCCATAAATGTGAGTAATAGGATCTACCTCCTAGGGTTGTTTTATGGATAAAATGAGATAATGTATGAAAAGTTTTGCAAACCTAGCACTATATAAATGCTAGCTATTATTAAGAATTAAGTTAGAATCGTATTGTGGAGGGCTTTGAATAGCAGGTTTAAGAATCAATCTTTTCAGAGGCAGTAGGGTGGAACTGGAAGCAAAGAGTAATACGTTCAGAAAGGTGCCGTAGGAAGCCTTCTGTGTAAGCACTGTGAAGGACAACAGTGGGGAAGATACTGGAGGCCAGGAGGTTATTTAGGAGGCCCTTCTAAGGTCATAAGGTGGTCATAAGGTGATCAAGGCCCCAACTAGGGTGATGAGCAGAAAGGAGAGGGGCAAATGTAAGTGATGTGAATGATGAATCAAATGAGAGAGAGGAGGAGGGAAAAAATTCAATGGGAACTCTGAGGGAAGGGTTCAAACCTGAGTGCCCAGGAGGACTGTGGTATCACGATGTTCAGGAGAGAGATGGGAGAGCTGGTTCAGATGTGAATGAATTCACTTAGACCTTCTCTGTAGCCATTGGGAGCTTTATGGACACAAAAGTAGCGGGCTAGCCCTGGAAGGACTAGCAATGTACAGCGGAACAGAGGCTTGTTTTTATAAGGACAGGATAAGGGAGATGAGGGAATCTATGCCCCAAGATGGGGGAGAGGAGATAGGAAATTCCATGGTCCAGGATAAGGGGGAAGTTTTATGGTATTCCAAGATAAGAAGAGACTTTAAGGTGCCAGGGAAAGAGCAACTCAACCCTTAGGGTGCCTTTGTATCAAGAGACTTTAGGGTGCCTTTAGAGAATGAACCAGGGAAAGGGAAAATCAACCTTTAGGGCACATTTGTATCCACATCAGTGAACAGAAATAGTGGATTTAGGGAGGGGTGATCAAGTTTGCGGGGAGAGATGTTTAGTTCAGCCTTTGGCATACTGAGTTTGAGGTGCTGGCAGGACTTCCCGCTGAAGATAGCCATACAGCCAGAGCCCTTAGAGTATGGCAAGGACAGACATACTGAGTTGAAAATCATCTGAATAAAGATGATAAATGAAGTCTTTTGAGTGAATAAAATTGCCAAGGGAGAGAGTGTGGATCTATGAAGAAGACCCAGTTACAGATTTTTAGTTAATATTTAGGGGATGGGAAAGTTTGGGAGCCAGACAAGGAAACTGGAACAAAGAGAAAAAGAAAATGGGGGAAAGGAAGGATGAAATACATGAAGTGAAAGAATCTCACCAACAATGATCTCATTATTCCACAGAGCTTGGTCCCTCCATCTCTCAGAAAGTCTGTCACCCTGAAATCAGAATGTGATGAAAGTGAAAGCAGCAGGAGAGGACACCTTGGCAATGAAGGCCTTGACACCATCTTGCTGAGGTTAGAGGTTAGATCCTTCCTCTCTTCCTTATGGATGGTTCTCTGGATGTCCCTTTTGCACAAACAAAGCTTTCCAATCTAAGAATAGGGGCATCTAGTTCTGTTTCCCAGCACCAATGGTTCCTCTAACTGCTTTCTCAACCTAATATGTAGCTACTATTTTTTCAGGAGACAGAGTGAGAGAGTGAGAGCGAGAGCGAGAGAACAAGACAGCGAGAGAGAGAGAGACAGAGACAGAGACAGACAGAGACAAAGACAGATAGAGAGAAGAGATAGAGACAGAGAGACAGAGACAAAGAGAGACAGAGAGAGATGAGAGACAGAGAGAGACAGAGACAGAGAGACAGAAAGAAACAGAGACAGAGAAAGAGAGACAGAGGCAGAGAGAGAAAGAGAAAGAGAGAGAGAGACAGACAGACAGACGGGGGGTGGGAGAGAGAGAGAGAGAGAGAGAGAGAGAGAGAGAGAGAGAGAGAGAGAGAGAGAGAGAGAACAACACCACAGCAACGGCAGTGAAGGAAGGGGTGGTGAGACATACAGGAGATGCTAGGATCCTGGGATCTCCAGGGAGATACAAAACAAGTTGCCTGGACTGCCTGGGACTAGTGGTGACACGCGCCAAACAAAGGAGCCCGAATCCTATAAATGAGGCAGCCAGGAGTAGCTGGCTGCAGCTACAGCAGCCCAAGTGGCCAGGCCAGGGGAGTGCAGAGGAGAGGTAGGCGACCGTCCTCCGATTCCCAGCAGCTACCTGGGTTTGGGAAAGTAAGTGGTAATGACTTTTTGAGAGGGAAAGGGGATGGCAGAAATTATTGTTTGTGGGGGCTAAGTGGGGAGAGGGGAGGTGGAGAGGGTTAGAGGAGAAATGTAGGAGCCCTTCCTGTGTGTCCTGCGACTGCCTATAGAAGACCGTATACAAGAGGGAAGGTGGAAATACCCAGGTAACAGCATCCTCCAGCCCTGTCATTAACTTTGCCACGAGTTTATGAAATGGCTTTTTCCTACTTATTTCCTTGTGAGGGTCCTGGTGAGGAAAGGGCTTTTTCTCAACTCTTAGTTTTTCTCTACTGCAGAAATGTTCGAATCAGGTCAATTGAAATAACATATATAAAGCCCTTTGCATACTTTAAAGTATAAAAATACTATCTATTATTATTAGATATGGAAATTTGCTTTCATTCTCAACATCATTATCACTAACAACTCATCAATACTGTGGTTCTTATTACTCAAGTCTAATTGGATCTTAATTTGAGGTAGATTTTTACCTGTGAGTTAAATTTTCTAAAAGTTCGAAATTAATAAAAAGCTTAAACCAACTTAGCACCCAGGCAGGCAGCCCACATCAGCATTAATAACCAGGGTACCTTTGTTCCTCTTTTAAAAGTGACACTGCCTTTTTGGTGGGGTGGCTGGTGGGGGTAGGGAAGAGAATGTTTGGTTCCTGGGGCTGCCTTTGGTTAAGAGAGATTGTGCATATGCTTGGAGTCTATAATTTGTAGGCAGTTTTGTGGAGATGGTACAAATTCATCTCACTTTCATAAAAAAAAATGCATTTGAAGTTCTCATCTTTTATGCCAATGACATCCCCATGCGGTGCCTATGGGCCAGTGGGGAATACTTTCTGTCCTCCTAACTAAACTCGCCGTTTGATTTCAGAAATGAAATTAAGCAATTACATATAATGGCAGCTGGTACTTCCCTAAAGGAATCTGTTAAAAGCAGATATTAAACTTTAACAAAGAGCTGTCTTGCTGTGTGCCAGAGATCCATATTCATACTGCAGCCTGCAGCTGTCCTAAGAGCAGCTAAGTGAACTATCAAACAAAGGTAAACCGAGGTAATAAGCCGAAAGGGGATGGGTCAGGCAAAAGTGCATTTCAAGATCAGCTCCCACTCATTTTTGCCCTCCCGTCTTGCTTCATCTCCAATTACTTTTCAACCTAGAGAGGTTCATTCTGCTTCCCCTGTAGAGAATTCCAGCTTTCAGAGCCATGCTATCCAAGGACCAGCTTGCCCTGCCTGTAGGGAGCATACAGATATATGAATCTAAGAAATCGCAACACAAAGCTCCATTCTGGGCTAGGAATGAAAGAGTCATTTGCCTGAGATATCCTCCATGCCTTTCTTATTTCCTGTAAGAAAAAAAATAAGACAAGTGATACACTTTTGTATCAGATGCTCGGAACCGTACTTGGGAGCTCTGTAAGTTAACTGGGTGGCTAAGAGAAACGAACATCAGTGGATCCCTGGTACTGGGCGCACAATAGGAGAGCCTTGACCTTGAACTCCTGGGGTTTTGTTTTCATATGAGTATTTGCATCCTTTTAGATTTATGGGTTGGACTCACAGTAAGAACTAGGTTCAGATCCTGACTCCAACACTTATTAGCTGTGTGACTTTGGGGAAGTTACTTCACAATCTATTATGAGTTTCAGTTTTCTTTCTTATCAGTTTTCAGTATTCAAAAATTTTTGAATTTTTGCCTTCCTTACAGGATTTGCCGTGAGGCAAGTTTTTTGCAAATCTTAAAGTACTATATTAATGTGGATTATTATCATTATTTTTTATTATTGCTTATCACTGACATGAGAAGTATGGTGGATAGAGCCTTGGAGTGGGAAAGGCCTGATTTCCAGTCCTGCCTCTGACCAGCTGTGTGAATATGGGTAATTCACCAAATCTCTCGGTACCCCCAGGCAACTCTCTTAGGATTGGGATTTTTGAGCCTTGCCTCTTCAGATTCTCCAGTGGCTCTGTGGATAGATTTCAGGGCATTAATGAACTTGGAAGGGGGAAAAATACTTCTTTATTTTCCCTAACCTCTAACTGAGACTTAGCATTTCTTTCAGTTATTTAGGAATACTATTCTGAGAAAGGATCCATAGAGTTCACCAGATTGCCAAAGGGATCTCTGGAACAAAAAAGGTTAGGAACCCCTGCTCTAAAAGCACTATTGCCAATTTGCCCTGGGGGAGATAGTTTCTATAATAGGAACTCTGAATGAGCAGAATACTTTGAAATTAGTTCTATGTGCCTAACTTTTAAATGAGGAGGCTGTCACTCACCCTGACTTGAAAGTCACCAACTAGCTGCATGACCATGAGCAAACATCTTCCTTGCTCAGAAATCTTGAAGTCGGGGAGATCTCTAAAAATCCTTTGAGCTCTGACTATATTTGAATTTATTGCATCAAAGAATTTGGTGACCTTGTTAATCAACTGCTAAACATATAGATGCGGTTCTTAAGGCAGGAAAGAACTTTGATCCCTAGTCTAGAGGTCATCTAATCCACCTTTCTAATACTACAGATGGGGAAACTAAGGCTTAGAGAGGGTGGGTGACCTGCCTGAGGTCACACAGGTAATAAATGACAGGGCTGGGACTTGCGCTCAGGTCTTATGGTTCCAAGTTCAGTTTTGTTCTGCTGTACCAATGCAGTAGCCTCTGAAGTCAAGATTAACACAGATAAATTCAAGGGAACCTAAACATAGTTTTTATCTTAATCCCTGTGCTTTAGGTTTCTCTTCTCTAATCATTTTTTTCAAGCAGGTTAAATTCCTGACTTAAGACAGAAATCAGTAGGCAGCTTCTGATTCCTACATTAGCATATTTTCCTGATCACTCACTGAGCATTCCACTAAGGACCTCTGAAATATTACTAACCTCCTTGTTTTCTCTTCCCCTCCTTTTTCTGTCTCTGGCAGTCCCACAAAGTGGGCCTCTCAGAATGCTCTCATACAGCCTCATGTTGTGTCCCTATCATGACTTAGAAAAAGGCTTCTGCTGGTTGTAACCCCGACTTAGTAAGGAGTTAAATATCTGCCTTAAACATGGAGAAACTTAAATACAATGAACTTCCCATCCCCAGCCCTCTAATTGACAAGTAACACATACAGTTACCAATGTTAAATGAGATGGGGGGTGGGGCATGAGGGAGGCAGAAACAAGCAGCATTGTTGATTTTCTCCAATTACATTTTATGAATTTAAATCCAGAGTCTCATATCTGAGATATAATTTACATACATACTTTTAAGGGTCTATGATTTCATTGATAGTGTGTAGTGCCTCAACCAAAGCAGATCTTAATTGTCTATATCATTTAGTTACGGAATTTTCTTGACTCTAAATATAGAATTATGCCAAGCTACACACATAATAACAAATATCGGTTTATCTCATACTGGTTGGAGAACACTGCAGCTGGGTTCCGTGAGAGACAAAATTGAGATGGCACAATCTATTTTTATGTATGTAAGTTTTCTTTTTGTCTTTGTATTTATAATGTTTAGCGTAGTACGTGGCACGTAATAGACATTTAATAAATGTATGTTGAATGAACAATAATGAACATTAGCTTCTTCGATTTAGAGTTAGGAGAAACCTTAGCAGTCATCTGATCCAGTGGTGTCAAACTCAAATGGAAATGGTGGCCACTAAACTATGCACCAGGGCCACATACTAACTTAGAAAACCACATATTGACATTATCTGCGTTCTATTATATTTTTATTTATTTTGTTACTATTTCTTAATCTGGCTCATGCCTTATATATTTGACGACTCTGATCTAATTCAGTTGTTTTACAGATGAGGAAGCAGAGGTTTAGTCACTTGCCTAAGGCCACTTCGGCAGTAAATGCTGAGATGTTCATGGTTCACTGGATTGGAGTCAATAGGATCTGGGTTCAAAACCTACCTCTGACACTTAGACAAGTCATTAAATATCTCTGTGCCTCATAAATGGGGATAATAGTCCTACCCCTTAACCTGGATGTGAAAGAATGAATGTAGGTAAAGTTGCATTGATACCTTCAAAGCTCTGTATGAATATTAACTTTATTACTTGGTGGCAAAGCTAGGATTCCTACCTAAATCCTGTGCTTGTTTCCATAGAGAAATTCAAAACTTAAGTGTTGTACGAGGTTTTAGGGAGAATGTTATTGCTGGGTGGAGGGGTAGGGAAGGAAGGCAGGCTTTCTGGAGGATATGCACAGAAAGCCATAGAAAAGTAAGACAAACCCTGTTCTCAAGAAGCTCACATTCTAATGAGGGGAGAAACACATGTAGGAGGGTCCAGATGCAAAAGCCTACAGGTCTTTAGGATTCAGTAATAATCAGTATAGTATAACATATGACACATATGTGACACATGATGCACATTACACCACACACAATACAACATACATATAATAGTGTAACATAATATAATGTAAATGCTATATATTATAAAAATAACACAATGTAAAGTACCATAACCTAATATACACATGTAACATAACACAGTCTAGCATAAGGAAAAGGCAACTGGAATTTATTAAGCTTTTACTATGTATTGTGGTAAGCTCTGGGTACACAAATACAAACAATAAAGAAAGAGTCTCTTCCCTTAAGGAGTTTACATTCTAATGGGGGAAGACAATACATAAAATTGAGGGCAGAGAAATATAATATGTGAATGTAGTATAATATAGTTTAGTTTAATATATAACTTAATAGCACAGGATGTAATGTCAGGTGATAGAAAATAATATAAGCCTAGAAAAGTATGGTGATCCCAGATTATAGAGACCAATTTTTACACCGTTAATATTTTCAATATTAAGTCTGGAATGAAGATAGCCTAAAATAAATGTGTTCATCAGTAAAAGGGATGAACCTGATACTGTCTGGGCCAAGATCCTAAAATTTTTGTGCATATATAATAACTTATACCTGAAAATATTGGCGCAAATATTAATGGACTGTGTAGCACAATGGAATGAGTACTGGTTTTGAAGTCAAAAAACCTAATCTCATTCAAACCTCACTTCTGTCATTTACTACTTATGTGATTTTAGACAATTCATTTGATCTTTTTGAACCTCAGTTTATTTGTAAAATGAGAGTTGGATTGGATTGTTTCTAAGGTTCCTTCTAACTCTAAGTCTTTGATCTCTATGACATTTAAGTCAAATTGGAAATTCATTCTCAATGGGGAACAGGGTAATGGACTATGAGTCAAACTGGAAATAAACTGTCACCTACTAATACAGAAACAGATTGGCAACTTTTTTTTATAGCTTATAGCCATGGAGAGTTGCCTGCAATTAAGTTGACAAGGTAGGATATGTAAGGATTAGGACTTGAATCTGGGTCTTCCTGACTTCAAAACTGGTTTGCAATGCACTTGTTTAAGTTGACAAGGTAGGATATATAAGGATTAGGACTTGAATCTGGGTCTTCCTGACTCCAAAACTGGTTTGTAATGCACTTGTTTATGTGAAATTTACAAGCCAGCTGTGAACTTGTCATTTTGCCAAACAGAAAAATAGACATTGTCTGTTACATCAACATAAACAGATTATATCCATTGTTAAACAAACCACTTCTTACAGGCTACTATTTTAACTCTCCTTTAACTGAGGTCGCGAAGGAGAACTCCCATTGGATAGGGAGCAAAGTGCCATCAGTTCAAGTCATGACAATTCTTCTTGGTAGTAGGACCATGAACAGGTCCACTCTTGGTGGCAAACGTTGCTTCATTTTTGTTCTGGACTCTCTAATATCTATCACTTACATATTTGATTATTCAATTCAAGACACCTTTCTAAAAAGCAGCTACTATATTCTAGGCACTGTGCCAGGTGCTAGAGAAATTCCCAGCTTACTTTTTATTTGAAGAAAGTAAAAATCAGTCAACTCTAGAAGAGCTTCACTTACACAAATAAGTAAATTTTAAAATCTACAAAGTAAATCAAAGCAGTTTCTGGTAGGGGAAATCCTAATGGGGGTGTTCCAATATAATAGGTACTTAATAGAAGTTTGTTGAATGTAACTGACTTTCACCCTTTGGAGCCTCACTTTCCTAATTTGTAAAATTAGGATGAAAATTGTATTTACATTACCTAACCTACAGACTTGTTGTGGGGAAAGTATTTCTTATTTAATAACAACTTTTTAGCCTACTTAGTCAGTTTTTTAAAGTATTTTATACCAAAAGAAGTTTTTTTATATCCACTCTGAATAATTAAATTGAAAGTATTACAAATAAGAGTATAAAATTATAGAAGAATTCAAATTAATATAGAAATTTCAGTGAAATAAAACATTCAAAATTAATATATTTAAAACATGAATACATTGATATATAATAAATGTGATCATTGTTAATAAATATTATTGCTGCTCCACTAGCTTTTTGCTTTGGAATGTCCAAATATCCAAGCTGAGCCCTGTTTTGTGTGTGAAGGGGAGGGAGGGGTGAGGAATGGGGAATTGTGTCTGAGGCCTCCCTTTTGCCTACAATCTGAATAGCTTTAAGCAGAGATGGCAGAGCTCCTACTATTGAGAGAGGTCTTCATCTGCTCCCAGCATTTCTTAATCTTTTGTATAATAGGGTCTTGATCTGCATTTGGCCTGCTTATTTAACCTTTTCTCTCGAAGGGGAGAGTGGGGAGGGAGAGCTTGAGGAGGTAGCAGCCTAGCAGATTCCAGGCAGTCCACTTTTCTGCCTGGCTTGACTTGATCCTTCAGTACCCTGTGGGCTTGGCTCTGTCAGTGTGTGGGTGACTTTGGGTGAATTGGACTGATTTATGGCTAATGAGCCATGTGTGGGGAGATCAGGCGGATATTTCTTATCTATAGAGAAGTTGACTGTTTCTAAGAAACACAGAATCTCAGGGCTAGCTCTTGCTTTAAACCTTCTTTAAATGAAACGATAAGATATAATGGCAGAAGTCATCTAATCAGCTCCTGCAGGAAAAGGACCCTCTCCCACTAGAAATCACAAGTAGTCGTCCATCTTCATCTACTTGAAAACTTCCAGTGATAAGAAACTCACTATTAACTAAGGTTGTCTCTCCAAGCCTTAGTTTCTTAATTTTTAAAATATAGCCCATTCCACTTTTGGATGGTTCCTATTATTAGGAAGTTTTTCAAATCCTTTCCTTTTACACTCTCCCCTGGTTAAATATTTTAGGCACCTTATTTTTTTTTAAATGATGTTACTTCCAGCACACATTTTCCCCAGGCATCTTTGGGCTGGCTTGTTGCTCTCCTACTCTCTACCTCCTTTAGTGCCATTTCTTGCTTTCCCTTATGGTACATCAGGGAGTGAGAAGTTAGAGACCATGAATGGTTCTGTTGTTATCTGTGTTAAAAAAAAAAAATGTGTTTTAAAAGTGCTGATAGATATGTTCCGCTTCCAGCTTCTTTTATTTCTTCATGCTGAACCAAAATATGCTTTTGGTCTTCATATTGAAGTCACCAGGGGTCAAGGTATATATGTGATTTTAGGCTGCATTAAGAATCATTGTGGTCAGGATTAACGAGGCCTCATCATATCACGTATAGAGCAACATGTTTAGTCTGAATGAAGGATTTGATGAAGGACATTGACAATCTACGGAGAATACAAACCAGGATGCAAAGGACCTTGAGATCGTGGCACATGAGGATCTCTTAAAAGAAGTAGATGCTTGGTTTGGAGAGGGAAAGACTCAACAGGAAATATGCTAGTGGTTTTCAATTATTTTAAAGGTGATCATGTGGAAGAGTGATAAGATTTGGTACAGTGAAAGGAATTCTGCCTCTGTAATTAGAAAAAACAGATTTCTATCTTATCTCTAATATGACCTGTGTGACTTTGGGCATTCATTCCTATGGGCTTCAGTGTTTTCACCTGTTAGGGGTTGGGCCAAATGGCTTCTAATAGTCCTTCCAGCTCTAGATCTGTGATCCTGGGGTCATTGACTAAAGGTCACAAATAGGAAATTTTATGTATGATGTTAGGAAAGCTTCCTAATGAGGTATTGTTACATAAAGCACAAGTTGGATGATTACTTGTGAGGTTTGCTATAGGCCATAGTCAGCAAACTATAGCCTCATCCCAAATCCTATCCCCCCAACTCAAATTAAGAATGATTTGTACATTTCTAAATATACTAAAATTTTATTTCACATTCAATAAAACATCATTGAAAACTATCAAAACAATTCTTAGATGACAGGCTATTCAAAAATAGGGGCAGGTCAGAATTGGCTGTAGTTTACCAGTCCTTGTGTAGAGGAGTTCTCATTTAGATATGGCTTAGACTACATGGGCCCTGAGCCCATTCTGAGACTATAATTCTACCAGGTTTGGAAGATCTTGTCAAGTTTTTCAAATAATTTTTCTGCTTCTTTATTTTCTGTAATAGATGTTGGTATACTATTATAATTTTCTTCATGTAATTCTAGTGTATGTTCATCATGAGATTATCTAATGATCCATAAAATGATGTTTTTCTTTCTTTTGGATGCTTAATGAAACTAATTCTTTCTATTTTTTTATTCTATATAGAGGAATTTGTGCTCCTTTTCTTTTTTTACCTACAAGTTCTTTATACAAAGCAATCAATAAATATTGGTTAATAAGTATTGTCATATTGTATATATGTATATATATGTATATATATATTCATTGGCTGTTGGGACAAAATTTAGAATATCAATAGTTAGATCTACGTTTGGGGATGGTCTATAGAATTGTATTATTCTTAGCATTTTCCATTTTCTATTCAAGCATTCTATAAAACAGGGAGATATATGCTCACCTAAATTATTCATCAGTGGCATGGATGGTGTCCTGAACAAAGTCCAAATTAAAAAGAAATTCTCTTTCATCAACAGAGTTCTCTAGATTCTCCTTTTTATAGAAGACGTCATGGTGATTTCATTGAGTGATAAAAATGTGTAGGACCTTAGGAATACCCAAGTACTCGAAAGAGATTGACCTAAACTTTTTTGCAAGAAAAACAAAAGACATGAAGAAAACCTATTGCTCGTATTATGACCTAGAAATGAATAGACAGCCTATCTATTAGCTCTCTTACCTTGGATAAGTCATTTAACTTCAGAACATCAGTTTCCTTATCACTAAAGTGGAGATAATAATACTTACACTGCCTGCCTCACAGGATCTTTGTGATGTTTATAAAATTCTTTAAAACCATAAAGCACCATATAAATTTAAATTTATTTTATAGAAAAAATAAGAATTTAAGAAATTCAATTTAAAGAATTTAAGAAAATAAGTAGCTACACATAAACATATTCATATGTAGATTATAACATATGTGTGCATCCCTTTTTCAGTAGTCTTCCAGCTTACACACACACTCACAAGTTGGGTTCCAAGAGTGTGACTGCTATCTTGGGTCCTAGGGATAATAGTGTGGAGACTTACTGCTAAAACTATAGCTCGTGAGCCCAGTACTACTGTAGTAGCTTTCTTAAGCATTGATTGATTATTTTTAGTTTAGCCACTGAACCAATTACCACTCAGCAAAGGCATTTACTAAGATGACATTGTTAAAAGCAGTAGCTACAAAACATTCCTCAATCACCACAATATCTTCTACAAAAAGGAGAATTATTGAACTTATAGACAGGGTATCTCTCTCTCAGTAAGTTGCTACTAGATTCCATCACAGTGGTGTTGGGGTGGTGGTTAAGGAGACAGAAATTATCTACTTTTCCCTATGTGGGTCTATTTCATAAAACTTTTATGAACCTATATTTCCTTGAAATACCAAGCTGTTCCTAGATATTTAAAACCCTGCTGAGTTGTGTCCAATTCTCACTAGTCCAGTGTGGTTACTGTTTTTTAATTTACTCCAGGGACTTCTTTATATCTCTGTGGAAAGATCACTGGGAGTTACCTTGTTAATACATTAACATCTCATTACTCTATCATTTCAACTGAACTGGGGAGGGAAGGAGAACAAAATCCCACTTTAGATATATGTATATGTAGTGTGTGTGTGTGTGTGTGTGTGTGTGTATAAAACAGTACAAAGTCATCACTTTTCTGCCAAATATAAACACTTTTCTTCTACTAGAAAAAGATTTGATAGCCCTGACAAATCTTAAAGAAATCAGGTAATTAAATTTATAATATACACATAGTAGGCACTAAACATATTGTTTCAAAATGAATGAAATAAAAATGATTTTAATTAATTCAATAAACACTTGATAAGCTTGAGTATTTCTTTTCTTGTTATTTTAGTTGCAGTTTTATAGGAATATGAATGTTGGTGTTTGCCTACCATTATGTACATTTACACACACATATATATAATCTCAAAATTTTCTTATCTTTATAAATAGGCAAATAGTAAAGTATACATTCCCATAAAAATGAAAATTAAAAATAATAGGGAAATTATTCTCAAATACAACAACCATCCTATTTCCTTTCTGTTCCATACTTAAGGAGTGACAATATGGAAACAATGACTGTTTCCCTTCTTACCTCCACCCTTTAGCTGGGCTACACAGTCCATTTCCTAAACCGCTTGGAGTCACTAAACTCAGACTTAAACCCCTCTTAAACTGAGCCACTAGTTTCTCCCTTGGTTCCTTCACTTAACCACCATGAAAAACTTTGCAGATGCACACAAACCCTAGATCTGCTCGGTATGATGGTCTTTTTTCTGTTCTTTGTGTGAAGATGAAATCTTACAGAAAATTGGAGCAGGAAAGGACTTTAGAATCATGGATTTATAACTGGAAAGATCCTCAGAGGCCATGTAGAGCCTGCTCCTAATTTTACCAATGAGAAAACGTGCCCGGTTATACATGTCTAGTTCACCTAGCTAGTTGGTGACAAATCTATGTTCAGATCTTCAAAGGCACAATGTCAAAATGACAGGAAGAAGGTCATCAGATGGTTGCATGGATGCCTTATGGTAAGCTCATGGGAGGACACGATTAGGTTTTTCTGCATCATTGGTTCCCTTTGAGCTTTGGAGTCTTGGAATCAGAGCAGAGATAAAGTATTTTACAGATGAGATTCAGGGATGCCAGGCTCCCCAAGGTCCCACAGTTAATGGAAGAAGTAGAACAAGACCCCAGGTTTCCTGTCTTCCAGGTTGTTCTCTCTACTGCACTGAATTTTTCATTCCTGTTGTGATGTTTGAAAAGGTAAAAGTGAGACATTTGTGTAATTTAAGCATTTTATTAATAAGGCCAGCAAGTTATTAATAAAAGGATGATCATTTGGCCATATTTCTTAGACCACAGGTAATCTCACAGTTTATATCCTTGAAAACTGTAGGTGATCTATCAAATAGCAATCAAATCTAATTGGATTGGGAAGGTATTTCTGTACCAGACCACCCACAGCTTTGGGCTATCCATTCAAAGAACTGATAAACCCCCCCAAACCTGAGCAGAACACAGTAGGTTTTCCCACTTTAGATTAAATTCCTTTCATGGTTGGGTGGGGTCTGACCGAAAAGAAGAAAGTCTATGTAACCTCACTATCAGTAATATCCTTCAAGAAAAGGGAACTTTTTAAAATGAGGAATTTGGAAAGGAGGAGAGCCTCTGAATCTCCACATGGATATTGGTTATTAATAATCATTTCTCACATCATAAACAAAACAGTTATAGGCACTAGTTTATTTTTTTATTGAAATTTTAATTAAATTTATAGTAAAGTTATGTGGAATACCTAGAGGATCTGGGACTTCATGAGCATAAGGAACTCCACCAAAAGAGATGGAACCCATCCATTAGTAGATCTTAGAGTTCTAGAGTTCTCTGAGACCAAGAGACTGGTCCAGGGTTACAGTTAGTTAATATCTCAGGCAGGATTTGAACTCTTTTCCACTCAAATCTAGCACTCTATTTTTTTATTCCTGTAATTTCACTAATATAAGGCACTCCCAATGAAAAAATTTCCTCTGTCATTTCATATTATGAGACTGAGACCCCTAATGAGCTATATATGATTACGTTGTTTGTAGACAACTTCAGAGTAATCGGCATAGATTTTATTTTCTCTTACTGTCTTTCTCTCAATCTTGTAGAACCTCTATAAAGAGACAGGAACTGGGCCTATGATTTCATTGTTAGAGGAAATGTTGGTGAGGAAGCCACCTCTCCTAATGCAGGTTAACACTCATCTTACAGAAAACTGCCCAAATTAGTGTGATTTATCTATAGTCCCACAGCCAGTAGATGTTAGAGATGGGACTTGAGTTCAAGTCTTCCTGACTCAGAGGCCAGATCTCTAAGTGATATGTCATGCTGCCTCTCCTACTGATGAGGTATGGACCCAAGTCAAGACCTTTGCCCTTTACCCCAAAAGAATTTGAATCCCATTTGTCTATGGGCCCTGGAAAACCTCTCCTTGAATCTTCATATTTGATCTGGTGTCCATCTGAAGCCATAAACCTTCCATTATCACTGTGCCCTAGCCTCACCCTCCATTGTTTGTTATCTCCAGGTAGCCTTCAGCTATGTTCCATCCTTAATCCCATTCTCTTGGTTCCTGGCCACCAACCTCTAGTCACTCCATCCCGTTAAGATTCTCCTTGACTCCTCCTCCCTTGATCTTTAATAAATTTTATTTATATTGGCTGAAAGAAGGTTTGAGTTGAATTCCTTTGGATAGGACCTGTATTGATATTTTGGAGTCCCAGTACCCCTAAACTTCAACATTACCACCTATGAAAAGGATAGATGTTGTCCTAGGAATCCCACAAGAATCCCCACGTGGAAAATTTGGAAAAGCCCCAGGACTCACCCGTGAGTGGTCACTGGATCATGCTCTAGAAATCCTTGTATTAAATATATAACTAACCCTGATACACTAGGGAAATAGGGAAAGTAGACATACTTTATGAATACTGAATCTTCTCTCCTATGTTTCTGCACCTATCTAATTGTTCAACTGGCTTTTAAATCATTTTCACTATGAATTCATGTTCATTTAATAGTTGACATTTATATAGTGTTTTAAGGTTTTCAAAGTGCTTTAAATTACTATTTCATTTGATCCTTACAATTATCCTGAGGAGTAGGTGCTATCTCTGTTTTTAGAGGAAGAAACTGAGGCCAGCAGGGGTTAAGCTTGCAAGCGTCTGGAGCTACATTAGCACTCATGCCTTCTTGACTCCAAGTCCAACATTCTATGCAGTGCATCACCTGTGCTTTACACACAGTACTAAAGTTGGACTTGCCTTATGTAATTGCTAAGTGCAAAGGTTGGACTCTCAGCATGGGAATACCTATATATGGAGAGAGAGATGGGGGAGAAATTTGACTTCTGTTAAAAAGTTTGTTGGCAGGGAGCTGGGTTTGAGAAGATTTTCTGTGGATTAGTCCCTTTAACTCCAGATGAATGAAATGAGTTTGGATTCTATGACTGTTACATCTGATGATTTAAATTGTTCTCTTTCTCCTGCCCAGCTCATCAGTTCTTAGGGTAGTTTGATGTCCAGGGAGCATAAAGAGAAGTTCCCAGGAACTGTTTTTATCCATTAGCTCAAAGGAGAGCACCAAAGCATTTATTCTCATAAGGAAGGCAAGTAGTTTTGACTTAGTCTCAATTTTCTGGGTAATTGCCTTAGGCGCTTGTTTTCCTTGTATGGGAGAAGATGATGAATTCCTGTCACAAACCAAGTTAGAGGAATTGTCTTACTATCCAGCTGTGTCACAGTAGAAAGAATATTGAGTTTAGAGGCAGAAGAACCGAGTTCAAATCCCAGCTTGGCTACTTACTAGCAGCTACATGACCTTGAGTAATGCAGCTGTCTGCTTATCAAGACTTTTACATTTTGAACCTTAAATGTCTCAGTCACTTATACTCTGGGAGCCTCAGTTTCCTCATGCATAAATGGGAGTAATAATGCTTATTACTTACCTCAGGTTGTTGTGATTGTGACATATGATAATGGATGAGAAAGCAAATTGTGAATTGTAAATGTAAGTAAAGTTTAGATAAAATAATAACTAACATTGTTGGCATTAGACAGCTAGTGGATAGTGGGTCAGGAGTAAAGAAGACTTTCATCTTGCTAAGTTTGAATCCAGTCTCAGAGACTTACTTGCTATATGACTATGGACAAATTGCTTAACCTTCTTTGTCTCCATTTTCTCATCTGTAAAAAAATGAGCTGAAGAAGGAAATGGTGAACCATTCTAGTATCTTTGCCAAGAAAAATCATAATGGCTCTTGGGTGAGATGCCCCTCTCTATTCAGTGCTGCCAGTTTCTGTTATATGCACCAAGTATCTTTGACATCTCCTTTTGCCACCATTTTTTTTCTTGTCTTTACTCCATCTGCCATTACAAATTACAAACCCTCCATGTTTTGTTAGTTGTTCTAGCAAAAGGTAAATAAGTAAAATAGAAAAAACCCAACAACCCTGTGATCTACCCTCTCTGTCCAGTTGGTGCTGCTGTTGTGTTTGTCCTTCATTCTCCAAGAGGACCATGACATCCCGATGATGACATGACTTGCAGTTGACTTTGATTTGAGTGAGGGAGGGCTGTGCAAGGTCACCAACCTCATTTTCTTCTCCTGAGCCATTTGGGTCCAATGGCTGGGTATTGATCAGGACAACTGGAGATGGCCCAGAATGCAATGTAAGACCCTGGCTCTTTCAGGCTAAGGTCTTATAGCATTCTCACTTTGAGTGAGATACACCCATTCAATGAATAAGTTTCTTTAAATAGTTACTCAAAGGATGTCCCAGGTTGTGTTTGTTCTCCATTCTCCAAAAGGATCATGATATCACAATGATGACATGACTTGCAGTTGACTTTGATTTGAGTGAAGGAGAGCTGTGAAAGGTCAAGAGCCTCAGTGGTTCTTGAGTAGAAGAGTTGCATGACGTGATGAGTTCAAGAGATTACCCAGGGGGCAGAAGAAGTGGGAAGGATGAGCTAAATAGAGGAGAAATTATATTTAGAAAGACCATTGGGTAGACAGTTACAATAGTCTAGTTGGTAAAAAATGAAGCTGGAATTATGTTTTTGGCAGTGGGTGGGCAGACAGATAAAGGAGAAGGAAAGAGTCAAGAGAATTTTGAGGTTTGAGCCTGAATGGCTAAAAGGATGGGGGTGCCATTAACAGAAATTGGGAAGTTGGTGGGAAGAGCAGCTGAATTCAAGTTAAGGAACTTGAATTTCAAGTACTATGAATTCATGCAAGCAGAAATATATGCTCAACCATGAGGAGCTCTTGGAAAACATTGGGAATGGAGAATCTGTATAGAAACCAGTGCTCTCTTGGAGTAGCAATGAACACAATCGTGCCAGGTGGATTGGGGGCCTGACACATCTTCCCACAAGGTTGCCAAAGAGCTGCCAGCCCTCTTGCTTGGTTCTCCTGGTCTGTCTTTTTTTTTTTCCTACCCCAGGAAGTCAAAGATGGCCAGGAAGATCCTCACAAACACCAGGGAGAGGTGGAGGCAGCAAAATGTCAACAATGCCTTTGCCAGGCTGAGGAAACTCATCCCTACTCACCCCCCAGATAAAAAGTTGAGCAAGAATGAAACTCTGCGTCTAGCAATGAGGTACATCAACTTCCTTGCCACCGTCCTGGGGGAGCAAGACCTGCCGCAGATGGGAGTGGCACCTCATGGGAGCGTCTTGGGACTATTACAGCAAGTGCCCTGCTTGCCAAGCCTAGACGACATGAGTCCCCTTGGAGACTCTAGGGCTCCCTCACCTGAGTCAGACAACCGCCTCCCAGAGTGCTGGCCAGAACCTTCAGTGACAGAGCACTGAGCAGGGAAAAGTCCCTTGTATTTTCTCCCTCTACCCCTACTTCTCCACCCGCCCACCAAAGCAACCTATTGTTCAACAGCCTTATTTGGCTCCATAGTTTGTTTCATGAATAAACTATAAAATATGATGTTACATAGGCACAATATTCATTGAAACCTTTGATTATGTAAATCTAGTTTTCATTTTTGCAAGAGTTCTTAACTTGGGGTCTCAACTTTAACAAGAAAAATTGATAATTGTATTCTAATGTAATTGTCTTTCTTTTTAATCCTATGTATTTTATTTTATGAATTTAAAACCTTATTCTGAGAAATGGTCCAAAGGCTTCACCTGACCACCAGAGTGGTCCATGACCCAAAAAGGGTTAAGAACTCCTGACTTAGGAGGGAAAATAGATTATTCACTTGACCAGTGGTTTAGAGATGAACAGACAATGCTTCAGCAATAGCAGGTTTTTAAAACAAGTTACTCCTGACCAAATAAACTCAAAATTCATTCCCAGAGAGAATAAGTTGAAACACCTGTTTAAAAACAGAAGCACCAGTGTGATAATTATATATGGTTTATGTTTTTGTAGACTAAAAGAACCTTCCTACTTCATAGATATGTGGTAGATGATGTCTGTCATCAGAAGAACAATTAAGGTCCCCAAAACTGGAAGGGACTTTAAAGGCCACCTCGCCTGGTAACCCCCATCATCAGAAATTGGGGGGACCTAGAGAGGTGAAATTGTACAGTTAGTAAGTAGCAGAACTGAGATTTGATCCAAAGTTTTCTCCAAGTCTTTAATTCTTCTTCCAGCTTTCTACAGAAATCAGACACAATTTTTTTTTGTGGACAGTAATTCATTAATTATCCAATTCCTTGATTTCATGTATTATTAGTATCTTAAAGCATTGATTGAGCCTGGGGCCCCTATCATGAGGTATATGCAATTATAACATATGAGAGGGTATTCCAATGCTATACTCTACTGACTAGAAAGCACTTCGTGTAAATATTAAATGATTGGAGTTGTAAAAGAATACTCTAATTCATTGATTTGCTAGCTTTTCTTCCTTACAATAGAACATTAGCTCAGTCCTTATAAAGATCAAATACAACCATGTATGTAGAGTACACTGCAGACCTTAAATCATTATGTAAATGTGAGCTATTGTCTTTATTACTGTAAGAGAGCAAGCAAGGTAATCCCATGACTCTGGCAGAATTCACTGTAGTGTACCCCCCTTGAGCCTAGATTTTTAAGATGAATTGCCCAGCTCAACACGGAATACAAATCACTTCATTTGAATGTCTCTGTGACATTTTATTTCCCTAAAGTTTTTGGCAATCCATTGGTTGTTTTTTTTAAAGACCTTCTGAACTGCTGGTAGGAAATTGATAGATTTAAGATTAGAGATTTCTATTTTGTACATAATTTCTGAATTTAAATTTCCTGTCACTCTAGAAAGAAAGTAATTTATTTTGGGGAGAACCAAGGGAACTTTACATCTTCATTTCCTTAGTGTAGCCATCAGAAAAAGACTGAATGAGGTGTCCTCTCCAAACAAGAAGTTGTTTCTGACACTATTTGACACCTGCCCAAGTAGCTGCCATATGAAACAAGTTTTCTGTCAAAGTTATTGATAAATGCATTAGAGTTTTTCCCCAGGAAAAGCAGGAAAGACAATGGATTTTCTTCAAAATATGCATTCTGGTGAAGATCTTTATGTGAACTCAACTTTGTCCAAAAAATTATTCATTACCCAATTGTTTGATTTCAAACCTTAAAGACTGGATGCATTCCCTGTCTTGGTAAGAACCTCTCATTTGTTATGAAGTCAGCCCAGCACTTAATCTTCATAGGGTTTTTCAAATCTCACTCTACTTTTAATTTTTATCTGAGGAAGATGGAAAGTCTCATTGTACAGATAAAGAGGAGATGATATGATCTGCTAAGAATCGGCACAATTTTACATTCTTCAGAAAGTGGACCTCACTCGTGAGATGGAAATGTAGATGTAGCCACACTTTATGTAAGGGATATAATGCAAAAAGTTATGTGAAAACTGAATTTCTATAAGTTGAATTACGTTGTTTGCTCTAGAAGAAATGGCTTTTTAGTGGTATCTTGAATCCTTTTGTAAAACACAGAATTTGTTAATAATATAAATCATTATCTCATAATGATCTGTTTTGTAAGTTTAGATTTTTATATGTTTTCATGCCTGTATTTAAAACACCTTCCAGCTGTACCCCAAAGAGAGGCAGATGCTTTCCATGCTTCTTAATTCATATCAAAATGCATGACAAGCAGGGACATTTTTGATCGTTTTTTTGCCCCAATTATTGGCTTTCTATGTATCCTAAAAATTGAAGTCAGTTAATTTCTTCTTTTCCAAAAGTCTTAATGATTGGATTGCAACCTCTTAGGTGGGGCCGGTATCTTGGAATTTACCAACTGGATAGGAGTCTGAAAGGGGAAATCTGCTAAGGTATCAGATCTGTAGTCATATATATGCAACCAAGAATCACAAGCTAAACTAGTGCAGTCAGAAATTAAAGTACAAATTTAACAAACATTTATTAAGCATTTATTACATGCAAATTGCTAGATTAGGCTGTAGAGGAGATAAAAAGCTTAGATTGCAGAATCTTTGCTTTTATTTACTTTGAGGGTGGGGATGTGTGGAATAAATATAATTACAATGTACAATATTACACAAATATTTAGAGGGCTACAAAGCAAAGTACTATGTGGATTCATGCAGTATGGTTGTTTAGTCGTGTCCAACTCTTTGTGAACTTTTTGGGGGTTTTCTTGGCAAAGATACTGGAGTGGTTTGCCATTTTCTTCTCCGGATCATTTTAAACCCTGATGCAAATAGGGTTGCGTGACTTGCCCAGGGTCACACAGCTAGCACGTGGCTGAGGCCAAACTTGAACTCAGGAAGATGAATCTACTTGGCTCCAGTTCCAGTATTCCAATCTCTGTGCCACCTAGCTGCCCTACATGTAGTATAACATGTAGAGCACTAAATTTGGAGTCACAGGAACTAAGTTTAAATACCCATCCTCCATTTACTGTAAGGGTAACTTAGGAAAAAATTATAATTAACCTCTCTGGGTCTCAGATTCTTCAACCATAACACGAAGGATTGGACTCAATGGTCTCTAAAGTCCCTCCTAGAGCTAAATCTATGATCTTATTATTATTTCATTTAGCAAAGTCTGAGAAGGCTTCCTGGAGAAGGCTGAATTTGTGTTCAACTTTAAAGAACTCTCAGTCCCTATGAATTCAGTTCTCAGATCTCAAGATCTCATATGGTGAAGGTGAAAGGTTATAGTTGAGACCTGTTTGGCAATAGGCAGCAGCATTGGGGTTAGTTAATTGCTCAGTCAAAATGGCCATCATCCATGTAAATCCTATCTAAGCTTTTTTGTGAAGAAATACTGTGCTTGCAAAAATCGATTTTCACTGGTAATGTATTCCAGAAAATGTATCTGTTTTAATAAGGCAAAAAAAAAGACAAAAGGATTCAGTCAAACACCGTTTCTTTTATATACCTTTCCAAAAGAATGACATTGTCATTTTGTAACCATGTTTATTTTTATTTAACTGATTTCTGTGCTCTGTGATTTACTTGTGATTAGCTGTATTGACCAAAGATTCTGTTTGTGGATCTATTTTGTGAATTATGCTATTTAACTCTTAATTTATTCTGAATAAATTATTTCAAGAATTGTTCTTATTTTTAAAATCACACACAAGACATCTTTACATATTAGGATTTATTAAGTATTATACTAGGATTCAACCAACATTATAAAATGCCTATTATGTGAAGGCGTTACTAGAATTTACGTGGCACAAGGATCCAGCCCACTGGAAACCTATAATCTAATAGAATTATAGCTAGCATTTCTGGAAGTCAATGGGAGGAGTAGGGGAGCTTGGAGCCCAGGATATAAGAATGGGGGTGGGGGGTGGGAAAGAACATCACCTTGGGAGACATCACATTGTGGTGGAAGACAGAAATCTTGGGATAACTAGGAGGCAATTTTTGAAAAGGTTGCTGACTGAATGAAAAAGGGCAGAAATATCCAGGTTTTATCAGTGCATGGCTTTATCTATTGGTTTAGGTCAATCAATATCTGGTAGGTAAGCTATAGGCCCACCTGGGAGCACAAGTTCAGAAATAGTAAGTTAGCCAATGGCAACAGCTACAGAGCAAAGCCATGGAAAGACAAGACCAGAAATGGTCTATTGACCAAGGTCAAATGGCACAGGTCGCATGAAAGTCAGGTAGAAGAGGTGATCTTTTTGTCAAGGGACCAGCCAATCAATCAAATTACACTCTATGAAGTCGGCTTCAGGGATCCACCCAAAAAGAGAGGAGATAAATCTAGCAGCTTCTACTGGGGCTAGATTTCCCCAGGTAAGTAGAAGGCAGTGTCAGACTGAAAGTTTTGAAGCCCAGATGGGGAAGAATTGTTTCTTGCTTGGAGTGTGGGGATAGGACAGAAGAGGTTTTTCCAGGGCCCAAACCATAGACTGAAGGTATAGTTGTTTGAGATTACTGAACTGGAGAGGTAGGAAGAAAACCCTTGTTTATACTCTAGACTTCCGTATACAAGTACTGGGAGGTTAAGAAAATCAGCAAACATTTGTTCAGTACTTGCTAGGAATAAGGGACTATCCTGTTACTTCACCTTGATCTCGCCTTAGAAATTTACCCTGAGTCTTGGATTGCCCACTCAGGGTGACGGACTAGAGGAAAGGCTTTTGCAACCCCTATTATGAAGTCAGATCCACTTATTTCAGGTTCACCACCTGAAACATTCTATAGCCGTGATTCCCAAAGTGTGGTCCAAGGTCCCCAAGGATGCCCAAGACCTTTTAGTGGGTTCCTAAGATCAAACCTATTTTTATAATAATAGTAAGATGCTATTTGCTTATTAAAACACTCTCCCCTTTCCCAACTATATATTCACATGAAGTCAAGTTTTCTTTTTATACTTCAACCAAAATAACAACATAATACTTGAATGTAGAAACAAATATGAAAATCCAGTTATCTTTTATTAAGGCAGACATATTCTGCAAAAAAAAAATATGTAAAACAATGCTACTCCTTTTGCTATTTTTTTGTTTTTGAAAATATAACTTATTACATAAAACTTGTTTATGTTAACATGCAATAAATTTATTATTGTTATATTTAAATGAATTACTATTTAAAGAATTATCAGTTTTTAATTTCTAATATGGTAAATATTGATAGATGTAGCCCACATAAGTAAGAACCCTTTGGGGTCTTCAATAATTTTTGAGAATGTAAAGGGGTCTTCAGATCAAAAAAACTGAGAACCACTGCTTTATAGAAACACAAGTAGGGGTAGGGAAAGTAAGAAATTCCTTTAATCATTTTTATGTTTCCCAATAACATTTTAATGGTCAGGACTCTGAACCAAAATGCACTGGGGAAAACTGAAGTCTTGCAGGCTTCTCAAGATGAGAAATGAAGCTTAGTGGATATCTGCCACTATTGCTCCCTGGCACAAAATATGCAAAACACATATTGTAATTGTAGTATGAGGCAAAGTTTCAGAGTATCTCTCTGTTTCAGTACCCTGCTCAGATATTCCTGTGTTTGATGAGACTTTCTGTCTCACCTCCCACCAGGTGCACTGCAAAGGTTATTCTCCAGTCAGGTTCCACGATCTAGCAGCATTATCACCTGTTGAAGTCTACTTGGGCTTGTGGGCTTATAGTTCCTAAAGAATTTATGGCCCCTGTATCGGTGTAGCAAACTATTGCGTAATCACTTCTAGTATCTTGTTTGGCATCACAGTTAAGTTTATCAGTGTCTAATTAACAGGACAGCCCTTTGTCATAATAAATTAAATCTCTCACATGACAACCTTCAAACTCTGGTAGACAGACATCAGATCTCTGTTAAATCTTCTTTCCTCCAAGTTGAGTATCGTTTCCTTCACCTAGATTTCATATGACACGAAATCAAGGCTCTTCACCATCTTGACTCCCCCTTCCCCAAATTGTCTCCAGATTCTCAATTTTCCTCCTAAAATACGACATCTTGAACTGAGCACAATACTACAGATGCACTCTGCCTGGAACGAAGTATAGCAGAACCACCACCTCTGTAGTCCTGGTTACTACACATTTTTTAATATAATCCAAGAATGCATTAACGTACCACACAGACATTTTGTTAAGATTGTCATGATAATGAGCCCAGCTTATCAAAAGAATGGTAAACTATATCTAGTCTACTGTGTATAAGAAGGCAGGGATTTCAGCACACATTTTTAGAAATATTTACATCCAAAATGCTTAAAATAAAGGGGTCAGTTTTCATTGTCTTCCAAATTCCCTTACACTGAGTAGTGGATATGAGGTCTGCTTATGTACTGATGCTACTGCTGTCACTCATGCCAGATTCTAGTGCCTCCATGCTCAGGCAGCTCTAGGCAGCTCAGGAGCTTGCCAAGCAGATCTAGAGTCTGACCAAGATTCATCGTTGTAGTTTCCTAATGTTGAGATTTCTGCATGGGGGAAGGAGAGGGGGAGGGCACAAGGACACAAAACTCAAAATAAACCTTAATATTTCCACCTGCCCTCACAGTCTCTTGAATAAAGTGCTTCTGTACACTCCTTCATGGATACTACTTTCAGGATTAACACTTTCCCTTTTTTCCATTAGTACCTCTTTCTTCCTACTTACCCTTTTCCTGAAACCAAACTTTTTCAATAAACACCACTTAAGAACATTAACCATGAGAAAATATCTTGATAAATAACACCAGGAAATACTGGCAGATAAATGCTCCAGAAGCCTCAGGAACACAGTTGAGTTTGCCTCTGCCCAACAGCCCCCGACTAACATCTGGAGTCAAAATTCAAAGGTGTACATGTCAATGTGGGACAGTGGGTGCTGGATAAATGAAACGTTATTGAATCTCAGGTTTCTCATCTAAAATGTGAAGGGGAGTCCTTTCCAGCTCTGACCTTCAATGTATGAGAGACACTTCCATTAATGTTCCCTAATAATCCTGATTCTTTTATAAAAGATCGACATCAAAATGACACACATATGGGCAGAATTCTCATAAAACTAAATAGAAAACATTTCTCAAAGGTTTATTTTGCATAAAAGTATCATTAAAAAGCAAATCACAACTCTGTCCCTTGCAACACCTGGCTTATCATCACACTAAACCTCTTGGAAATTGTTGAAGGTGGCTCAGTTGATAAAATAAGTATAATGAATGCACCACTGACTTTTGTTCCTTCTAGGATGAAAGATGAAAGGGCTATGGGAGAATGAACGGCTTAACTGATGACCTACAGGTCAGAGGGCAGTTCAAAGTCAGGGCCTTAAAGCAAGAACTCAGATTCAGGGCCAGCTCTGTAAGGCCATCACAATGCAGAGGAGGGAGGATGGAGAGTAGCAGGTGGTAAGAAAGGAATGTCAAGTAATGAATGTGAGAGAAGGGATTGGGGGAATATTCTTTAGGGAAAAATCCCACACTTTCTGAAATGCATTATTTAAAACCATCGCTGATTTCTGTGTTGGTGCTAGACATATCACTGGATACATGAACCCTGGAAGCAGGGCTACCAGTCCATTTCTCTTTTGTTGGTGATAGACTATCATGATGATATTGCAAAGCGAGCAAGGCATCTCATTAAGCCTCATACACATAATAATAAGTTGCATTTATACAGCACTTTAACTCTTACTAAATATTTTCCACACAACCACCTTGTAAAGTTGGTTGGGAAGATTTATCATCCCCATTTTGTGGCTAAGAAAACCATTCAGAATAACCAATAATCAGAGAAACTAAAATTAAAACTTGGTAGAACAAAAGCAGCCTTCAAGGCTCTTCTTAAATGATATGTCTCCCATGCATATGTTAAAATCATACAAGAGTCCTTGACAGATGCAATCATGGAGATAATTATGTTCAGCAATCCTCTGATTATCATATCAAATGAAGCATAAAATGGGTAGACATATGTTTGGTTACTGTGTTAGCCAATGTAATGGAGAGAAGCAAAATCCAAATAGGATTCCCCATCGATGGAAAGGTTCTCCATATGCTCTTATTTGAAGCTGAAATTGTCCTCATGGCATCAGGTCTTGGAACACTACAAAACTTCCTTGTTGAAATCTGTAATTACTCAAAAGAGCTGTCTGGAAAAATGAAAAGTATAAAAAATGCTTATTGCAAATTACACCAAGCATTTGGATGGATGGTCCATTAAACTAGTCCATCAGTAGAGGAGTCTTTGTCAGGAATAGTAGATAGAAAAGCTGGGTTCACAATTAAATAGGAGATGTGAAGGATACTGGGGTAATTGTACAGCAATTCCAACATTAGTATAGCATATCTCTTTTCCAGTCTTCTCTGTGTGATCATTGGCCATGTCCCTCCACTTATGTGTAGATGTTCCCAGGGTTCTATTCTGGGTCATATTCTCCCTCTACACTTTCAGTGTTGGTTTGATTCCTCAATTCTCATTAATTTGAGCACCATCTCTATGTAGAAGTGCTAGGAGTCGTAACTATTGCCAAATGAAACTCAATTAGAAACGAAATTAAAATTTCCTTCAAATTAAAATGAACTTCAGTGTTTAGGAGAATAAATGATGTACAATGACATTTATTTTCCTTCCAATTGTTGTAGTGGTTCTCCCCTAATATTTCATTTTTCATCATTGTGTAGTAACCTATGTACCTATGTGAAGTGATGGGAGTTTTTTAAAGAAAATGTTATTGATGTTTTTTGTTTTTTTATATAGTTATTTTTCAATGAAACTTCCAACCTTTGACCTCCATTTAACTCTTCCATGTAGCAGCAATAAAAAAGCAAACACGTGAAAACACCTTGCAAAACCAATTGACAACAAAACCACAATGGGCAAGGCTACGCATGATGTTCTGAGAGGAGAGAATTTGGCTCGTAAGGACCAAGACCAGTAATTGCAACACCTCTGACTTCAACTGCTATGCAGTATTGTTTTTATTTACATTATTTTAGTTATTTTTGTGTAGATGGTTCTCTTGGATAAGATTGCTTTGATCTGAATCAGTTCATATATGCATTCCCATGTTTCTGTGAATTTCTCATATTCATTGTTTTTGAAGCTTCATTCTATGAAAGCTACATAGAGTTTTTTCCTCTCCTAAACTCCTGCTCTGTACTGCTATTAGACAATTCCAAGCAGATATCCTGTAAATAAATGTTTTAAACTCAAATGTTCCAGACAAGACTCATTGTCTTTTCCTCAAATCCTCTCTTTTTTCTAACTTTCCTTTTAGAAAAAAAATGAGTCAGTATGACATAATAGATAGGGGGAGGGAGAAGGAGGCATTTCTATAAATACTACCTCATTTATTCCTCACAACAGCCCCTTTACAATTGAACAAATTGAGGCAAAAAGAGTTTTAAGTGACTTGCTCAGGTTCACACAGCTAGTAAGATGGTCTCAGAGCCAGAAAACTTAGTTTTGGTTTTTGCTACTAGAAAGAGAAATGGTATGAATATTTTGTAATATCTAGAAATGTTCTTTCTGAATTTGGTTTCCTTGGTAGTCTATACCCATTAGTGGGATTATTGGATGAAGGCATATAGATAATTGGCTTTTCTCATATAATTAAAACTATTTTTGGGAACATTTGGAACATTTGCAGGGTTTTAAATAGTTAAATCATGAGTTTACATGAGTGGAGACCAGGCACTGACTGTAGAGGAGACCTTTGCAGGAAGAAAGAAAGAGATCTATTTCTTCTTTCTCCTATCAGCCATGGAAGCTAGCAGTAGAACAGCTGGTAAGAGTGAGATAATTCTATTTAGTAAATGAAGAGGCAGTCTGAGTTCTAGGAGTAGCCAAGGGAGCTGAGACACATACTGCAGACAGACAGTCAGCCATTCCAGGGAAGAAGTAGCTCTGAGGTGTGAGACCTCTGACAGTAGGAGAAAAAAGAGCTGACTATGAATTCAAGAGAAAGCTAACTGTGATAAACAAGAGTTAAGCAGTGGGGAAGGCCAAACTCTGGGCACCAAACTAAGTTTCCTATTCAGTGGAATTACTATACCCAGGAGGAGGTTTAGTAAAGACCCTACTCTGACATTGTGGGGGAGGGGGGGTCTTGTAGCACTGCTGTTGAGAGTTGCTGTGGCTATATGGGTTCACTCCATGTATAGACCCTCTATTATGGCACTCTTAATCTGAAACCACTCTTCTCAGGGACACTCTGTAATTGTGGGAGAGTGTATCCCAAATTGGGTGGATTGAAGAATATTTTGTAGTTACTGTTTTCACTATCCCATCTTTATAAATGTCTTAGCTAAGTGTGAGTTGTGTCTACTTATTGTACACTGTTGGGAGCAGCGTATTTGGGAGCAACCAACTTCAGGGTGTCCCTAGAACTAACAGGAGTAGTAGTCACTCTTTGAGGACCAAACCAATGTGTCTGAAAGCAATGTGGGGGAATGTCTCAGAGAGGGTGCTGCATGTACATGATAAAGCATATACAAAAGATAGAAGAGAAGAGAAAAGAAAAAGAAAAAGCATTTCAAGAATATTTTATTTTATGTTTTAATGTATAAAATCCTTTTTGGCTCTTGCTTAAATACTATTAATGTTTTTAATGAGAGTAATGGGATTAAACATGTTTCATTATTTCTGAAAATCTTAGTTTAATATTTCATCACACAATTACTCAAAGATTTTAGTCTAAGTTTGACTTATTTTGATGTTTGGTTTTAAGTCTGTTATATTGGGGGAGAAAAAACCTAATGAAGATATTAGAAATATGGAAGAATTATATTAATGTACTTATTAACTCATGATATTCATTGTCAATCCCATCCGCTAGGTAAAGGTTTTTGATGAAATTTGATTAATAAATTCCTGTCTTCCTTGATGTCAACTAGGTATTCTTATAAACAAATCAAAAGAGGTTACATTTTTGCATTTTTAACAAGTGAGTTTAAAAAACGATTTTTTTTTTGGAAGGAATTTAAGTAGGTTAAAAATACAATTTCCAAGTTTTTAAAGTGTGCAGACCCACAAGTTTTTAACGAATGCTAAACAACATCAATTTTGACAACAAAAGCTTAGTTTTAAAATGTCTGGCTAATCATAATGGCTTTTGCCTATTATTAATGACTATATCAAGGCACAATATGCCCTTAGGGTGAAGTTCATTGTTAATGAGTACATTTGACTCATATACATTTGACATTATTTCAAATAATCTTGATATTTAAAAATTTTTTTACAGACCTTGTCAGATCTGATTGAATTATCACTGTTTTTATCTTGGGGTATGGAATTTAAATTTAGTCAGGAAGGGACCCTACAAGTTATCTGGTCCAGTTTCCATATTTTACAGGTGTTATGAATGAACTTTAATAAAAGGGTAAACCAAGGCATGTTTCTCCACACAAGATAACATTCACTAATAGTGACACATATAGCTGTCATCTATTTATGCCAAAGACCCCAAGAAAAGGGTTAGCTCCCCTTTTATAGGCTTTGGAGAATACAGAACAAAGAACAGAATAGGGTAGATGACATGGGATTGAGGACAACATGATTAGTTACACAGAAGAAGCGAGGGGAACAACATGATTGGTTGGAAGTTTGGTAATGATGGGCTAGCAACAACCCCTTCCTTTCCTTCTGTGACTAAGAAGTATTCATCGTTTGAGTTCACTTGGAAGATAATGGCCCAGATGTTTGGATAGCAAACAAGACATCCTTGAATGATAGTTTGGTGGTGTAAACATATTAGGCCCAACTCCTTTATGGTAAACCGTATCCCCCAAGATCAACTAAATTCCTTGAGGCAAGAATGGAACAGTGATCTGCAGCAAAAGAGAATTTCTAAGCTTAACCCATTACAGGCCAACTGAATTCTGAACTAAGTTCAGGGACAAAGTTAGTTATGGAAAAAAAAATGAATTAATTTTAAATTAAATCAATAAATAAATGATATAGAATCAACCAATCATTCCACAGAGACACTGAGCCCAGAGAAGGGAAGTAACTTATCTAAGGTCACATAGTAAATGGCAGAGATAAGATCTGAAATTAGGTCCTCTGATTCCAAATCTAGAATTTTCTTTTTTTGGGGGGAAGGTAGGGTGTAGGATACTTTATTTCACATAAAAAAGGGAATACTATGCATTAAAATTATAGAATGACTAAAAGAGAATCAATTAAATTTATCTCACTTGTATAAATGGTCAGGAAGCCAACATTTAAGCCTCAGTGGGAAGAAGTCATTTTAAACTCCAACTCCAGTGAACACAATCAGATTAAACCTCATAGGGACTATTTTTTGGGGGGTCTCCTTCTCTGATAACTACTTTTCCTTTTCACCAGCTTGATTCTGGTAGTGTTGTTGCCACTTCAAATCTCTACTATATACTATTCTAATTGCTGGCACACAGAGGCCTTCTAAGACTTTTGTGTTTCACAAGGAAGATGCAAAATGAAATGAAACACAAAATGAGAGGTAAGGCAGCCAGGATTCTCCAGTCCAAGCATGGGAACTTGGCTCTACCATTGTTTATACAGGGAAAATGACTTCTCAAATTCACAAATAGTCTATCTATTTTGCTTTTAATTCAGCTCTTTATCAGCACAGTTATAATCTTGTTTATCTCTCCTTTGATTTTTAAAATGTCTGCTTTTATTTCTGTTTTGAAATTTTTAATGTGTTGATTTTTCTTGATTTTCTAGCTATATGTTCAGTTCATTGGTCTTGCTTTCCTCTCTTTTGTTAAAATTTGTCCTGGGTCCAAGATTGATTTAGTTGAAGCCCTTGAATTTTGTTATGTTTTATCATTGTTATTATTTCTTGCATATAATTTTTAAAAATTGTTTATATGATTTGTTTTTTCATCCTCTCCATCACTCAGTTTCCAGTTGCCTATACATTTGGTTAGTTCCTTATCAATTACACTTTTAATGTATTACAGTTAGTAAAGAATGCATTTAATATTTTGGCCTTACTGTATTTTCTCTATCTATCTATCTATCTATCTATCTATCTATCTATCTATCTATCTAATCTATTATTGGGTTTGTCTAAGGCTTATAGAAAGCCATTGAACTTACCTGCAATTAACATTCCTAATTCTTCTCCTTGGGGCAAAGCAGGCAGTTCTAATCACTTTATATGACAGACTTTCAACTATTTGAAAATAGCTAATTCCTCCAGAGTTTCCCTTTTTCAAGTTAAGTGTGCCTAATACCTTCAGCCAATCCTTTCATGACTAGGACTCTTCACCATTCTTCTTAAGCTGTAGTGCCCAGGACTTAGTACCATACTCCAAATGAGGTCTGGTGAAGGCAAAGTATAGCAGAACTATTGCCTTCCTATTCCTGGAATCTAGTCTTTTTTTTTTAAATGCAGCCTAAGATTGCATTAGCTTTTTAAATTGCCATTTCATGCTGCCAACCCATATGGAACCTGTGGTTCATTAAAACCACAGTATCTTTTTCAGAACAACAGCTTACTAATCATTCCTATCCTACCTTCTACTTGGGAAACTAGTTTCTTATACCCAATTGTAAAACTAAATTTATTCCTATTGAATTTAATCTTATTAGACTCAGTCCAATGCACTAACTTGTCAAAATCCTTTGCTTTTTGGTTCTATCATCTAGTTTGTTAGCTGTCCTTGCTTTATATGCTTTGAAAATTTGATGAGCATGCCATCGATGCTTTTATCTAAGTCACTGATAAAAATGTTTAACAACACAGGGCCAAACACAGATCCCAGAGGTATTCCACTGGAAACGTCTTACCGTGTTAACTTTGAACAATGAATGACTTCTCTTTGAGTTTGGCCAACCAACCAGATCTGAGTCCATCAAATAGTATCATCATTTAATACAAATCTCTTCATTCTGTCTACAAGAACAGTACAAGATATTTTATCAAAAACTTTATCCACAGCATTCCTCTCATTAACTAAATCTTGTTGAAAAAAGGAAATATGGTTAATCTGGCATAGACTGTTCTTACTGAAAGCATTCTCAGTCTTGGAATCATCTCTTCTGTAGATGTTCATTTCATAGCTATCTTTTTAATGATTCATTCTATAGTTTTCCCAGGATTCAGATCAGCCTCAACAGACCGCCAAACAGTCAATCAACATTAAGCATTTACTAGTTGGTAGACTTGGTGTTGAGGACATAAAGGAAGAACAAAACCAGTTCTTGCTCTCATTGGGAGAGATGACATGTCCCTAAATAGTCACGTATCTTCCACTTTTTTCTTTTTGAAAGTTGGGACATTTGCCATTCTGCAGTATTTCGGTACCTTTCCTCTTTTCCATGGTTGTATGATTTTTTTGCCCCAACATTACTGACAGTAGCTCAGCAATCACATCTGTCACTTATTTCAGTTCCTGAAAATATAGTTCCTCTGGACCAGGTGAGTACAATTCATAGAGGACAGCTGGGAACTATCTAGCTCTTGCTTATTTTCTTTTGCTCCTTACTCTCCGTTTTTAAAGTTGGGCTTTTCCATGACTCTCTCCGTTAGTTACTTCCCCACATGCCCAGGTATTTTTGTGGTTATTCCATTCCCTTTTCTGTGATTTTAGTTAAAGTTACAATCTATTCTCTGCTGTTTCCAATAATTTTGGCTGAACTATTAACACTAAGAAAACACAGGTGCTCCATCAGCCACCACATCATCCATACATGGAACCACTGGCTACAGCAAATGGAGAAGTTTTGAATGCTGTGGATAAGATCACTTATCTTGGCACTGTACTTTCCAGGGATGTACATGTTGAAAATGAAGCTGACACACACATCGCCAGAGCTGGCTCAGTGCTTGAGAGGCTCCAACCACCAAACTGAAGGCCTATGGAGTTATCGTGCTGACTTCATTGTTGTGTATCTGTGAAACCTGGACACTATACTAGCGCCATGTCAGAAAATTGAATCACTTCCATCTGAACTGTCTTAGGAAGATTCAGAAGGTCACCTGGCAGCATAAGGTACCAGACATAAAAGTCCTTCCTCAAACTAAACTGCCAAGCATTCAAACTCTGCTTCAGAGAGCGCAGCTTTGATGGGCTGACCACGTTGTTTGAATGCAAAACATATGCTTGCCAAAAGATTATTTTATGGAGAACTCACACAGGGCAAGTGTTCACATGGTGGTCAGAAGAAGAGATACAAGGACACTTTCAAGGTCTCCACAGAGGATTCATCCAATGGAATAATTCTTTTTGGGGTGAGCCATGACTTTTCAGGTCTTTTCCTTTTCTGACGGTTGTCATGCATCAAAGCTCTATGTAGGATAGGCCTAAGAAAGAGCTTCTCTTCCGACTATTGAAGGATTAAGTAGCTAGAGAATTATGTAAATCGGTTCATAGTAGACTTGAGGAAACTTGGCAACTGAAAAAACCAATAACCTGTTTTTCATATGGTTAGTTACTTTATCATGGTGAGAAAAATAAATCTTTGTTCCATCATAAAAGAGTGAAAGAAACCAGTTGTTTGAAACCAACATGATTGGTTTGTATGGAGTTGTATCACTTTTTTCTTTTGGAAGTAATGAAAAACTCAATTCTGCTCTCAAGATGTCAGTCAGTGAGAGAGGTACACATAATTAAAACCACTCTGGTCTTCAGATTCACTTTAACTAAGTGGTTTCCTCCCTCCCTCCTTTCCTCCCTCCTTCCCTTCCTTCCTTCTTTCTCCCACTCGGTGTTTTGGCGCTTCAAAAGCATCCATTGCCCAAATACCTACAACCACCATCATCTATGCTTATATCTTAAAAATAAATGAGGGGTACACATCTAATAGAGAATTCCCTGAAATAAAATACCCAGTAGATTATATTCCCCACAAGCCCCTTATCAGTCTCCTGCAGAGATTCTAAAATGCTTATCTCGATAGACCAGATTATGGGGCTCACCCACTCTCCATGCTGAGTAGGAATCAAGGGACATTCTCCACTGTCAGCAGTCCCAGCTTTGCCAAGCCAGATAAATCAATTAATGGGATGCAAGGCTGCTTGCCTTTCTTTCTCCTTCCCAATGTTTTCCTGACCCACACTTTCTCCCCCCAACCCAACCCCTTAGTTCCAAGTTTAATACCATCTGAGAGTCCTTATTTACAAGAGGGCTTGTGCAGGTGCAAGCTTTCAGCCCAACAGTATAGGAGCTGTCGTCAGCCCCCCTCCTAGTCTTGGGGGCGCCCCTCTTTGTGTGATACCTTTTCTCTCCTCTCCTTTTCAGACTAAAGGCTACCCCAGAGCAGTTAATCGGATTATGCTAATTTGTACTTCATGAACCCAAACAGTGTAAGGGATCTGCAGAGGGTCTGCTTAGACCCGGGGGGGAAGGACAATGAGTTTAAGTCAGTTAACGACAACAACCGTCACCAAAAACACATTGCAAGAAAAGAGTATGTCTTTTGTAGCCATGGACAAAGGCTGCTACTCTGGCAAGCCCACATAGCCCTTGACAGTTTAAAGTGCTCACCATTGGAGCAGAAAAGGCGCAATGGTGAATGTACCATGAGTGGCATAATGGAAAGACTGTTTCCTGTTGTTTTTTTAAAGTGAGACTCTTCCTCTTGTTTCAACATTCTGCCTTTCACCTCCCTCTCTGGCAGGCCCTTTTATGTACATATGATTCTGGAAGGTGATGTAACCTATTGCAGTGGACAGTTCCATGTTTATCGAACAACTCAACAAATATTTATTAAATGCCTATGAGGCAGGAAGCACTATTCCTGTGAGGTGCTTTGCCAGGCTAGCTGCAGGTGTAAATTTAGTTAGAAAAACATATTTTTAAGCCTCTTCTATGCACTAGGTGAAATATTTTATCCAGTTGGTTAGCTGTCTCTCCCAACTCTGTGGCACTGGCAGATACAATGAACATGTTTCATTCAGTAACTCCATTAGCAAACATTTATTAAGTGGTTATTGTATTTAGAATAACTTTCTAGGAGGTACTGGAAGAGATTAAAAGAGTTGTATCCCCAGTAGTGACATGCCAAAATGAAAAATGACAACATTTCAGCTCTTAAAGGACTTTTAATTTAATAGGGGAATATAAGATATATACACAAATTAATATTTTACAAGGTAAGATGAAAGAGGTAGAGAAGAAATCCAGACAAAATTTTTAAGGATAATTTGAGGAAGTCAAGAGATGACTTTAAGTCTGAGCTATGTAGATCAGTGGATCATGGTGGGGGAAGAGCCTGATCTGGGCCTTGAAGGAAAATAAAAATTTCACCCTGGTCGTTGTGCTTCAGGCCTATAATTCTGGCTCCTGGGGATGCTGAGGTTAGTGGATTGCTTGAGCTTGGGAGTTCTGAGTTGTATTTGAGCTCAAGCCATTCAGGTGTCTCTGCGGTAAGCCTTAGACCTGAAACAGGGAACCACCAGGCTGCCTAAGGAGGGTAGAACTGGCCCAGATCAGGAACTAAATCAAGTCAGAACTCCCATATCAGTGAGTGGGTCTTTTACTTTTAGGCAGGGTAAGATAAGGGACCAAAATGAAAAAATAAAAAGAATTTCTAAAAATGAAATGAAAATTTCAGCAGTTGGAAATGAAAATAGACCATCACATACATTATTGGCATAGAGGATAGCCTACTCAAGAGGGCAAGATGTCATGGGGGAAGGGTGGGATGTGGTTTAGTTTTACTGAAACAATGAGCAATGCTATCCATGGGATTTTCTTGACAAAAATACTGGAGTGGTATGCCATTTCCTTTTCTGATGAATGGTGTGGTTACTGACTTAGAACCATGCATCTTTGAGAGTGAAGTCAAATGGGAATAGGGAAGCATTGCTAACAATAAGTTTAGCAGAGGTGACAGAATTCCAGTTGAACTATTTACAGTCTTAAAAGATGATGCTGTTATAAGGCTGCGCACAATATGTCAGCAATTTGAAAAACTCAACAGTGGTCACTGGATTGGAAAAGGTCGGTTTACATCCCATTCCTAAAGAATAGCAGTGCCAAAGAATGTTCAAACAATTGAACAGTTGTATTCATTTCACATCCCAGCAAGGATATGCTTAGTTAGGCTTCAGTAGTATGTGAACTGAAAATTATCAGAAGTGTAGGTTGGTGTTGGAAGAGGCAGAGGAACTAGAGACCAAATTGCCAACATTTGCTGAATTATGGGGAAAGCAAGGGAGTTCCAGAAAAATATCTATTTGTGCTTCATTGACTACACTAAAGATTTGCTTGTGTGGATTACAACAAAATGTGGCAAATCCTCAAAGAGATGGGAGTACCAGATCATCTTGTTTCCTGGGGAAACTGCAATGTGAGTCAAGAAACAACAGTTAGAACCAAACATGGAACACCTGACTGGAACAAGATTGTGAAAGAAGTAATACAAGGTTGTACATCATCATCTTATTTATTTAACTTATATGCAAAGTACATTATGGGGAACACCAGGCTGGATGAATTAAAGCTGAAATTAAATTTGCTGGGAAAAATATCAACAATCCTAAATGCAGATTATACCACTCTGGTAGCAGAAAGTAAGACAGAATTAAGAAGTCTCTTGATGAGGGTGAAAGAGGAATGTGTACAAGATGGATTGAAACTTGATGTTAAAAAAAAAAAAATCATGGCATTAAAAAAAAAGATCAAGGCATCTGACCTGTGGTCAAGACAGCATTTTACCTTTTTCTAATTTCTTTTTCTTTTCTGGGCAGTGGTGGGAAATCGGGGTTAAGTGACTTGCCCAGAGTCATAGAGTATCAAGTGTCTGACATTGGATTTGAACTCAGGTGTTCCTAACTAACTGCAGGGCTGGTTCTCTATCCATTATATCACCTAGCTGCACCTCCTTTTTTTTTTCAATGGAAGGAAAACAAATGAGAAAGAGTCAGGAAGGGCCCCTCACAACCTTCACTGACCTGTCTTCTCAGACATTTCTACCAAATCCCATTCATCTACCTGGTAGTGATCTAACATTCAGACATGCCACTTAGTGCCCCCTGGGAAGCAGCTTGCTAACATTTCTCCTTTGCAAATAGGATTGCTGCTGCATCAGTACAAATACCTTTACAACTAAAATAGCTAATCCGGGATCAGACAGGGTCACAGACAAATAAATAACAATCTGTTATGCTAATAGGTTCCACTTTGTACAGTGAATTCCATTGTTTACGATCATTGGGAAATCTTTCAGGCAGATCATATAAATATTATGCTGTTAGTTATATTTTAAAATATTAATAGTGATACCACCAAGTGACTTGTTTATTTAGCAGAAAATATGATTGGTGCCCTCCCCTCTATTTCTTGCTTTAAGTATTGCAATCAAGTCAACGCTACCAATTTCTCTATTGTGCATTCACCATCCTGGTGACTTCCCAGACTTAAAATACCCTTTTTTGTCCACCACTTTCCTATACATGTTGCCTTACACTATTAGAAAGTGTAATAGAGATGAACTGGCCTATAGGAAGGGGAGGACATCCCTTAAACGATGTATAGATATTGCCAGCCTGGTTCCAGTTCAACACTACTTGAAACTCAGTGTGAACCTGTTTCAGTCATGTGTGACTGAGGGACTGGCACTGTGGGATGACAAAAAGGCTTCTGTTTGGTTTTAGATTCAGAAGAGCTGATGCCTTAAGGACTTCTGAGCCAGGACTCGGTGTGCCTCTAAAAAGAGATGACCTGCCCTTTTATAATTCTCTTTTCTTTTGCAGCTATGATAAGGCAGGCCTATTTAGAATTGGTCACAAGAGCCAGATGGGAGAGAAGAAGCTAGCCTCCCTCCCCTACCCAGCAATGGTGACTGTGAGTGGCCTTTTCTATTTCTTTTTGTGTTTGTTTTTTTATCTCAGATGAATGAATACCTTAAAATGGAATTGTCCAAGCAGCGTCCTTGTGAGTTTGGAATATCCAGAGATCCCATTAGCAATCAGACTGAAAGGTGGCAGGAATATTGCCTACCTAACATGGTAGCAGCATGTGTGGGGAGTGGTGACCAAGCATTAATCTTGAGGTGAACATGCCCAGGAAGCTGTCTTCTGGGTGTTGCAAGATCTAGAGAGATTTCAGGATAGTAACTAGTGACTTTTTCTTCCCCGATCCCAGAAAAGAAGGTAAGAGAGGTGTGGCTGGAAGGCAGCACCAGCAACAGCAGCAGAACAGACTGACGGAGTGGAGAAGTCATCTGGACCAGTATGGCTTCTTAGCCTGGCATCAGATCAGCCTAAGCCCTGCCTATCATCCAGCAGAGGTGATAATTTCTTCAAGTAACCAACCCAATTGAGTTGCAGAGTGATCATCTATAACATGTTCCATGTTGAACTTCATGATGACTCCACAAAGGGGGAAAAAATACTTCCAGGGTCAGGAGTTGGCAGGTACTCCTTTACCATACACTTTCTATACACATATGCTTCAGTCTCATTATCCTCTATAATATAGACCAAAGAATAAAATCTATTTTAAAGTGAACACAATCTTTTATTTTTTAAAAACAACAGGCTTTTATTATGGCACATTTTTAAACACACAAATGAAGGTCTAAGGCCTTAAGCTAAGCACCCTGGGTCAGAGACATGGAGAAACACTTAGCAAGGGGGTAGGGTGGGGAGACAAAGGATGTATCTAGATCCCAATTGCCAGAGCCTAATATGTTGGTCTTCAAGGGTCACAGCAGGAAGAATTAAGTACAAGGGAGTCAGTCAACCATCTATTGGTAAAGCTACCTTTTGACTTATCATACCCAGGTTCCACCAAGCTTTCCTCTTCTCTTCTGAGCTTATGTATGGGAAGACTGGGTTCTTCCTTTCTTCCACCTGCCAAAGCAGTTCTTTATATTGCCCTTGTAGCTGTCATTTTAAGCATTAATTTGAAGCTGCTAGATAGCAAGGCCTCTGTCTTCTCTTTGGATCTCCACATCAGTGGCTTTGTTGCTGAATGTAATCTTTGGAACAATGAAATCTCTCAGTGACTTAGGAGATGGTCTTTTGAGACCTGCAGTGACTCTACACATCTTGGGCATGAGTGGCCATTCAGCAGACCATTCATAGGTCTGGTCCCTCTCACGACCACATTGAATTCCAAAGGGATTCGTTGGTCATCCTGAGAGGGGAAGAGTCACATGACCTAAAGTGAACACAATCTTTAAATTCCCATTCTCTCCATGAACTTTTTGGGTTTTTATAGAAGAGTACACTCTAGACATTTGGGAGAATGTTTTGTACTAATTGTTCTTACTATACCTTTGCAGCAAATCCTTTTATTTCTAAAAGCCAATGGAGCCAATTGCCTGATTATTGATGTGGAGTTCACTAGTGGAATCTAATGACCAAAAGCACTAGAAATAGAGTCCATGATGGTTACCCTGAGAACTGCTTGCATGACTTTTATGCAAATACCTTTCCTGGCTTCCTTCAGTTCTTTGCTCAAACCTTACCTTCTACAAGAGATCATTCCCAATTCCCCTCAATGCTGTTTTTTTTCTCTCTTAGATTGCCTTCAAGTTACCTTGGATGTATCTTATAGGTACATTGTTGTTTATGTGTTGTATTACCTATGAGAAATTGAATCCTTTGAAGGCAGAGACTGTTTTTGTCCTTTTTGTGTACCCCTAGTACTTAGCACAAAACCTGTCATGTGATAAACTCAATCAATGCTCTTTGACTTGACTTAACTTCTGGGTACCTCAGTTTCTTCATCTGTAAAATAAGGGGGTGGGATTGGTGACCTCAAAGGTCACTTCCAACTCTAAATATATAATTCTATGATGTTATAGATAGTGATACTCATGATTCACCTAAAAATACTAATTTTTTTATTTTTACTTTCCCTCGAAACACATGAACTGATACAAAGTGTAGTGGAAAGGACTGCAACATTGTACAGAGTAATAGAAATGTGGTAATGATGATCAACTATGAATAACTTAGCTATTTTGCAGCAATTCAATGATCCAAGACATTTATTTAATTTAATTATTTTTTTAATGTTCTACAATCACTACCATAAAATTGATTTTATCCCCCCATACCTACCCACCACCACCCCCCTCCTTCCCCACAACAGCATACAATTATGTATAGGTTCTACATATACTTTCCTATTGAATATGTTTTCACCATAGTCATGCTATGTAGTCAAACTAAAATAAATGGAAGAAATCATATAACAAATCAAAACATAATACACTAAAACACACACATACACAAACATAATCTGCTACATTCTGAGAATGACTTCCATATTTCTTTCTCTGAGTGTGGAAGGCATTTTGCCTTAGAAAACCACCATTGGGATATATATTTTTTTAAATAAGTTCTTGCATTATTACGAAGTTCCAAGTCTACCAGAAAAAATTCTCATGCACTGTGGTCATTGCTGTGCACAAAGTTCTCCTGGTTCTGCTCCTTTTGCTCAGCATCAGATCATATAAGTCCTTCCAGGCCTCCCTGAAGTCTTCTTGTTCATCATTTCTTATGGCACAATAGTACTCCATTACATTCATATACCATAATTTATTCAGCCATGCCCCAAATGATGGGCATCCCCTTGACTTCCAGTTTTTAGTAACTACAAAGAGTGCTGCTATAAATATTTTTGTACATGTGGGACCCTTTCCCATTTTTATGGTCTCATGGGGATACAGTCCTAGAAGTGGTATTGCTAGGTCAAAGGGTATGCACATTTTGTAGCCCTTTGGACATGGTTCCAAACCGTTCTCCAGAATGGTTGGATGAGCTCACATCTCCACCAACAATGAATTAGTGTTCCAAGTCTCCCACATCCTCTCCAGCATTTATCATTTTCTTGTTCTGTCATGTTTGCCAATCTTATAGGTGTGATGTGGTACCTCAGAGTTGTTTTGATTTGCATCTCTCTAATCAGCAGTGATTTAGAGCATTTTTTTCATATGATTATAGATATCTTTAATTTCTTCCTCTGAAAATTGCCTGTTCATATCCTTTGACCATTTATCAACTGGGGAATGACTTGTATAGTTATACATTTGTGTCAGTTCTTTATATATTCTAGAAATGAGGCCTTTATCCCTGAACTTAGCTGTAAAAATTTTTTTCCCAATTTACTACATCCCTCTGAATTTTGGTTGCATTGGGTTTGGTTGTACAAAAACTTTTCAGTTTAATGAATGAAAGTTATCCATCTTGCATTTCATAATGCTTTCTGTCCAAAAGCAAGAGATAGAAAGAGAAATCCCATTTAAAGCTAGGGTAGACATTATAAAATACTTAAGGAGTTTACCTGCCAAAACAAACCCAGGGATTATATGAACACAATTACAAGACACTTTTTGCACAAATAAAGTCAGATTTAAGTAAGTGGAAAAACATTAGTTGTTCATGGGTAGGCCGAGCTAATATAATAAAAATGACAATTCTACCTAAATTAATTTACTTATTTAGTGCCATACCAATTAAACTATCAGATAATTATTTTCTAGAGCTGGACAAAATAATATCAAAATTCATTTGGAAGAACAAAAGGTCCAGAATATCAAAGGGACTAATGAAAAGAAGTGCTTGGCAAGGTGGCCTAGGGCTACCAGACCTCAAATTGTGCTATAAAGTAGCAATTATCAAAACCACTTGGTATTGGCTAAGAAACAGAGGGGTAGACAAATGGAATAGACTTGGCACTCAAGACACAGTAGGCAAGGAATATAGCAACCTCCTGTTTGATAAACCCAAGGACCCCAGCTTCTGGGATAAGAACTCACTGTTTGACAAAAATTTTTGGGAAAACTGGTTAACAGTGTGGCAGGAATTAGGCATAGACCCATGCCTGACACCGTACACAAGAATAAAGTCCTAATGGGTACATGATTTAGGTATAAAGATTGATACCATGAATAAACTGGAGAAGCAAGGTATAGTGTATTTATCAGATTTATGGAGAAGGAAAGAATTTTATACTAAAGAAGTGATAGAAAGCATTATGAAATGCAGTTCTGGAGAATTTATGATGTATAATGCTATCCATCTACAGAGAGAACTGAGGGAGTCTGAATGTAGATGGAGGCATACTTGTTTTAAACATTCTTTATTTTTCTTTTTTTTGGTCTCTTTTCTTTGACAACATAACTAGTATGGAGATACATTTCTCATGACTGCACATGTATAATCAATATCAAATTGCTTGCCTTCTCAGTGAGGGGGGGAGGGAGAGAATATGGAAGAAAATTTGGAATTCAAAATAAAGAAACAACAAATGGTAAAAACTGTTTTTACATATAATTAGGAAAAATAAAATATTAAATATTTTCACTTTTAACCATGAAAGGCAGTTTGCCATAGTGGATGGAGAGCTGGCCTCAGAATCAGGAGTGCCTGGATCCAAGATGGCCTCTGCATTCACAAAAGAAGTTTCTCCTTACCACAAAGAAATCACAGATTTAATAAAAATATAACAACCCCCAAACTTCTAACCATATATCAAAATTCTGTTCCTTGTCCCAAGAGATACCATTTTCTCCCAGGAATTTGGCTAGAATTTGTATGTGTATACTACATAAATCTACTTTTGAACTTCTCTCTTAGGCCAGATCCAATTATTCAACATATTGTGTGTATAAACATGCTAGATTGAATTTATTGTCCCAATGTTAACTTTTGAGACACATGGTATAAGGGTATACCCTGTTTAAATTTCAGCATAGTTGAGGGGAAAAGACAGAGACAATTAAATGTAATGTGAGGTCTTTTCAGGGTATTTTTATTCAGTTGTTTCAGTCATCCCTGACTCAAGCACACTTCAGATAAATCTGGAAAGACTTGCATGAACTGATGCTGAGTGAAGTGAGCAGAACAAAGAAAACATTGTATACAGTAGCAGCCACATTGTCTGATGACTGACTTTGATAGACTTAACTATTCTTAGCAAGGTAAGGATCTAAGACAGCTCCAAAAGACTCATGATGGAAAATGCTGTCCCCATCCAGGTAAAGAACTATGGAGTTTGAATGCAGATCAAAGCATATTGGTTACTTTCTCTCTCTTTTGTGTTTCTTCTTTTTTGTGGTTTCTCCCATTAGTTCTAATTCTTATGTACAACATGACTAATATGAAAATAAGTTTAATAGGAGTGTACATATTGAGCTTATATCAATTTGCATGCCATCCTGGGTCAGGGAGAGGGGAGAGATGGGGATAATATGTGGAAGATCTTATGGAAGTGAATGTTGAAAACTAAAAAAAAAATAATTTAATTTAAAAAAAAAATCATGCCTGACTCTCTGTGACCCCATTTTGGGTTTTCTTGGCAAAGACATTGGAAAAATTTGCCAATTGCTTCTTCAGCTCATTTTATAGATGAGGAACTGAAACAAGCAGGGTTAAGTGACTTGTCCATTGTCACACAGCTAGTAAGTGTCTGAGGACAAATTTGAAATCAGGAAGAGCAATCTTTTTGATTCCAAGGTAGTAGTCTTTCGAATGCACTACCTAGCTGCCCTCTTTTTCAGGGTGAATAAAGCATTTCACACCTTGAAAGGGGTCTGAGGCTTTGAACAGCTCAATTGCATAGGAAAAGTCTAACAAGGAAAAGAAACTAGCTGCAGAGCACAGGTTGCCTCGATACCTTTGTCTCTAGACATTTTGCTCAAGATCTTAAAAGATCTTAAAATCTAGGCAATGTAGCTGACTGGTCAACATGTGCATTGTTTCTCACTGGGGGTACCAGGCAGAATTACCAAAGGAGAAAAGCTATGATATTTTCCACTTCCTGCCTGGGAGGTGACAAACCTTAGTGCCAAGGCCCTGAGGGAGCTAAAGAGGAAAGGTTTCTGCCAACTTTAGAACAAGCAATTCTGCCTTTTATGAAAGAGTGCAGTAGCAATCCAGCTGAAAAGAGTAGTGCAACACTCCAGCAGACAGAGCTCAATAACACCCAGCTCAGCCTGAGGCTGGAGGTACTAGAGCATGAAGCTTCCCATTGAACAGTGAGCCCATAGAGTCCAGCACATCCATCTGCCTGGCAGAGACACCATTCAAGAGACCTGGATAGCTCAGCTGGATGCCCTGCCTGGTCTCAGCCTGGCAGCAACTCTAGAGGGTGGACAGGGGAAGCTTGCCCAGCAGCAGATGGACGAGGCCCACAGAGACTTTACACCCTGTGAGAAGCAAACTCAGCAGATCTATCTGTCCAAGCTGAGACACCACACCCAGGGAGGAACTGTCCCTAACTGAATCGTAAAATAATTCATCCATCACCATCACATGCTCCACAGTGAATTTGTGAGGACTTTCTGGAGAAAAAGCTTGGAGATCCTATAGTTCTAAAATTTTGAGTTGACTTGGCCACAGGTATTCCCTTCACATAAGCCTTATCATTGTATTATGTCTGTGCCTGCTTTCTACCTGTGTGTTTGTAGGAGAGTGCATTCCAGGTTTGGGATACATGCCTTGTAACTACTGTTCTTCAATGAGTTAAAACTTTTGCTAAGAGTCAACTGAACCTTTTGGTTCAGTTAATCAGACTAGGAGTAGGTACCCAAGGGTTGCCCCTAAAACCCAAAATAACAGTCATCCCTCTGGTTATCCAACTTGTCACTGCTAGGGCAATTTGGAAAGTGAGTTCAGAGAAGGTACAACAATGATAAAGGAAAAGTTGCTAGTCTTTTCCTCACAAGCCTCCCCTATAGCAGGTAATCATTATTCTACCTTCTTAAAAACTGTTTTCAGCCTTTTTGAGGCAGAACTGTATTCTTCCCTTAAATCCATTCTCCAATGAGGAGGGGAACACTTATCCTTCCTGATATCTTAGACCTTTGCCATTCAGAGTTCCGAGGAATTGTTGGAGGTTGGAACAGTGCCTTAAGTCGGACAGTTGTTCTTTTGTATACCAGCTCTTTCGTTCTGGTAGACACAATCATTTGAAGAAAAAAGATGCAAGTTTTCTTTCTGCACATAAATTATTTGTTGAAAAACTGTCCCAGCTGTATGCATATATGTTCACTTTACTATGCAGATAGATATGTTATTTTATCAGTTAACAGCTATTCTGTAAGAACAGTAAGGACCGGGGAGGAGCCAAGATGATGGAGTAGAAAGACTCACGTATGCTAGCTCTGAACCCACAGCCCATAAATTTCCTGTAAAAAGAACTCCCCACAAATTTCTGGAGCAGTGCAAGCCACGCAGCAACACAGTGGAGGAGATTTCCATTCCAGAGAACCCTGAAAAACCGCCACCAAAGGTCCGTTGTGCACCGGACAGCGGAGCCCAGCCGTGACCTGCCCTGGCCGCATGGCCCCAGAGGAGCAGATCCAAGCAGGCTTCAGGGATGGAACCTCCGGTGGCTGGGAAGGTCCCTCCACCCACAGGTGCTACAGGTCAGTGAGAGAGACTTCTGGGCTGGCCGAGAAGGGAGCGGAGTGTCTCCGTGACTCAGGCCCCCTCAGGAGGCAGTGGCAGAGGCAGCGGTGGCCTGGGACCCCCGGAGCTGGCAGCAGCTCTGCTCCCTTACTGAAGGTCTCCATATAAACCCCCTGAGGGAACTGAGCCTGGGAGGCCGCCATGCCCCCGCCCCCAAGCACCAGAACTTAAGCTCACATTGAATAGCAGCCCCGCCCGCTGCTGAAAGCCCTGAGGCTGGGGAGCAACATTTGAATCTCAGACCCCAAGCACTAGCTGGGCAGATCTAGGCAGGGGTGGAGAGGAATCTCAGAAGTCAAGTAACTGGCTGGGAAAATGCCCAGAAAAGGGAAGAAAAATAAGACCATAGAAGGCTACTTTCTTGGTGGACAGATGATGTTTCCTCCTTTCATTTCTGATGAGGAAGCACAATGCTTACCATCAGGGAAAGACATAGAAGTCAAGGCCTCTGTACCCCAAACATCTGAAATAGATATCCAATGGGCTCAGCCCATGCAAGAGCTCAAAAAGAATTTTGAAAATCAAGTTAGACAGGTGGAGGAAAAACTGGAAGAGAAATGAGAGAGATGCAAGAAAAGCATGAAAAACAGGTCAATACCCTGCTAAAGGAGACCCAAAAAAATGCTGAAGAAAATAACACCTTGAAAAATAGGCTCACTCAATTGGCAAAAGAGGTTCAAAAAGCCAATGAGGAGAAGAATGCTTTCAAAAGCAGAATTAGCCAAATGGAAAAAAGAGGTTCAAAAGCTCACTGAAGAAAATAGTTCTCTCAAAATTAGAATGGAACAGATGGAGGCTAATGACTTTCTGAGAAACCAAGAAATCACAAAACAAAACCAAAAGAATGAAAAAATGGAAGAGAATGTGAAATATCTCATGGGAAAAACAGCTGACTTGGAAAATAGATCCAGTAGAGACAATTTAAAAATTATGGGACTACCTGAAAGCCATGATCAAAGAAAGGGCCTAGACATCATCTTTCATGAAATTATCGAGGAAAACTGCCCTGACATTCTAGAACCAGAGGGCAAAATAAGTATTGAAGGAATCCTTGATCACCACCTGAAAGAGATCCAAAAAGAGAAACTCCTAGGAACATTATGGCCAAATTCCAGAATTCCCAGCTCAAGGAGAAAATCTTGCAAGCAGCTAGAAAGAAACAATTTCAGTATTGTGGAAATACAATCAGGATAACTCAAGATCTAGCAGCTTCTACATCAAGGGATTGAAGGGAGTGGAATAGGATATTCCAGAAGTCAAAGGAACTAGGACTAAAATCAAGAATCACCTACCCAGCAAAACTGAGTATAATACTTCAGGGGAAAATATGGTCTTTCAATGAAACAGAGGACTTTCAAGCATTCTTGATGAAAAGACCAGAGCTGAAAAGAAAATCTGACTTTCAAACACAAGAATGAGAAGAAGCATGAAAAAGTACATAGCAAAAAGAAATCATAAGGGACTTACCAAAGGTGAACTGTTTACATTCCTACATGGAAAGACAATATTTGCAACTCTTAAAACTTTTCAGTATCTGGGTAGTTGGTGGGACCACACACACACATACACACACACATGTACACACGTGCACGCACACACATACACACATGCATGCACATACAGAGGCAGAGAGCACAGAGTGGAATTGAATAGGATGGGACCATATTTTAAAAGAAATTACGGTAAGTGGTGAGAGAGAAATGTAGTGGGAGGAGAGAGGGTGAAATAGAATGGGGTAAATTATATCTCATTCAAGAGGCAAGCAGGAGACTTTTTAGTGGAGGGAAAAAGAGGAGAGTTGAGAAAAAAACATGAAGCTTACCCTCATCACATTTGACTAAAGGAAGGAATAAAATGCACACTCATTTTGGTATGAAAACCTATCTTACAATACGGGAAAGTGGGGAGAAGGAGATAAGCAGGGTGGGGGGGATGATGGAAGGGAGGGCAATGGGAGGAGGGAGCAATTTGAAGTCAACACTCTTGGGGAGGGACAGGATCAAAAGACAGAATAGAAACAATGTGGGGCAGGATAGGGATGGAGGGAAATACAGTTAGTCTTACACAACATGACTATTATCAAAGTCATTTGCAAAACTACACAGATATGGCCTATATTGAATTGCCTGCCTTCCCAAAGGGAATGGGTGGGGAGGGAGGAATGGGAAGAATTTGGAACTCAAAGTTTTAGGAACAACTGTTGAGTATTGTTCTTGCTACTAGGAAATAAGAAATACAGTTAATGGGGAATAGAAAGTCATCTGGCCCTACAGGACAAAAGAGAAGATGGGGACAAGAGAAGGGAGGGATGATAGAAGAGAGGGTAGATTGGTGATAGGGAAAATTAGAATGTTCGGTGTATTGGGGTGGTGGGAGGCGATAAATGTGGAGAAAATTTGGAACCCAAAATTTTGTGAAAATGAATGTAAAAAGTTTAATAAATAAATTTATATTAAAAAAATAAATTAAAAAATAAAAAAAAAGAATAGTAAGAACCACCTCTTGACGAAGTTACAACCAAATAAATTAGACTCCCAATTAATACCCCATCTTCTACAGGAAGCCTTTCTCAACCCGTCTTACTCCTGGAGCATTCCCACTGTTCATCATTTCCCATATAGCCTATGTAGACCTTGTTTGTACAAACGTGTTTGCTTGCGGTTTCTCTCATTAGATTTTGAGCTCCTTGAAGGCCTGGATTATGCTTAGCAGAGTTCCTGCCACATAGTGGATACTTAATAAATGTTTATTAATTGAAGCATCCTCTCAAGTATCTCAAGATGTCCACTATTCTGTACATCTAATTCCTTAGTCCAGAACACTAGCTTTTCTCAGATTCTGATTTATCTCCTCCCAATATTAATGTTATTTTTCATAAACAAAGACGACACTACAAAGTCACCAAAGACATGGGGCTTGAGGTATTTTTTCTTCTCTGAATTAGAAGGTACCTTAGAGTCATCCATTTTAACCTGTATTTGAACAGGACTATTCTTTACAATATAACCAATGAGTCCCAGGTCAAGCCTTTGCCTGAAGATCTCTAGTGAGGGAGAACCCACTATATCCTGGGGAAGCCCATTCAACTTTTGTCTAGATCGAATTGTTAGAAAAAGTCAAAAGCTACCTCTCTGTGACTTTTATCCATTATCTCTAGTGTTGCCTTCCAGGACTACACAGAACAAATCTAATTTTTTTTTTATACAATAGCTCTAAAAATTCTCAAAGACAGCTACCATGACCTCCCCAAATCTTCTCTACTCCAGGCTAATCATTTCCTTCAATCATTCCTCATATGGCATGATCTCAAGGCCTTTCATTGTCCTTATCACCTTTTTTCTGAATGCCTCCTTTTGACTTATAAACATCCTTCCTAAAACATGGTATCCAGATATGCCAGATATGTTCTGACTAGAGTAGAAGACAATTAGACTATCAAATTCTGACTCTTCTCATTATCTCTATAAGATATTGATAGACAGGAGGCAGCTGGGTGGCTCAGTGGATAGAGCACTGGGCCTGAAATCAGGAAGACCTGAGTTCAAACCCAGCATCAGACACTTACTAGCAGTGTGACAGTGGGTGAGTCACTTACCCTCTGTTTGCCTTAATCCAGTGAAGGAAATGGCAAGCCATACTACAGAATCTTTGCCAAGAAAACCTCATGGTCAGCATTGGCATGCTATGGTACACAGGATCATGAAGAACTGGACACGATTGAACAGTTGATTGAGCAAAAATCTTAGACAAATCACCTTGCTGGTTATTAATATAAAGAGATGTATTAAAAAATAAGAAGACATGCCTTCACTGAAGGTCTTTGCAACTGTCACAGAGTTTATATAAACATAGAGTCCAAGTGGCAAAAGACCATAGATGACTATGTCTTCCAAATGTTCCTGAATATACATGATATTATGATGGCTGTTTTCAAGTCCCAGAATGTAATAGAACCTGGGGCTGGAAAGGAATTTGTGTGAAAGACAGTTGGAGATTTTAGTGGACTGCTAGCTCAAGTTGAGTCACTTAAAAGTATTTGGTATGATAACTTAAAAGTATTTAGACTGCAGTGAGAGAATCCAAGTGTTTACAGCAAGAGAGGTGATGGTGCTATTGGATTTTACCCTAGTTAGGTGATATCTATAGTAAGAGTGTAGTTCCGGGCATCGTCATAGAGGAAGGACAATGGTAGACTACAATAAGTTCATAGAAGGGCAACCAGGACTAGGGGCTTTCATGTTGTGTTGTAGGTGGATTGTTTGAAAGCACTAGGGATACTTATCTTGGAAAAGAGAATATTTGGGGTGGAGGTGATATAAATGATAGCTGCTCCCAAGTATATGAAGATTTCTTTACATGGAAAAAGGATCTGACTTATTTTGTTTGGCCTCTCAGGGCAGAACTAGGAAGGGATGAAAGTTATAGGGAGACATTATGGCTTTGAATAAGAGAATGCTTCCTAATAATCTGAGATGTCCAAAGAAGAATGGACTTCCTCATAAGGTAGTAAATTTCTCATTCCTGTGGAGGAAATGACTTCTTGTTAAGAGTATTGTAGGTACTTCTGTTCAGATTCTTTTGGACGAGATGATCTCTGAAGTATCTTCCAACTCTATAATTTTATGAGTACAATATTTGAAAAAGCTTTTATTCCTATCATAGTGTTTGTATGGTAGGATGTTTTGCATTTCATTTTCTGTTCCATTTATTATTTTGATTCTGAAAACCTTTCAAAGAGAATGCTGAGTACTTTTTGAACAAGACTGCACACACCTTTTTAAGTCTTTCTCCTTGTAGACCTATAGATGATGGACCTCAAAATATTTTATCTCTGAAACTAAGCCAGAATCATAGCCTGGAAATTCTAAGCTCAACAGATTCCTTGGAAAACCTTGCAGCTACTGTACTTTACCCCTCTTCCTAAAAACATGAATCACTCATTAAAAGGATTTATAAACTTTGTAAAAAGAATTATGGTAAAGCCAATAATGGAAACAAAATATATTGGGTCCTCTCTCTTATCCTGATTTCCCTACCTGTTTCTACTCTTTGAGTGCCTGGAATGTTCCCACAGTATCTTCCTGAGTGTATTGAGAACAGACAGTCAAGGATTTTCATAAGATTGCTACATCTCAACTCTCAAAATATTCAATAAAGGTGATGGAGAAGGGCCTTGAAACAATGATCATATCAAGAATACAACTGAAGGTATATGAAAGGCTTTCTTATTAGAAACTATATCCTTATTAGACAAACTTCCAGGAGAACTGGAAGGATCTAACTCCAAAAAGGATCAGTGGTAATTTTAAAAGGAGATAAAACCTGTATTATATTAAACTATCATTGACAGTAATTAAAATGAATAAGAAAGGCACATTATACCAAGGATTTCTTTAAAATAATTCTTTATGCTTATAATTTTTGAACATAGTTTCAGTGAAATAAAATATATCAAGACTTTCAATATGTAGTTACATTTTTTATTTTAGAAAGGAATGAACATGCACTCATTTTATTAGCTACTTAGCTCTGAGAAAACGCTTTCATTGTATAAAACTGTATAAGCCATGAGTTCAACATTGGCTAAACCATGTGGCAATTAATGAGGAACTCTTACCATCTAGATGCAATGTATCCTAATTGAATCAATGAATAAATAAATGAATTTTAAAAAGCATTTATTTAGAGACCACTAAGCAATATATTGAGTGAAGGGCATGCAATTAGAAAAGCAGAAGGATTCACATACCAATATGGGGAGACAGCACATATAGGAGATTTCAGTTTCAAGTCAGAAAAACAGGTTTAGTGGACCTTAGGGTAGATGGTAATGCATTTTCTTTAATGGCATTTCCATTTATGATTTATGAATAATTTGTTAGTGTCAAGGTCACTGGTAGCAAGAACTTCCTCCCCTGCCCCCCACCACCCTCCACTAGGTCTTTAGTAGTTGAAGCTACTGAGGATGCCTGGGCGAGGCAGGAAGCAGGGTTGGTGTTGCGGGTCGTTCTTCACCTCAGGGCTTGAACCACATTCTGTTTCCTGGATCTCCTTAATAGCACTTTTCTTCTTCAGAAAGGTGAGAAAATTTGCCAATAAATTACCTACTTTGATAATTTGGTATTTATGATCTATTTATGTGGTGACTCTGTCTACTAGGGTAGATCATGACCCAGGCAAACTTTCTTGTCTTATGTAATTCTTGTTAATATCTTGATATATATTTGGCAAAGAGGTGCTATCCAATATATTGGAGGTACAATGTTTCTAGATCTTTTAATCTTTTAAATGTGATACCAGGAAGAACTCCATTCTTACTACATGACTGGCCCATTAGATTTTCCAGCCATACATTTCTTTCTTTATGTCTTTTATGGCACTTCTAATGAGCAAGTCATAATTGTTCATGCGATCCCTAATACTTTCTTCCCACTATGAACCTACCAGTTACTCTTGGGGAAAATTTGGATTGTAGTATGCCATGATTTTGGGCCATATAATCATGGAAAAATATCAACACCAAAAGATGTTTTTTGAGATAGGAAGCAGTTTGATATAATTGAAAGCATCACAGAATTTCTAAATGAAACCTGTTTTCCTGCTTTTCTTCTATATAGTTCTGGACTCACTCCATAGTTCTGTAGTATCTGTTCAAATACATATGCTAATTGCCTACTCAAGAGTTGGTCTGTTGCGACCTACTACCCTGGTGGGAAAGAAGATGAAGTTAGTAGAAGTCATTGCATGGCACTGAGTACTTGTAAGAAGGCCTATTTTGGTGCTCCAGTAAGTGTCCCTCTGTCAATGTCATAATTATTAACAAGGGATTTTCTAACAAAATCCCCAAGTTGTCAATGTCTGTAAGAGATTGCAAGGATAGAGGTGGAAGTCTGTTAGTATTGGTATTATCAGCAAAATGACAAATAATACTTTTTAGATAAAAGGTCCATGGTAGCTCTGAATTTTATTACTTAAGGGGACTTGGCAATTATTTTACAAATGGCAGTAACTTCTAATAATCTCTATACTACCAAGATGTTTAAAAACAGTATCAACACAATTATATCAGAAAGATTTTTTTTAGTTAGATTCTCTTATATCGGCCCTGAGTATAGGCTGTGGCACTAGAATGAATTTTGAAGTGAAAATAATTTTTAGGCCTATGTAAGGCATATAGATACAGGAAAAGTCCTTTCTCTCCCTATCCTTCTCCCTGCTATTACAGGCCATATTCAAGTTCACATAAGCTAGATTTGGGAGGAAATGTGGCATGTGGTTGTATTAATAATATAATTTGTGATACTCAGCAATCATAGCACACTATTTTAACCTACAGGTTTGCATGAAACAATATGAGTGGTACTTATTACACTTAAGAAAAACATGAGTCAGTGCCCAGAGTAGAAAAATAGTTGAAACAATTCATCTTTTCAAATGTACCATTTCAGGGGCACAATTAGTAAAACTGCATTGAGTTTCTCTAAGTAAATGTGACTAATACATATTCAGATATAACTGGGGCTTACTTATAACTTAATGTATCTCAAAAGTAATAAAGGGTAACTTATGTTCTTACTTATGTTGAACATTTAAAGGGTTTTCAAATAACATAAATCATCATAGTTTAAAGCCTATATGTCACACTTCTGAACAACATAATTTGAAATAATATGGTCCTCAAGTTTTCAAAAAATACATGTGAAAATCTATAATCAGAGTATTTAGATTTACTCAAATTAGTGCTTTTACTGTGACTTCTTAAATGTGGATTTTCTCATTAAAAAACTGCCATTGTTAAATATGTGGTTGAATTTTACTGATTTCTCAGAAATGAAGCTAATGCCACTCAGTGGATAAGAAAGATTACTGCAAGGTAAAAATAACTAGTAGAATTTCTGGTCATTGCAGCTTGAGCTAAGATATATAGATAAAGAGATGCTAGAACTAGAAGTTGTGTTAGTGATCAGACAGTGCAACACACTTATTACTTTATAGGTAAGGAAACAAGGGCAGGAAATTTCAGTAACTTGCCTGAGAATGCAGGTACTTGTTAATAGTGGGAAATTAATTAATTCTTATTTAGACGTTTGATACAAAAAAGTAATGAGTAAACTTACTTTCAAAACCCAAAGGCGTTTATTAAGGACTTAAAGAAAAAGATGAGTTTACGGTAAAGCCACAAGCTTGCCACCCACATGGTGCTTAGGTTGGGCTGTACAAAGTCACACAAGAAGTAGACCATTCAGATGGTGTTGTAAGATCAGTGCTCACGTAGCCTTAGAAAATGTCCTCACATCATGATAAATAGGGCCTCTCTCAATGATCTTTAGCTGAGGATGCCTACATAACCCTCCCAGACCTCAGTCTGCCTTTCTCTAGCAATGCCATCTGTTTTGGATCAATGTCAGGCATCATAATGGTGAGCAAGAGCTAGCTGATTATCTTCACCAGAGTGCTTTGGAGCTGTTTTCATATTTCTCCTGGAGGCCATGGCAACACATGACAACATGACAATTTCCAAACACCCACTTTATCTATCTGATATAGTTCAGCTCGTCTCTGTGTCGGTAAGCTAAACAAATTCCTGGTACTAGGCCTTGGCTAATCAACTGGGTGTGGGGGTAGAACAAAACTCATGACAGAAATAGGATATATAAGTGCTGCATCATGTTAGGAATAGTGCATGCCCAGTTAGTTTACTTAATACAGAAGGTCAAGGTGATAGTTTCCATTTAGAAAACATGAATATAACTCTCTGTCTCTGTCTCTCTCTATATTTATCTTCAGGCCCATAGTGGATACTCAGAGTCAGGAGCAACTGAATTCAAATCTATCTTCATACACACCAGCTATGACCCTGGGCAAATTACCTAACCTCTCTTTGCCTCAGTTTCCTCAACACTAAAATGGGGACAGAGTAGGCACAGAGTAGATTCTTAATAAGTGCTCATTTCCTAATAAAGACAATAATGGAAGATAAACAAAGGCAAGCATTAAATGATTTATTATTACTATTAATAATAATGATAGTAACTGTATTTATATAGATTATGTTCCAGGAACAAGGCTAAGCATTTTACAGATATTATCTCACTTCACTACCACAATCACTTTCGGATGTAGATACTATTAGTATTCCCATTTTAGAATTGAGGAAACTGAGGCAAGTAGATTAAGTGAGTTGTCCAAGGTCTCGTAGCTTATATCATTAAAACAAGGATCTGTGATTTCATAGTTATGGGTTCTCCTTGTGTGACAACTTTCTTTGTGGATGTCTACTCACCTATAATTTATAGTCTTAGAGAGTGGTCTAAAGCTCAGAAAACTTCAACTAATTGCTCATGGTTACGTAGCTAGTGCCAGAGACGGGATTTAAAGCCAAGTCTTCTTGACTCCAAGTCCAGCGCCTTGTCTACTATGGCACACATAAAAACTCTCAGACCTTTTAATCTTTTTCATCTATCACTTTAACATATTGATATGAGATTATAGTTGATATAATGGATTAACTCAATGATAAGTATTAACTCTGTATTTCGAAAAAGAAATTTTCAGAAAAGAGAAAACAATGGAATTGGCTCATAAAATTTATATAAGCCTCAATCTCATTTACTCTTGCTAAGCCAGATTTCCTTCCTACTATCCGCACTTCCTTCTGTTCCTCTCCCCATCACTAGGCTAAAAACATAAGCATCTGCCAGGATCAAATACACTAAGCCTTCTGGCAAATATATAAAGATTCTAACCTTTGTAGGATTATGAGCTCATTTCCCTTAGGTCTTCTTTGCTTTTGTTACACCCTAGGCAGGTGGGCTAGTGCCTATTTGCAGTTTTAAAATGAACCCTCATTCATTCATGGACAAATTAACAAAATTTCAAATTAAAATTTTCAAATTATCTAGACAGTGTAAATTGATTTCTGATGACTCTCTACTGCTAAGCATATGCCCTATACCTGATAAAGGACAAATCATATTTCCAGAATATTTTTTCTAATCTAATGTATTACTGTTACCCTAAACTAGTGTGAATCCAGTCATTGATTCATCAATTCATTCATTCAGCAAACACAGAATATCTGCTATCCACAGTGCACAGTGCTGGGTGCTAGAAGAGATACAAAGAGGTATAAGACAAGGAAGGGTCTGTCTGGTCCTTTCCTTCTCAACCTCCTCTTCCCCCAAGACATTTACAATATAATAGGAGAGAATCAACAATTAACGATAACATCATAAAACTTCAGAGATAGAAGAGATCCTGCAGGAGGCTGGATATAGTCCAGTCCTCACTCACCTGCACTAGGAGCCTTTTCCCTTCCTAATGCTTTATAAAGCTCTTGAGCTCCCAGCAGTGTGCTTTCCCCTGATTTTCAGTTGATATTAGCCAGCCAGACTTAATTAGCTTTTAGAAATGAGTATTTACTAAGGAAGTATAGAAAGAACATTTGGTATAAACTTGATTTTATTGGTGCGGGTGACTCCCTGGGGGGAAATTCAAATATATCCCTAATAACAATTAATATTCACATAGCCCTTTAAGGTTTGAAAAAGGCTTTACAATATTATTGAATTTTATCCTCACAACACTCCTAGTAGGTAGTAATAGGGTGCTTGGGTTCATGTGCTTGGACACCAATTCTAAAATCACATTTCTCCCTAGCCTCAAAACAAGATCCCAGGCAGTTTCTCCCTAGCCCAAGAATAGTTTGCCCCAGCAACAATTGAAATTGTCCTTCCTGAAACAGTAGCCAGCTGCACCTATAGGACTTATTAGTCTGAACCAGTTGTGTACTGGATGAACAGGCTGTGTACTGGGTCATAACGACACTTACTACTCACTGACCAATCATATGCATCCTAGACATAGATGTACTCTTTTGAGTACTCCTCAAAAGTACTCCTTTACATTTATCTTGTCTATCAAGACATTGATGAGAGCAGCCTGGTATTTCCTAGTCAGTTTGCTAGTTGACTTAGTGAGAGACATTTCAGGCCTAAAACAACACCTCCATGTAGCCCCACCTTGGGCTAGTTCCTGATGAATTCTGGGTAAAATACCAGAGCAGTAGATACCAAAAGCACATGTTCCTTTAAGAACTAACCACTCCTTACCCACTCCTTAATCCTGCCCTGAATCACCTACTTAGCATATTTAGTACATGCTTTACCATGGAATATCCTATATAAATTTTGCCTATACCCCCTCTAAGGTTTCAGGTTCCCTAAGAAC